>CM023482.1:67465593-67545593 GCA_013339685.2 Hyalomma asiaticum | reverse complement strand
TAAGAGCAACGGAATGGATACCAAGAGAGGGAAAACGTAACAGAGGCAGGCAAAAGATTAGATGGAGCGATGAAATTAAAAAGTTTGCAGGCATAAAGTGGAACCAACTCGCTCAGGATAGGGTGGATTGGAAATCGTTGGGAGAGGCCTTCGTCCTGCAGTGGACCTAAACAGGCTGATGATATATATATATATATATATATATATATATATATATATATATATATATATATATATATATATATATATATATTGCTTCAAAGTCACCATGTTTACGGAAACATGGTACCATGATGAATCCAACTATCTACGTCTTAAGGACTACCACCAGTTCGTCCTTAATAGGTGCGGTCGCAGGGATGGTGGTGTATCAATACAGGTTGTGAAGACGCTAGGGGTAACAGCAGACCATAACTTCATAAAATCCATTCCAGATTCTAACAGTTGATTGCGGAAAGTGTTTGTTCAGTGTGGTTTATCGCCACCTTCTGGTAATTTGGATGAATTGCTGCCTGTTTTAGAAAGCCTTTTAGACCATCCTTCAGTGAATGAAAATACTTTATTCCTTGCCGGTGATATCAATGTTGACATGATCCGTGCAACTACGCCAAGAGAAGAGCTTGTGACATTGCTCGATAGTTACGGTTTTTCCAGTCTTGTTCCTGTACCAACGCGTATCACCTGCTCAACTGCAAAGTCAGTTGACCTCATCATCACTAACACTGACACGCGTGCCTCAAGTGCTGGTACAACTCTGCCCGACCTTCAAACCTTTCGAGTTTGTGATTAATATACTAGCCCCAGTATTGGTAAGCAATTACAAAGTGACTCTTTCTTCCGGAATTTTTCCTGAAGAGATGCAAATCGCCAAGATTGTTGCTATTCACAAGGGTGGCGCCACAACAGACATAGCCAATTATAGACCGATTTCGGTCCTTCCTGTGCTATCCAAGGGTTTAGAGAAAATTATATATGTTAAGAGAAATAAATTATTATTACAACACTCCTTGCTCTCCGTCTGCCAGTATGGTTTCAGACAAGAGAGCTCAACAGAAATTGCGTCAATTAAGCGAAAACAGCTGATAATAAATCCTTTCGAAGAAAGACAAATTGTGCTTGGAATTTATATCAATTTCTCGAAAGCACTCGATGTCATCAATCAGTCTGTTAATAAATAAGCGAAGCCATTATGGAACTAGAGGGGTATGCATGTCGTTAATAGAATCCTCTCTGAAGCACCGTATGCAAATGGTATCTCATCATAATCATCATCATCCTCAGCCAATTGTTAAGTCCACTGCAGGACGAAGGCCTCTCCCAACGATTTTCAATTTACCCTACCCTGAGCGAGTTGGTTCCACTTAATGCCCGCGAACTTCTTAATTTCATCGCTCCATCTAACCTTTTGGTATCCATTCTGCCGTTCTTACTCATCTGTTATTTGTCCTCCGCATGATATTGTCACGTGGTCGTGACGCACGCAGCACTCAAGGCGAAGCACGCAGGACTCAAGCGATGTCAGGCGAACTGTTTATTGGGCGAACTTGTGCCCAGCAAAACAAGGCCAATCACAATTCACAGCAACAGCGGCGTGAACAGTCGTCGGTCGACGGAAAGACTGACAAGCGGCGTAATGCGTCGGCTTTTATACACGCGTCATAACGCGTTCTCGCATTATTTCTGGAATTCCAGAAATCACTGAAATGTGCGCGTCAAGCATGCAAAGTTTCAAGAATGGTCCACATGGTTCCAGCAGTCGCATGCAAGATAAACGCGGCCTACGTTGCGCGTAACAGAAAGTGATAACGGCGCTCCCCGCAAACAATCAAAACCAGCGCGCGTGTCACTGGGAAGTGACAACGGCTTTTCACTTAAACCAAAACAACCGCACGTGTCACTACCCCCCTCTGAATAAGCATCGTCCCGATGCTGAAGACAGAACATGAAAGTGAGAGTACATGCAAGAAATTAACAATACGTCACAGTTAATCAGCGCGCGTAATAAGGTTTCAGTCGCACCACGTGTACAACTTCGGGTCGTGCACGGCGCCGCTGGGATGACGTTAAGCCATCGGGCACGACCTCATAGTCCAATTCACCACAACGTCGGACTACCTTGTAGGGTCCAAAGTAGCGGCGCAAGAGCTTACTCACATAGTCCGCGTCGTCGTATTGGCGTCCGGACCCAGACGAGGTCGCTGGGTTGGTATTCGGTGTGGCGTCGTCGAAGGTTGTAGTGGCGCCTGTCGACTGTCTGCTGGTTCTTGATACGCAACCGAGCGAGCTGTCGAGCTTCTTCGGCGTGCTCCAGGTAGCTGGCAACGTCGAGGTCTTCTTCGTCGGTTCCGACCGGTAGCATGGCGTCAAGTGTCTTTGTTGGGCTCCGTCCGTAGACAAGCCTGTATGGAGCAAGCTGCGTCGTTTCTTGCACGGCCGTGTTGTACGCGAAGGTCACATACGGAAGTATAGCGTCCCACGTCTTGTTTTCGACGTCGACGTACATGGCCAGCATGTCGGCGATGGTCTTATTTAGACGCTCGTTGAGGCCATTCGTCTGCGGGTGGTATGCGGTGGTTCGACGGTGGCTGGTCTGACTGTACCTCAAAATCGCCTGAGTTAGGTCAGCCGCTAAAGGCCGTACCTCTGTCGGTGATGAGGACCTCCGGGGCTCCATGACGCAGGACGATATTCTCAATGAAGAACTTGGCGACCTCGGCGGCACTGCCCTTGGGCAGGGACCTTGTTTCGGCATTGCGGGTGAGGTAGTCAGTCGCTACGACGATCCATTTATTGCCGGAAGTCGACGTCGGCAACGGCCCCAGTAAGTCCATGCCGATTTGCTGGAACGGCCGTCGAGGTGATTCGATGGGTTGCAGAAGTGCCACTGGCCTAGTTGTCGGCGTCTTGCGTCGCTGACAGTCTCTGCATGTCCATACGTAATGGGCGATGTCGGCAGTGAGGCAAGGCCAGTAGTACTTCTATTGTATTCTTAATAGTGTGCGTGAAAAACCGAGGTGTCCGGCTATCGGGTCGTCGTGTAGTGCTTCCAGAACCTCCTGACGTAACGAGGAAGGCACCACGAGGAGGTGGTCGGCTCGAAGCGGCGAGAAATTCTTCTTCAGGAGAACATTGTTCCGCAGGAAAAACGAAGCCAGTCCTCGGCGGAATACCTTTGGCACGGCGACGGTCTTGCCTTCCAGATAGTCCATGAGGCTTTTGAGCTCTGGGTCCGCTCGCTGGCGTTCCGCAAAGTCGTCGGTACTTATGGGTCCCAAGAAAGAGTCGTCGTCCTGGTCACACGGGGACCGCGGATCTACGGGGGCGCTAGACAAGCAGTCGGCGTCGGAGTGCTTTCGTCCGCTCTTGTAGACGACGGTGATGTCAAATTCTTGCAGTCGAAGACTCCATCGTGCGAGGCGTCCTGATGGATCTTTCAAGTTAGCTAGCCAACACAAGGCGTGGTGGTCACTCAAGACTTTGAAAGGCCTGCCGTACAGGTAGGGGCGGAACTTTCATGTAGCCCAGATGACGGCAAGGCATTCTTTTTCCGTGGGGTAATAATTCGCTTCCGCCTTCGAAAGTGACCGGCTAGCGTAACTAATAACCCTTTCAAGTCCGTCGGTCCTCTGCACGAGCACGGCGCCGAGCCCTGTGCTGCTTGCGTCCGTGTGAATTTCGGTGTCGGCTTCTTCGTCGAAGTGCGCGAGTATTGGCGCCGTTTGCAGGCGTCGCTTTGATTCTTGAAATGCCTCGACTTGCGGCGTTTCCCAGTTGAAGTCGACGTCGGCCTTCGTGAGGTACGTCAGTGGCTCGGCGATCCGCGAAAAGTTCTTGACGAAGCGCCTGTAATAAGGGCAGAGGCCAAGAAATCGGCGTACTGCCTTCTTGTCGGTGGGCGGAGGAAAGTCGGCGATCGCAGCTGCTTTCTGTGGATCATGGCGTACTCACGGCTTGCTAATAACGTGGCCAAGGAACAGTAGCTCCTCGTAGGCGAAGCGGCACTTTTCTGGCTTCAGGGTAAGTCCGGAGGCTTTGATTACCCGAAGAACAGCTTCAAGGCGCCGGAGGTGTTCGACGATGCTGGAAGCAAATACGACTACGTCGTCCAAGTAGACGAGGCAAGTCTGCCACTTCAAGCCTGCCAGTACTGTGTCCATAACCCGTTGGAACGTCGCAGGCGCCGAGCAAAGACCAAAGGGCATGACCTTAAACTCGAACAGGCCGTCTGGTGTTATGAAAGCAGCTTCTCTCGGTCTCTCTCGTCTATTTCGATTTGCCAGTAGCCGGTTTTGAGGTCCATCGACGAAAAATACTTCGCGTTGTAGAGTCGATCCAACGCATCGTCTATCCGTGGGAGAGGATACACGTCCTTCTTCGTGATCTTGTTCAGGCGACGATAATCGACGCAAAAACGTAGGGTTCCATCCTTCTTCCTCACTAACACCACGGTTGTTGCCCACGGGCTCGTAGACGGCTGAATGATGTCGTCACGCAGCATTTCGTCGACTTGTGCTTGATGGCCTCGCGTTGGCGTGCCGGAAACTCGGTAGGGGCTCTGACGGAGAGGACGGGCATATTCGTCTGTTATGATGCGATGTTTCGCGAGAGGGGTCTGACGAAGCCTCGATGACAACGAGAAGCAGTCCTTGTATTGCTGGAGTAAGGCCTTGAGCTCCTTTTGTTGCTGCCTCGAAAGGCCTTGATGGACGTCGAAGGCGGGCGCGGACACTGCGGTCGTCGTTGCGGGTCCGTGAGAATCGCTGAGGGCGAAGGCATTGCTTACTTCCACAAATTCACTTAGGTGCGCTACCGTCGTATCCTTATTCAGGTTCCTATATCGTTGCTGAAGTTCCTCACCATTACCTTGGCTTCACCTTTATGAAGCTTGGCTATGCCTCTTGCGACGCACATCTGACAGTGTAGAAGCAAGTGCTGGTCGCCTTCGATGACACCCTGTAAGTTGGTAGGCGCTTTGGTGCCGACGGAAATGATGACGCTCGGCAGTGGCGAGATGGTTACCTGCTCTTCTGTCACATTCAAGGCATGATAAGTGAAGTTGCAGTCTGACGGCGTTGCATTATTCGTGGACAGCGTGATTGACCTGGATCTTAGGTCGATGACTGCGCCGTGCTGGTCCAGGAAATTCATGCCTAAAATGACGTCTCGCGAGCATTGCTGCAGGACCACAAAACTCACCGAATACGTCTGGCTGTGAATCGTGACTCTTGCCGTGCAGATTCCAGTCGGTGTTATAAGGTGGCCCCCTCCTGTTCGGATATCTGGTCCTTCCCAGGCAGTCTTTACCTTCTTGAGCTTGGCGGCGAACGGAGCGCTATGACAGAGTAGTCGGCGCCGGTATCGACTAGGGCGGTGACGCTGTGGCCGTCGATGATCACGTCGAGGTCGGTGGTTCGTCGTCTGGCGTTCCGGTTAGGTCGGGGCGTCGGATCACGGCTGCGTCGGCTTGCTCCGGCGCTGCTATGTCGCGTCGGCGGCGAGGCTTTCTCGTGAAGACTCTGGTCAGGCGGCATGCTGCGACTACGTCGGGAGGGTTCGTGCGTCGTGGTCGTCGTCATCGGCGGCGGCGGAGGATCTTCGGCATTGCGTCGTGCAGCAGCCGCACCTCCATCGGTTGCCGCCTTTAGTTTCCCGGATAGGGGCTTGGAGATGGGCCCCGGTTGGAGCCGGTGTACTGGCGGCGATCCGGCGAGACGTGGCGGCCAGGCGAAAGTGAACAGGACGGTCGTCGTCGTTGCCACTGCGATCCGGCAATGTAGTCGGCGATGTCGCGAGGTTGCTCACCTGGGCGCGGACGCGGCGCGTTCACGTCGAAGCCACGCAGTCCCATCTCACGGTACTGGCAGTAGCGGTAGGTGTGCCCGGCTTCGCCTCAGTGGTAGCATAGTGGGCGGTGGTTCGGGGTGTGCCAAACGTCAGTTTTCCTCGGCGCGCGCTGGATTACTGGCGAGCGGGATGGCGTCGGAGGTGCGGCGGTGGCTGGCGACGAAACTGCGGTGGCGTTGCGTCCTGGCGTGGGCGAGGAGCGGCGGCAGGTGGTCGTGCAGCAGCGGCGTAGATCATCGCCTCCGGTTGGGGCTGTGGTCGTTCAGGAACGATCAGTGAGCGCTGTACTTTCTCGCGAACTACGTCTTCGAGGGAAGCGACTTGGGCCTGCGACGACGGGAACATCCGGCGCAGTTCTTCGCGAACGACAGCCCTTATGGTCTCGCGTAGGTCGTCGGGGCCGAGTGCTTGGATTTCTGCGATGTCTGGGAACATGCGGCGATTGTATTGCCGGGTGCGCATCTCGAGGGTCTTCTCGATGGTGGTAGCCTCGGAGAGGAACTCTCGAACCGTCTTTGGCGGGTTTCTGATTAGTCCAGCGAAGAGCTCCTGCTTCACTCCTCGCATAAGCAGGCGAACATTCTTGTCCTCAGACATGTCGGCGTCGGCGTCGCGGAAAAGTCGCGTCATCTCCCCCGTAAACATCGTTACGTTTTCGTCGGGGAGCTGCACCCGAGTCTCAAGCAGTGATGCGGCTCTTTCCTTCCGCACGACGCTTGCGAAGGTGGGCAGCAAAGCAGCACGGAAGTCGTCCCAGGTTCGAAGCGTTGACTCACGGTTATCGAACCAAGTCCTTGCGGCGTCTTCCAAGTAAAAATACACATGGCGCAGCTTGTCCTGGGGGTCCCACTTGTTAAGAGCTGCGACACTGTCGTAGATGTCCAGCCAGCTTTCCGGGTCCTCGTATGACGATCCGCGGAATGTAGGCTGCTCTTTGGGCTGGTGCACGACCACGGTTGCCGGAGACCTTGCTTCCGTCATCGTGGACGCTGTTTTCGTGGCAGCCCTTGTCTTCTTGTCCTTGTCTGGTAGCGGCAGGTATTCTGGCGGGAGTCCTTGTTATCTGCGGCTAGCTCGAAGGACCGGGTTGGAGTCGTCCTCTTGGCGGCTTGGGCTTGGCTCACGGCTGGACGGCAGCGTACGGTACATCGACCGAGAAGCACCTCCACCAGATGTCACGTGGTAGGGACGCACGCAGCACTCAAGGCGAAGCACGCAGGACTCAAGTGATGTCAGGCGAACTGTTTATTAGGCGAACTTGTGCCCAGCAAAACAAGGCCAATCACAATTCACAGCAACCGCGGCGTGAACAGTCGTCGGTCGACGGACAGACTGACAAGCGGCGCAGTGCGTCGGCTTTTATGCACACGTCATGACGCGTTCTCGCATTATCTCTGGAATTCCAGAAATCACTGAAATGTGCGCGTCAAGCATGCAATCTTTCAAGAATGGTCCACATGGTTCCAGCAGTCGCATGCAAGGTAAACGCGCCCTACGTTGCGTACAATATGGCGGTTGTGTGAAGGTACGCTAGATGGCGTTGGCGGTGCAGCTGCTCTCCGATTGGCTGCTGAGCGGGCTGCGCTCCTCTCATTCTCCTGGATCGTCGCCGTACGTGTCGGATCGCGCTTGGTGGACCATGGATGATGAGAAAAAAGTTCCGAGCACAACGTCCGAAGCGCGGAATCGAACCAGGGACCCCTCGCTTACGAACGCGCGGCGCTAGCCACTACGCACATGGACACATGCACCACGATGACAGTAAATACCCAACATTAACGAAAGACTGCGCGTTTCTAACGCGTTTGTGCTAGCGCGTTACGGCCAAGGAGGATGGGTTACGGCCCGTGTAAGAAGCTGGTGTAAGACGCTGTGGCCTCTCCGCCTTATACTCTCTCACCAGTCATGTGATGGCGTCGGCAAACGCTGTGCGCGTTCCGGCCTGTGTAAGGGGCTGCGTAAGACGTCTTTACATGATGATCGACTGGCCGAATTACACGGAAGGTTCACGGCTTACCGATGATTCCCTCCGGAGCTTCGCCCACTCATCATCATTCACCCCGTGGATATGCTGTGATTTTTTTTAAGTGTAGCCTACGTATCACCTGCTAAAGCAATGAAGTTAGTAGTACAATAAGATTCATTCTAGGTCAAGTTCTAACCAACACGAAGTGTCACCCCATTCAATGAGTCCCGGACCTACAACTCCTCAAAACAATGTAAGATCCAACAATTTGATGCCTGCAGATGCTGCTCGGTTTCATGGTACCATAGCCTATCTAACCCTCTTTCGGTATGCTGGCTTCGTTAAAGGGTAGTCTTAGGAATTCCGCTGTCCAGGCGTGACCTTGCAGGTACATAAATTCGCGTATTCCAGGTATAACAGTGCAATGAGGCAAACTGTCGGTTTAGGATATTTTGAGATATGAGTTTGTCCGTATTGTAATGAGACTGGGTCTCTGAAAGGGATTTATTGATCCGGGGTACACATTACGGTTTCTTCATAATGGTCTCCTCGGGGAACGATGCACAGCGCCCGACGTAATTTCCGTTTCACAAGGCTCCCCGAATATCAACTGCAGTAACCTAGTTCAGAGAGGTGGTTAAAGTCCGTTGGACGACGGGACAATCACCGAGACGGTGAACTGCGAAGGAACAGTCTTCACGGTGGCGTCGGCGCTCCGCGGCAGCCACAAAATGTTGTGACAACCTACTCGGGACACGCATAAGGGGTCGCAAGAGGGGTGGTGTGCACGTGAGTGTTCTTTAGAACAGCAGGGGTCTATACATCCCCCCTCCGCTTTCCACTTCTTAACCAATTACATTGGGGAGAGGAGGAGGGGGGTGGCTGCAGCCTTGCCTCTGTGTCCAATATTTTTAATTTCAGGCATTTCTTAAAATTATTTTAATGCCTTAATAAACGAGATGTGTACACAAAAAAGAAATGTGTGCCTCAAGCTAGCAACAAAATGTTCGTTGCGCTTTCGTTCACATGTTCCTAAACAAGCCAGCACATGTATATGCAATAGTTCGAAAGCTCTAGTGCTTGTCATATTGCGAATCAGAGGTTCTCGATACAATCCTAATAATAATAAATGGCGGGGTACAACCGGAGGAATCACGTGCCACATAAGCATACGTGCAAAACCACGATATGATTGTGAGGTATGCTCCAGCGGGGGGCTCCTGCAATTTTG
Source organism: Hyalomma asiaticum (assembly GCA_013339685.2). NCBI lineage: Eukaryota > Metazoa > Arthropoda > Arachnida > Ixodida > Ixodidae > Hyalomma > Hyalomma asiaticum. The sequence continues at coordinate 67,536,552 of CM023482.1, read as the reverse complement.
ACCGCCAAGAGTGCACAGCACTTTAGCCGCTTTCAACAACGCGACCACCGCAGCCGTGATCTATCCCAGGTCTCTCGGGGCAGCCAAGCACCATAACCGCTACACCATCGCCGCACCCCCGACAACTATATCTATCTCTATAATCAGGAAAGAGTCCGCCAAGGCGAATTCTTTCAAGCCTGGCCTATGTTTGCTATCATTCACATCGAACGTGCGACTACGCATGAATGTATATACGTCTTACCAGCGATGCTGTCTTGATCTTCTGCGATGCAACGTAGAACGCCGCTGATGATCGAACAAGCTTGTTCCTAGTGCATGGTGGGGCGTACCCACTACGGTCAAGTAGCAACGTAGTCTGCAATTAAAGGAGGGTGGCAGTTAAAAAGAACAAGATGGCCAAAGATAAAAGTATCAAATACAAAAAAGACAAGAAAGTCAACCAGACCAGCACACCGTTTGCAACCTGTAGTCAAGGTAGGGTCGCATAAGGACATTGAGTGCTCAGCGACGTGATCAGCGGTTTAGGAAGTGAGACGCTGCCCAGGTGATGATGATCGTGGTTCGGTTAACGAAAGGACGCTATTTTCTGCAGCCCATGTTGGGAGCACGAATCAGCGTCCGTGGGGGAAATGGAAAGACACAGCGAAAAAAATTACAGCATATCCACGGAGTGAATGATGATGAGTGGGCGAAGCTCGGGAACTTCATCGTAGATCGTGCCGAGTTCCGGATTAATTTGGTTAACGCGCATGCTACGAATCCTCATGGTTCAACTATGCACAAGTGAAATCTCCCACCGGCACTTCATTGCAAGTCAAGATCCAGTGCCTACATATATATATATATATATATATATATGGGTTGCCGGTGAACGCTTCTCCAACGCGAGCAGTCGGTATTTCTCAATCAAGAAACTCGCTAGGAGACGCTGCCTGCGCCAACGTTGTCTCTGGCGGGTGAGGGCGCGTTCTCCTTCTTTGCGAGCTGGTAGCGTGGTAGCGTTCCTCTAAGAAATCACGCACAGGAGAAATCTCACCAGGCACTACCTTGGAGGTAAACAATGGCTGCTACTGGGAATGAGAGACAGCAGAAGTCGGCTTTTAACACTTCTACTTCTACTAACGTTTCCTACTGGAGCATGCCAATGGCTGCTAATGGGGAATGAGAGACAGAAGAATTCGGCTTTTAGTTAACGCGCACGCTGCGAATTTTTTTTATTGTTCAACAACGCACAGGAGAAATCTCCCACCGGCACCACCTTGGAGGTCAAAGCGTAAGACTGGTTACGCACTACGACTACGACTACGAGGGACGAACGGGTGCCGCTTTAAGGAGCTTCGCCCCTAAAAAATTCGCAGCATATCCACGGAGTGAATGATGATGAGTGGGCGAAGCTCCGGATGTTCGTCGTAGATCGTGCCGAGTTCCGGATTAATTTAGTTAACGCGCACGCTACGAATCCTTATGGTTCAACTACGCACAAGTGAAATCTCCCACCGGCACTTCATTGCAAGATCCAGTGCCTATATTGTATATATATGGGTGGCCGGTGAACGGTTCTCCAGCGCGAGCAGTCGGTATTTTTCAATCAAGAAACTCGCTAGAAGACGCTGCCTGCGCCAACGTTGTATCTCGCGGGTGAGGGCGCGTTCTCCTTCTTTGCGAGCTGGTAGAGCGTGTACAACTGTCGAGAATCCCTGCACTGTGTCGAGGTGCTGCTGATGTCTAGATTTAATGTGTTCACATGTTCACAGTACTCAAGCCATCTCCTGCCCTTTGATTCCCCAGATTGCGGCTTATGCATTCCACAACTTCGCGAAGACAGGTTTCACTTTCGCGTTAGACAGATTGCTATGACAGAGGGATCAGCCACATTTTTTGTACCAGTTCGGCGGGTGCCTGGCGAAGAAAGACGGCGCGGAGACAACGAAGGGACCCAACAACGCGGAGCTTCTAGGGCTTGCGGGTCCCAACAATAAGCAAGGTGGCCCAGCTGGTACTTAATCATAACTTGGGAAGAAAATGTCTGTAGGAACCGGACACCTTTGTACTGGAGACGTAAACCGTCGGGCACAGCCAATGTCTGAGCTTCTCGGCACATAGTCGTTTTCGCTACTCGGCAAAGCGGTTATACAGGGTCTTTACAGCCACCATGTCTAGAAATATATAGGCACTATGGGCTACGTCCAATTACCAGAGGGTGCTACGTCGCCCTCGTCGGACGGCTCAGTGTCGCCGACATTGGCCGCTTGCATTACGAGACGCGCGTGCGTTCGTGGGAATGGTCGGAACTACATGCTTCGTAACTCTTTTCGATGGATATTATTCTTGAAATTCCCAACACTTGTTTTCTGAGCTTTAAAGAATGACAGGTAAATACTTGTATTTAATATTTGCTTTTGCCTCCCTCGTGTAAATACTGAAGCGCCGAGTCTGTGCAGTTTAAGGAAGGCAAACACAAATTTTGCCACCCGGGTATGCATGGTTCGACGAGTGCACTCTAGCTTTCGCACCACGCAGTGATCATTTTCTTTACATAAGTTAAAGCAAATATGTCTGTTTTCCACTGAAAAATAAGCAGCATGTATATATATGAAAATAAAGAAAATTGGCCGCGTGTCTGCGTGCTTCGCTGCAAATGTCGTCGAAAGACGAGTCTTGTGCCGGCCGTACTACGCTGTGTGAGATATGGACGCCATCTGGGGGCGCCGTCGGGAAACATGAGCTTGTGCAGAATCCCTGGGCAACTGCCAGTTGGCAGCACCAAATCGTCGGCAGAAGCCTTTTTCGTGTATAGCGTCGCATATTTAGCGCAGCCTAAGAAACACTAGGGCCTTTAAACACTAGGGTCTTTAGAATTACGTATATGTGTATTTTCCAGTAAAGGGACACACTTCCCAATACTTACGTATTGATGTTGCGCCTCAGATATGGGTGATATTTGCCTTTTTGATCGTCAATGTTCGCAAGTATGAACGCAGCCACCAGTTCAATATGGCGGGGGGTTAGGCAAGTGCTTAAAATTTGGCCGGGTGGCTGAATCGTGTGACAGACTGACAAACAGAAAGACAGACCAAAATTTCTGCGTTCAAGTATCCCAAGAAGGACTATAGTCTTTGAAATATTACGCTGGGTGAGAAGTCCTGAGCCTTCGAGAGAAACACTAAACGAATCGTCTGCTGTGGCGTCTGCTCCCCTACCCGAGGGAGCTGGCAGACTGCCCTGCTCGGCTTCTCAACCTTTCACGGCCAAACAGCATTCGTGGCCAGGGCGCATGGCGTCGCAGAAGCCACAGTCCAGGACCCCTCCTAGAGGTTGTGCAGGGTCGGTACTCAAGGCCGCCCCTATCTCTCTCTTTGTAAGTCGTGTTAATATTTTTCACCACCACAACCGCCTCAGCACGAAAAGACTGAGCATTCCTCGCACACACTCTCGGAGACTGCACGCGTTGGGGCTTTTGTCGCAATTTCTGCAGACCCAAGCATCTATAACTGTTCTTTTCAAGACGCAACACTTCGCGAAAGTAATTGAACGCGGCTTGAACGCATATGTTACAAGGCCTTTTTTTTTACGTTTTCAAAGCATACATTCTTTCACGAGAGCACTACACCATTAACGAGAAAGTAGAAAACGAAAGTACACTTTTAGCTGCGGTAGTAGCATCGATAACAAAACATAGGCTGGCATAATGGTGTCATGTGGCATTCAAACGCTGGTTTTTCGCCATTCAGAGTTGCACTAGTTCTAGCTGTAGTCGAGGCTGGTTACCTCTATAGGCTTTCTTTATCGTGAGAGCGTTGCACAGCTAACACAGCTTGATCTACCTAGCGGCCGGGTACGCAGGAAACTAAACCAAAACTGCAGTAGCTCATAGGCAGTTCGTAAGGTGACACGCAGCAGTCCGGTGCCTGTACTTCCCACCATTCCCGTGGTGGTTGAACGATCCCAGCACTACATTGCCCTCTCGTTAAAATAGTATGAAACACTGTGGTTAGGAGGGAGCATTACACCACGGAATTGAAGCCAAACGGAAGCCTGAAGCCAAGAGTGATAATACAGAACGGGATTGAAAGGTCAGAGCATGGAGGATACGTCACAGCGCGGAGGTTTCACTACTCGTGGTTATTTTTCCTTTAGGACTCCTCCGACTACTGCATGATGCCATGCGCAAGCTTGTGTCTAATCGTTGTGTTTGGTCGAAGGCAGACATCTTTGCTGCCGGTCATACTGGTGTTAAGAAATACAGGGTGTAAATTTCCTTGGTGGAAATGGCCGCGCTATGACTCGGCGAGGGCAAAGACGCGAACGCGCACGGCGTCTCTCCTCAAGCCTGACCTGCCGTCCGTTCTGCGAGCGGCATATGCGCGCGCATTCGTTGTTTCGATATTTACGTGCGACTTACCTATGGACATTGACAAGGCAATAATACCCAAATACACAATGCTCTTGAATATGTGCACTTTTTCCTACTTAATGCTCCATTTGAAGTTTCAAGAACTGCGTGTACAAATATTTTAGAAAAGCATTGTGTATTTGAGTATTATTACCAAGTAACTGGTACACTTAAAGCTTTGAGGGATAGTGTGTAGGGTTCGATCCCGGTTACGACGGTCGCATTTTCGATGGAGGCGAAAATGCCATAGGCGCGTGTACTGCGCGTTGACAGCGCACGTTAATAAAGGGCCACTAAACAGGCTCCTACTTTTCTTTAACCCAAACCACGGCCGGTCTGGACGCGCGCGTTCGCTCAAAGAGGGAGCGAACGCGCGCGTCCTGACCGGCCGTGCCCAAACAAGCTAACTCAATCATAGAGACGCTTGCGGCGACCACATTCTGCGCATATGGCAGCGTTGCGCGCTACGCAGACGCTGTATTTCAAACAAAAAAAAAATTCCCGCGTCTCTTTCCTGCGATTGACTAGCCGTCCTTACATCCTAGGTGTCGTCATGTTCCGCCGTGAACAACTTTGCGCAGTTGTAGCTCGTTGATTGGTCGAAATAGGTCTGTTGTCAGACCCTGTGGCCATCCCACCGGCGTGAGCCAACCCACCCACGGCCGGTCTGGACGCGCGCGCTCGCTCTCTCTTTTCCCGGCCGGTCTGGACGCGCGCGCTCGTCCAGACCGGCCGTGACCCACCTAGAAGAAGGCCTCCGCATCACCTCCTCTACTTGTCAGTTACGTCACGCAAGTCGGATCAAGGAGGTTTTAAACCTCCTTGAGTCGGATCTGCGTTCCTGAAACGCGGCGCGCGTTTTGTAAAGTGGGCGGAGTCTCGACAGCGCGCCGCGCCTACCCTCTCCTCGGCAGAGAAGGGTGGGGAGGCCGACCGATTAAAAAAATTAGGAGCCTGTTTAGTGGCCCTTTAACGTGCTTAAAGAACCTCAGGTGGTCAAAATTTCCGGAGCCCTCCACTACGGCATTTCTCTCCTTTCTGTCTCTTACAGTCTCTTTTCCCGACCCCATGGACGCTTAACCGTGCTCCTGACGTAGGCTGCAGAAATTAGTGTCCTTGCTTTAACCGAACCACAATCATCGACACCATTCTGTGTACAGCGTGTACAGCGTCGCAAGCTTTCTAGATGGGAAATCCTCCCCCATCTTTGATCAAGCCGGCGGTGACGCCGTCTTCTCCAGCTGCTTTCCCTCAGGACATGCCTTGAAACATTAATATTTGCTGGAAGACATCGTCGCATAAGGGCCTCTCAAAGCAGAGCCGTGCTCATCAGCATTATTGCCGTGGGCGTGGTCGCTCCCTTGAGAGCGATCGCCATGGGCACGAACACAGCGGCGCTGACCACCAGCCGCGCAACTTTTTGGGGAAAGCGAGTGACGACCCCGTCCGGCGTCAAGATCAGCCAGTTCCTGAGCGTGTCGTGCGCTCTAAACATGGACGTCTCAGGGGCGATTCAAGGGCCCCGTGTCGATTGACTTGCGGGGTTTAACGTCCCAAAATCAGCTGTGATTATGAGAGACGCCGTAGTGGAGGGCTCCCGAAATTTCGACTACCTGGGGTTCTTTAACGTGCACTACATCGCACAGCACACGCGCCTCAACATTTCGCCTCCATCGAAATGCAGGCGCCGCGGCCGGGGCCCCGTGCCCATTAGAAAGTTAGACGCACTACCAGACGAAATCTCAACCATATTAGTTCGCGGTGGGCCGCTGCCACGCGCAGCCCCAGCCTCGGTGACCAACTCTGGGCCGTCCAGCAGGCCCGCGAGGCGGCGAAGAGGCAAGACCTCGACGTCCCCACGTGAGAGACCTAAGGCCCGGTCTGCGAAAGCACTGCAGGACTATAAATAAAGTTGTTACCAACCAACCAACCAATTAGTTTCTGTAGCTTTACGTCCTAAAAGCATGTCTTATTATGACAGGTGCTGTATAGGAGGGTCCCGGAAATTTCAGTTTCGAACGCCTGGGGTTCTTTAACGTGCGCTGACATCGCACAGCACACGGGCATCAACATTTGGACTATATCAACATGATGCCGCAGCGGCCGGGACTCGATCCCGTCACCTTCAGATCGACGGCCGAGTACAAATTACCGCCCAGTACCACCGTTGCGCAGCAGGCTAAAGATAAATTTGATCTTATCTAAAAAAGCGGCTGGGGCGATTTTACATGCCGAAATTTTGGGGAACTCTCTCCCCTTGCCCCTTCTTTTTTTAATGCGTGATTTGTGAAAGGCGAACACTAAGACGTTTCCAGTTTTCCTGATGATGATGATGATGATCGTGGTTCGATTAGGAAAGGATGCTAATTTCTGCAGCCCATGTAGGGAGCGTCTGTGGGGGTAGGGGAAAGGGAGTGAAAGAGATAGAAAGGAAAGAAAAACCGTGGTGGATAGTGCCGGAAACATTGACCACCTGGGGTTCTTTAACGTGCACTGACAACGCACAGTACACGGGCCTCTCGCATTTTCGCCTCCATCGAAAATGCGACCGTCGCCTACACCCAACACCCCAACGTTACTAGAACAAACTCAGTTTCGCAGCTCCGTATCTCCGCCAGCGGAGGAGGGTGGTCCAAACGGCGGTCGCGTGAACTTGCGGCGCTGCAGTCGCGTCTTCCGCTATACTCTCGGCGCGTCGTCTGCTACGACGGAGCACAGCGGCGGTCCACCGCGCATTTCGCACGGCGGCTTTCTAGAAGTGCTATTGCGAAAGTTAAACATTTATCGTCCGTCCAGTCGACGTTCCCAGATCCCATTTGTGCACTACTTAAGTGGATATGCATAAGGTCGTCTGTATGCATCGACCCGCATGCATTGCTCATTGGATTGCACGGGTGTTGAATTTTTATGCCTGGTGTCTGAAATGGCACCATTAACGCCAAACTGCTACCACCTAAACTTGTTATTCCCGGCACCGTCGCTTACCGCGCAATAACGGCCGCACCGTACTCGCGCAGCTGCAAAACGGGTTCGAGCACAAGCTCGGCCAACACACGGCCAGGTGCGGCGACCTTTGTGACAAAACTTGCTATAGACTGTACTCATCCTTCAAACATGGCACGAATATAACCACCAACGCATGGTCGGCTAACTGGCAGCTGTGCCCTCCTTCGCGATCCCACCGTAATCAACAAAGCCGTCTATTTTGTAGGTAGACTTGTTGAACTCGTAAGAATGCCTAAGCTTCATTTCATCGACAAGAAGCGTCCCCAAGCTGCTTGCTCATTTGACATTGTATATATTCCAGACAGACGGCTTCAAATCCATATTGTGAGCACTTTTAACGTACTTCATCGTTCTAATCTGTACATAACCATCATCCCTGTTCCTCTTCTTCTTCGTGCATTGATGCTTGGAGTGCCTGCAGAATAAACGTGTCTGCTGGCGTTGTCTGGTCCGGTCTTCCTCGGTCTTCCAATATTTATATTAAATGGCCTTCAGTACTTGTGCCAGCCGGTTCGTGGTTGGCAGTGGTAGCATATTCAGGTCTATCAGCAGCCTTTAGGCCCGTGGGCTGGCGATTCGTACAAGCATGCAGTTAAGTAACCATTCTGCATTGTACGCATTCCACACGGTGCTTTTGCTTTGATTTTGCGAAATGCATTTGCAACCGCCACCTTTTCGAGCGGTGGGAGGCAGTCCAGCTGCTTGTTCAGGCACTCTCCTCCGAGGTCGTTTCTATCACTCCTTTCAGTTCCGTAATTTGTTTCTCCTGCTTCTCGCGAGCTGCTGTGGCCCCAAGAAACGTTCTTCTGAGATTCTTCATCTTAAAATTCTTAATGGTTGCCTTCGCTAGTGTCTGCAGTAGCTCCTTTCTACGGTGTCTTAAACAATTCGGACAGATCTGGCGTAGCGTGAAAACCAAGCAGTTTTTTGCGCGTACTCTGTCGCTATCCTTCACATACCTTCAGTTCATCAACTTCGCAGAGTAGATGTTCCATTCCCACAGCACAGCTTAGACTGTACGAAAGCTGTTTGCTTTATGTAGCTGTTCACTGTGCAGTTCAACTGCTCATCAACTACAAATGTTTTTTGCACAACCCGTTCACAAGCCGGCGAGTGTAAAATATTCCGCACCTACTGCTCGTTACCTCGTCGTAAAACACTCAAAAAGCCATTGCTTTGAACGTAGCGCAACAGTTGACAAGTGATCGAATGTGAATGTGATGCGAGGTGCTGAAGGACCGAAATTTCGAAACATTTTCTAAAATCTATGATTGCAAATTGCCTAACAATATCGATTTTGCTCTTTATGCGACCTTTCTTGTATTGATCCTCGCGCGAACGAAGTCTTTCCTTTTTTCATTGCAGGCAGAAATCCTGGTGGCTTTCGTGTTTCGTCAGTACTGCTTGTTAGTCGATCTTGAAACGTATTGGAACCACAGCAATTCTACGCCCACACGAAGGGAGACTCGAACTGACAGCGACTGCGTGTTCGTGTCTCCCTTCGTGTGGCACTCTCCTCGCGCTAGTTCTTACGCGTTTCGCGTTTACCTTCTTAAATACAAAGAATTTCTTGGCGAACTTGAATCACTTCGAATCTATCTATCTATCTATCTATCTATCTATCTATCTATCTATCTATCTATCTATCTATCTATCTATCTATCTATCTGTCTGTCTGTCTGTCTGTCTGTCTGTCTGTCTGTCTGTCTGTCTGTCTGTCTGTCTGTCTGTCTCGGTGCTCTCTTGTTTGTGTAAGACTAGTGTCGTTCACCTGGTAGACATCAAAGTTTTGGTAGCAGCGTATAAATGTGTGGTGAACTCGAGTGATTGATCTTTACGTCACTAACATGACATACTCACCATGTACACCAATATTCACGATACTATAATCGCGTGTGGCTCATAACCGTAGTGACTGTTGTTACGGTCAGGGCCTTAGGAACCAATTAGTTCTGGCGGCCCTCACGGCCGAGTGGAAAGACATTGTAACTCAGCATGGCACGATAAAGCACGCGTTCTTATGTTTCAAATATTATTGCCATATGTAACGTAAGTGTTGAGGATTGCCTCACGAGAACCTCAGCGTGCTACGTTGTTTCACCATGACAAAATGCCAACTGTTGCGTGATGTAAACGACAATCGCGGGGTTCCTTACGCCTGTGTTTGACGGTGAGGTATCAGCGTACTTTAGAGGTATAACTAGCGAGATAGGTGAAGTGTAGGAAATCCGTAGGAAAGTAGGAATGTTGCGGTGTTCTGAATACGTCGAACACGAAAGGGTGGCTCGCAACGATAGCATGTCAGCGACGGAAAATAAAGAAGAGAGAAAAAAAGGTGCGTGCAGTAATCCTTATTAAATATCCCTTTTCCTTCAGACAACTAGTCGCATGGAATGGTTTCTTTTATCGTCCATAAGCAGCGAACACAGCTGGGAACTTTTGGGATAGTTATCCCCTCTCTACGGCTTCAAATTCTGAATCATCCTAAACATCCGTTAAGGTCGTTTCGGAATATACGCAGCGCGATCGGCGGCAGGTTGTTTCGTTAAGCGTTTGCGCCCACAGAAGGAGTGCTGGCGCAGCTCCTTAACAACCCCCTAATGACGCGCCTCGAAGGCAATCGTTTGGGAACGTCGCTTTTCTTCGCTTTCAGATTAGTGGTGAAAGAGCGTAGTCGAGGGCGAAACTTGTAAATTTGCCGATGCCGCGCATGCGAGGGTGCGCGAAAGCCCTCTTTCAGTAAGTCCGGGTAGCTACGACACTACTGTGATCGACTGAGCATGCCCGAGCTAAAGTGATTCGCTAGCGCTTTCGCGAGGCTGGTAGATGGAGAGGCGAGGACGCCCCAGGTACTCAGCGTACTGGAAACGTACCGCGAAATGTGGAAATTCGAAAATCCAGGTGTAAGAGACGGAAAGAGCCAAAGGTGCTAGCGACAAAACCTGTGTCGCCGTCAGACGGTGTTGGTTTGTAGCCGACCGAGATGCCTGCATGGAAGAGTCATATGCATGCTGCAGGATCTAGCCTGCTTCTTTGTGCCGTACTCTGCGTGGCGTGTTTATTTACCGATCTCACTGCGTTATGACGTCTACCGCGTGCCGCTATGCTCTCTCTGTCTCTATGGGCTGACGACTTCGGCCGAGAGCTGGTCGTGATAACTGCGCAGCGTTCAATACGTGATATATAATATTGCAACTTCAGTTCATTACTCTGCACGACCTGGCATGTCCGCGACGACTGCGTGTTTGAAACAAAATTCAACAGTCCTGTCTCGCTTGTCTATAATGAAATATTTATTTGTATATTTCAAAGAAAATTTTTCGCGCTTGCTAGCTACGACTGGCGCAGCTGTAATTCGACGCCTCATGGCTGTCGTCGCGTGGTCCATAGAGAACACATTTGTTTAGGCGAGAGTGAAATGAGGAAAACCGAAGTTACGATAACTTACCCCGAACGTACGGCCCAATGATCTGTATGAAGACTACGCATAGAGGAACAGGAGGAAGCAAAGGAGTCAAGGCAGGGAGCTTTAGCCAGTGCTTAAACCGCCTGGCTACCCTGTGCTGGTGAAGAGATAAGGAGAATAAAAGATGAGAGAAAGAAAACATGAAACAAAATTGTGACTAGCTAGCACTGGAGGCGGAAGGCTAGGTGACAGCGGAACTGGTAGTGTTCTCCTCCTCCTTTCCCCATCCTCATCGTCACTTCAATTTCTTACCTTCCTGCTATACCATACTATACATGGGTATACTATGCTTTACCCAATCCCCACCTCACTTACCTCTACTTCAGTATCACATTGCACCTCCTCATCCTCCTCCTCTTCATCAACAGCAGGAGGACTGAGAGCCTTTTGGATGTCCGACAGTCATGACAGACCGACAGCCCGTCTGTCGGCGTAGGTATTGAAGAGTAAATAAATGTTAGAGTAAGACAAGTCTTCCTTAACTTTCAACCACGGCAGCATCCAAGTATCAGAGAACGATGGAGTGCAGAGGCACACACACAATACATTGCCCAATTGGGTGATGGCCGAACCTAGAGTGAAGCTCCACGATCGATGATACTGTGGGCACTTTGCCCTATGTGGAACCCACATTTTTTCTCCTCTCCGGTGGAATGTGCGCTATAGAGCAAAGTGGCCGTTTCCTTAAACACCGTCTTACGGAACGTACACTTTCACTGTAGGTGAAATGCCTCTATCCGGTATGTTCTTTCTGTAATTAATTTTTACGCTGTTGTGCGACAGCACTACGAAGGTCACAAATTAGAAAAAACGTGGAACGTGCCATGCATTGTCCAAAATATTCCGCTGTATCTTTGCACTGCTTGACGCCCACCGCAGGCCAGCCGCGGTGTTTGAACCCCGCGAAGGCGTGACGGCCCGTTTTCCTATCCCGCACTGTATCCCCTCAACCACCTCGCAGACCACCTCGATGCGTACGGCCGCTTTGTTGCTTTGGCGATCCAGTTACCGTTTTCGCACATGTCAAGGACCGACTTCTCAACGGCATTTGCTCACACGGGACAAATAAAAATACGCCCATCTTTTTTCTTGATTTCTACTAAAATATGTCGCGTTAATGACGACTTAATTCCTGGAAGCTACAGAAAAACTGCAATTATGGCGTGGCAGTCAAAAATGTATTGGTTGATTTGTCGGGTTTTACATATCAAAACCACGATAGCATGATGAGAGACACAGTATTTGGAGGTTTCAGAAATTTCGAGCGCCTGTGGTAGTAGTCAAATATACTGCATGGTTTTGTGCTCGTGTAAGCTACAGCACCATAGCCTGCGCTTGTTGGAAAGTGTGCTATTCTTCGCCAGCATAACTTAAAGTACTTTATTATTGTGAACTTGCTCATTTCTTAAAGAGCTATGGTTTTATCTGTGCCTGTTTGTGTGATCTTTGAACGACAGATTGTAGGCGCTTTTTCAAATTACGTTCGCGTGCATTGCCCGAAAGATTTAGCGCTGCTATCTGGGCGTTTACGCAGGACGTGGTGCTCCGTAAGCTACAGTGAAGCAACTGACACTTTTACGTGGGATACAAATGTTTGTTTGTTTGTTTTTTTGTTTTTTTTTATCTGGGCGACATGTTGTGGGCACGGTGCACAAGGCGAAACTCGGCCAGTGGTGCTGGTGCGTTCATACGGAATGATACGCGAAATTTATTTGAATGTGCGCCGATAGTGCAATGGTAGAGCACTGGCCACCTTTCGTCGTCGATGGCGTTTCCCCACCGACTACTCTTCGAAAGCGATGGCGCAAGAAAACTTCTGAGTTAAGCGTCGAAGTACGGCAACGAGCTTGACGGGTCACTGCGGCGCAAGTAAAGACGATCGATGTCTTTGTCACGCGTAATTTACTATCGACTGTTGTTACGTAAACTAGTTCAGTTACCACAAGGGCGCCGTCACAGTCATATGTGGTATGGAGGCGATGCATGAACGTGCGTTCATCCATTGCAGATGGTGCCGTACCGGCAAAACAGCGATAGCTATGGGAAACCACCTCGATGTAACAATAAACATTTCACTACTTTGGTTAGGACACATTTCGTTTTCGTGTTGCACCGATTGATGGAGAAGAGGGATCATTGACATTTTTTTGCCAAATATCTCCGCCGCCCCGTCCCTTTTTCCCGATGTCTGTAAAATGTAAAGTCTGCCATGCCACAAGGCTCGGAAGTACCTCATCCAGAGCCAAATGTCTTGTGTAGAAGGTTTACTGGCACTGGAAGTACGACCCAATGAAAGCGTTAGTCTAGTTCGTGCAGCGAAAACCCGCTGATTAAAATTTTTGACCATAGAGTAACGGCAGCGGTTTCTAGCGTCTTTCTTTGTAATGGCAACACGTAACCTTTTTTGGAGATAACCTGGGCCGGTTACGCGTGTCTGTTCCGTTAATGCGACGGGTAAAATACGTCTATAGTTTCGTTACTTCGGTAACTCTGCGACACTGCAGTGTGTACGTCTATGTGATACGATCCCAGAACAAAATGGAGTGGCACATCCGCAATTGCAAGCGGCCAGTGGCAGCGTAGTTAAATTTATAAATCGATAAGCCTTCATGACAAGGCATCCGGTAAGGCGCGCATGCACATGTCTTCATACAAGGACTAGAAGCAATAGAATGCGGCGATGTAAACAACGAAAATTCAATTACAAGAGCGGACACTGTCATAGATGACTGTTAGAGAGATGCACAGTGAAAATCAGAGCAGTCAAAATGAAGCTTGCCAATTCAAATTGTATATACTTGAAAATTTTAGGAAAACCGATCTTTTCTATTACCTATCGACGTTACGTTCTGCACCCCTGGTTCACCTCCCCATGAGAGTTGTTACGGAACCAACAAAAAGTCTTCTAAATATAAATCGTATAAAACTATTGCTTTTAGAGTTGTGCGATGCCTCTGTGATATCAGAGCACCAGCTTACTGCCGGAAAGAGCCACATGCTAATTTGATTGCGCGTGCTTTCAGACAATTAATGAAAATTGAAGAATGAGCAAATTAAATAACTAATAAACTAACTGATCACTTAGTTCACTGACTGATTAATTAATTACCTGCGCACCACATTACATGTACGTTTCCAAGGCACGTGTAACAAAAGAAGAAAGAAAGAAATCATGCGTGTTTCATGCTCGCATTGTGTTGCGAGTATGAGCCATTACACCTAAGATTAATCTAAAGTCTGTGCAGGCAACCAAAGGTCCACTCAACCGAAAATGCACCAAATCCACCAAATATACTAGGGTAATTCAAAACACTTAAGTGAACACTAAGGTCCCCTTGAAATTTTTTTTTACACACTGGTAAAACATTGGCTGTTGCCTGATTTCTGGGGTTTTACGTCCCAAAACCACGCTATCATTATGAAAGACGCCGTAGTGGAGGGCTCCGGAAACTTCGTCCAGCTGGTGTCTTTAACGTGCACTGACATCGCACATCGCACGGGCGTCTACATTTCGCCTCCATAGAAATGCAGCCGCCGAGGCCGGGATCCATTGGCAGCTGTAAAAATGTTGATTGGCTAACCGGCATCACGCACTGTGATACTGTTTGCGCATCTCCACATCTAGGTGAGGAATCGCATACCAACGAAGAGAAGGTCCTTGAGAGAAATGGGCTTCCTCCGCGATTTGTATTCGGGACACAAGTCAACTAAGCCTGCCGTACCAACACAGACAGGCCCCTCGGCCTTGCTCGCGATCTTATTTCATTGAGCGTAAGTACGGTACGCTAGTAAAAGTACATCGGTATACAAAAGAAATTACGTCAGGAAGGGCCTTCATAGAACGGCGTGAGGCGTTTCGTCGCCGCGAGGAGCGGTGATATCCTTACCTCCGCTATTTTGTTCTCTTTAGGAATTCAGCAATGTGCGTGTGTCGTTCTTTGTTCTGCTCGTGTCGGTTTTTTCTTGTTTGGCGAGAAATGTGGAACGATGAATGTAGCTAGAGCCATCTTTATGGCGGAGGGGTGTGTCTTCTTCAGAGCAACTGCCCGGACGAAGACGGGTCAACCTACCCTGACGACGATAACTACCCTTGCGTTTCATCGGGCCCAGCGACACAACAACGACCATGTTTCCTCACTTCTAGCTTCACCTTCTCTGAAGTTCTGCATCGTTTGTTCGCTTATTTGTCACAATGTTTAAGGATCAATGTCGTAGTTTGTGCATTTGTGCACAAACTACGACATATCGCTTGCTTTCTCTAGTTTTCTTGTAGTAGGGATTTTTGGTATCACAACGACCGAAGCTTAGCTGCCTCGATCCACATTTGAGTGGGCACAGGGCAATACCTGCAGGTCGGAATGTGTTCGACTCGCTTACTCACAGAATAAATCTGGCCTGACTAACCGTGAAATAATCGCCGGAGGTAAGGGACTTCTGGAATTAACATGTCTGCCAACGCCACTGTCCTCTCATATACAGTGCGCGTGGCCTAAACATGGGAATCAGGCTTTCATGTTGATATTGTTGAAGTTTGGTAATTGGATGAGGCGGTGGAAAACGGAACAGAAATTTGCTAATAATGATTCATTTTTTTTCATTCGATTCCATAGAACAAAACAGCAGTAATCTTCCTTTGCGTATGAAGTACGGCGTGCTTTTACCTAGACATGCTTCCGCTCTTTAAATATTTATGAGAAAGTAAAAAAAAAAAAACGTCATGAATGTCTCATTTGCTCCCAACCTGCGTTGGTCAAATTAAGAATGTCGAAAAAGTTAGTTTTCCTTTATGCAGCACATTTGACGCACTGATTCCTAACAAGAGAAGCTGCTGTGGTGCTGTTGTTGTCCTTTGTGTTTTGTTGTCTCGGACACATCTGACAATATCCACTAAGCACTCGAAACAACGTCAGCGCGTTCTTAAACAAAACTCTATCAAATATAATGCGCATAAATAAATGAATTTTTAAGGAAATCTTTCGTCTTACTAAGCGCCTTTTTAGAAGAGAAGCTCAGGGGAAGATGGATGCTTGAATCGATGAACAAATCGCAAAGTACGATTTAGAACGGGGAATGTCGCCGGAGCCAATGTTTCGACAAGCGAACTTGTCTTAGTCAGGGCGGCAACTGTCTTCGTCAGGGCGGCAAAGTCCGCTTGTCGAAACGTTGGCTCCCGCGACATTCCCTGTTCTAAGCGCCTTTTTACTGCTCTCTAAAATATTTGCATGTAAGAAGATCTCCATTTAGCCCGGTATTCAAGGAACTCTTGGCAGAACGTAATCACGAATAAGAATAAAAGCAACAACAACACGAATACTTAGACTGCTGTAATGACGCGGGAGTACCTTTATGCATGGCTCCGAAAATAATAGGAAGCAAAGCTTCCACTCATTTTCGCGAGTTCGCGAACTCACTGTCAATTGGGCATTTTGCCCTCACGATATCTTTGAATGATTCCGAAGTTTTTTTAGCGAAGGATGCTCAAGCTCTGACTGTCATCATCATGAAATAAGTGCGAGTGCAGTTCTGTAATATGCCCTACGTGCCAACGCTACACTGTGCGCATTGCGCGCTTACTTTCTTTTCTTGCACTCGTGCCCTCGGTCCGTTACTAAATAAACGCGGGTATTCAGCAGATAGAATGGGTATGTGCCAAGCAGCTCATAATTTAGCATAGCAATGCAGCAAAGTAACTTGGCTTGAAAGATAAATCAAGGTAAGGAGGAGTAGAGATGGCAAAACATGATATCGCCGCGCATACTACGCTATTGCAAAGCAGTTCAAAACGAAGTGAGGGTAACAGAGATCGGCATGAGAATGGGGAACAGGGAATGGAGATGGGGAAGGACGCCAGCTCCGCTGTTTCCTCAGTCTTTCCACCACTAGTAAGTAGCTGCTCCAATGCTTTTCCACAAAAATGACGCCTCATCACTGGTGCTTATCGATGCATTAACGAACAAAGAAAAGTAATTTTTTGTGTAGAGTAGTTATGGCAGCAAATTTGAAATGTCGTCTCTCGCACTTCAAGTGAACCCGCACTTCAAGTGAACTTCAAGTTAGCGTAATTATAATTTCTAACTAAGCGCTAATGGAGAAATGGTAATGATACAAATCCCTTATTGATAACGATTTCCACATTACGTGACGGTGTTAACATGTCGAAGTGCAATCCCCGGATTACGCGACAAAGGAAGTTACGTATATGTACAACATATGTGTAATATGCAATTAGGTATATATACCAGGTATGAGCGCAACGCGTTGTTTGGGTTTGTTATTGTTAATAGAAACGTACATGAGAAGCATGCCTAAATGTTGACGTCATAGTAGCCATACATTCGTTGACGTCCTTGGCAATATTAGTGTATACCAAATAACGAGACGCGAGTATACAATAATTTATTTTGTGCGTTTCCCGTCGACACATTCTTTGACACTTTCAAGTGTGACCCAAAGGGCTTTCTATATAAATATCAAAGTTTACCACGGAATACTTTCTTCCGGCGCCATTCCGGCGCACTGTCGGCTCTTAAAATTGCTAGGAGAAGCTACATGGCCGTCCTTTGAAAATTACACACCCTGTCTTACTTTTTCACGTACTTGTTTTTTTTTTCCTCGGACAATAAATGAATGGAATGCGTTGCCATTGGAAACATTTTGTGATGGGGATAATCCTGCCTTGGAGAGATATGTACGTTTCTTCGTGTAGATTGACTGGCTATTTTTGATATTATTCATTTGTTTGCTTGTGCTCTGCTCTTTTGCTCTTAACTTTTATATTGTGTTCTACCGCTTCACCATATATCTTTATTTGCATCGTGTATTTCGAATGTCTTTTATCACTACTTTGGTTGTGCCCCCTTGCTGGCTCTTTCGACCTCAGTATCTTGTAAATAAATAAAATAAAATTTCGTTCTTAAAGCGGAGGTGGTGAGTGACTGGTGACCCGAGTGAACTAACCGCACTCCTCAACATCGGCCCTAAAACGCCAAGGAAACAAACAAAGGAAAATAAAGAGGCGTCTCGCACGGGGATTGCCTCATTTTCACGAGGCGCGTAGTTACGTAGTTTCGCAGGGCAAAAGAAAAAAGGCCGATTATTGGAAGGCGCGAAAGTGCACGAAGCGCCAGCCGTTGTTTTGGTTGCGAAAGCGGCCGAAGGTAAGCAATCGTCGCGATTTCGGAGAGGCGGCAGCGACCGGTTAGACGTCGTCACGTGGTTCCCTTCCCGGTTCACAAATGGGGCGCTCTGTTTTTGTTTCTTTTCGCCATTTCAGCTTTCGCGGGCCAGACCTCTCTTTGATGCGAGTGCCGGTGTATCCTGTAATCATCGCGATCAGCACGAGGGTTTCGGAATTCTTCGCTGTGGCGGTAAGTGATGCAGGGCGCCCACACGGAAGCGGTGCCCGTGTTCATCGACAGTCAGTCAACCGTAGTGCTCGAGTGGGTGAAGTGTTGACGCAGGCCCGTGTTTTTATCAAGGTGAAGTCGTCGACGTCTTCGTTTCTTTTTTTAAAATAACGTGATTATGTATTATAGACGACGACTATCAGTCAGTCAGCCAAGAAACTTTTCTGGGGTCCTAAAAAACTACCAAGTCGCAGGTGAGGGCCGCTCCACGTTCGGGCCAGGAGGTCATTGTCCTCCGCATAAATTCTGATTGCTTCTAGATTGTCCCCAAGATGACACACCAAGACGCTGACTTCAGGCAACTCTGATGCACGCTAATACAGACCACTTAGTTTGTGCTTTACAAAAGCATGCATTAAAAGCAATTACAACCCTTCTTGAAGACGGTGGCATTGTCGGCTATTAATGTATTTAGTATTCAGTTTTACTTCACGTTCTACGTGTGCATTCGTCAAAGTGATTATGACATTGTCTTGTTTTTGATGTCAGTATTTGCTGATTTATCGACGTGTAGCATGTACCACCAGCTGACTAGGCTTACTGTTACACCAGCACTACTAGTGGGGTTTCTTTTGGAGCGTCACGTTACGTTTCCACTTATGTATGCACCATGTTTTCTTTTTGTTTGTTTGGGCGCAAATATTAAGCTGTCGCTTGACATTTTTGTACGTTCTGTTGTTAGTGTGATATCGTTGGCTGGTTCCTTACATCGAATAATGTACGTTCAACGCTCCACCCACTGGGGAGCCAAAGAGCAGCCGGCGCCTATTTGTGCGCCAACATGTCCTCGACATCATACCACTAAAGAACATATGAGTTTTGAGTGCGCGTCAATGTCTGACAAACATCTCAGTGAGCCTTGTACTATTTGCACGAATTAGTATCCATAACGAAAGAAAACAGGTATTCACACCTCTAAGTATTCAGCATGACTAATCGAAAGGAGGAGGAAATAACTTTATTGAGTCCGGAGGAACCCGTCCCCACCCACTCTTGGTTTAGTGGTCGGCAGAGGTCGCGGGCCGCACCCACGTTGGGACTCATCGAAAACTACACATGTTCACTGACATAGCGATATGAGGATGAACTCCATGATAAGGGCCACAAAAGTGATGATGAGTCGGCCTGAACAGGAGCAATCAAAGATTTTCTTAAGAAGTGTATCGTTGTGTACATTGTCAATTCTATTTCTTTCGGTGTAACATACTGAAGTGCAATCGTGTATTGGGGAAGGCGCTTGTCCATGGACGTTATTCCACTTGCTGTGTGTTAGAGCCGTAACTTAACAGCGATAAAAAATGTCTTCTTGCTATCTCTACACCTGTCTTTCTGTTCCTTTTTTCTCTCGTAGAAACCACGTGTCAGTGTCATGACACCAACAGAGAAAAGTATGAAACTGGAGCTGTGCGCCCTGATTCTCGTGGTTGCGTTTTCTCTCGGCCAAGGGGACCTGCTAGAACGAAGGCCAGAATTCGCTCAGTATCAAGATGCGTGGAAGGTAAGCTAAGAATGATAATACTATCGTTATCTAGTGGCAAACGTAGGCTGAGTTCCATGAAGTCTGAGTAGAGTACATTACTTACTTTATTACAAAATTGCACTGCAGGAACAAATGGTACAGTGTACTACGAAAAATATCTGCCTTAACTTCGGAATGATATACATATTCATGATTTCCAAAACAAAACGTTAATCAGGAAGTTAATAATTCCTAGGATTTTACTGGTCAAAACTGCGATGTGAGTAAGAAAAGGGTTGTTTGGGTAGAAATGGGTAGAATTCCTGGGTAGAAGTCTGGTGCCATTCTTAAAAATGGTAATCGGCTAAAAATCGAGTTTTCTTTTGTTTAACCGTTCTCAAGTGCGTGTTTTACAAGATTGAATTTACAAATGAACACTGCGCATAGCTTGTGAAGTCAACTTTATTAAGGCAACCGGGTGCAACATCGCTGTCCTCAGGCCGGGTGTGTCACGCGTGTGTTACGAGCGTCGTGCGCGTGTCCACCGCAAACTGCGTCCAGGATATAAACAGGGTGGTATCGGCTGTTATAATTCTGAGAGAAATCCAGTTTAACCCCATTTGCCTGAAACGTGTTCGGAGTATAAGAGTCGGGTTAAATCGGGTCCGAAAACGAACATCCCCAAGTGTGAGGAATACGCGTAGTAGAGGGCCCCGAAGAAATTTTTACCGGCTGTGGTTGATTAATGTGAACGCAAATCTAGGTACACTGGCATTATTTTTCATTCCGCTCCCATCGCAACGTGGGCGCCATCGCGATGATTTCATCCTGAGTAGGCGAGTAGCCTTGTCTTAGATGGCGCGAGACGTAGTCGATGTCTGAGAAGATGAACCCTTTTCGACGCGATCGACGGGATGTCACTTATGTGTGCTTTAAACCTGAGATCGTGTAAATGCTTTAATCCCTAATATTTGTGCTCGTTCACCATTGGGATTGCTTTCAGTATAAACCGAATAATTAAAGTAAAAATTCTGCTTTTTGCGAGGAGACTTCCTTACATTTAGTTTCATTTGGCACTCCTGACGCCAATTATGGACAAACTTGAATGCTTCGTTAAATATATCTTGTTCTGCCAGTGAATTAATTACACGGTACAAAATACGGTCGTCCGCAAAGAGCCTGAATGTTACATTGCGTGTGGATGGCAAGTCATTTATATCAAAAAGGAATAACACATGTGCGAGAACGCTGCCCTGGCGTACCCCTGACAAGACAGGTTTCGCTGAGGAGGCTGCGCTATGAATTTGTACTAACTGAAGCCGACCGGATAAGTAGTCTTGCATCCAGCGAACAATGGGACTGTTACACAGGGCGCAATAAAGCTTCAAGTTTACTTTTGTGTAGGACACAGAATTGAAAGGTTTGCCTAACTCTATCAGCAATCAGTATATTTGCTTTTGACTGTCAATTGCTAGCGACATGTCATGTACTAATTCTGCTATATCAGTTACCGTTGAGTACCGGTGAGTACTAGTTGAGTTGCCCTCCACGAAGCCGTGATTATGAGAGGACGCAATGTTTTTCAAGGTGTGCTGTTATATGTTTTAACACTGTATGTTCCAGGAGCTTGCATGCGGTACAGGTTAGTGAAACAGTGAAATAGGCCTATAGTTTGAAGTGTCGGATCTGATTCCCGATTTTTTACGGGGATGATCTTAGGTGTCTTCCACTCGCGAGGAACAGTGCATGTTGCTAACGATTTGCTAGCATGGGGTAGAAATATTTACACAACCATACAACATACCTGGTCAAGAAAGTATTTGCAATGTTGTCGGGCCCCACGCCCTTCTTTGCGTCCAACTGTAGCAAAACGTTGGCCACTCTTGTGTACTTACAGAAACAGATTCTATTGGTCGGCAAAAGCAGGGTTCTATGTTCGGGCCATTTCCATTATTTGAGGGAATGACGGACTGAAAGTAATCGTTAAAACGGATTGCCGAACTAAGGTTTTCTTCATAGGACGCTGTGTTATCTTCATGGTTCTTGGGATCAATATGACATCAAAATTTTGTAGAGGCCATGCTTAAGAATTTGGGAAGCTTCTGGTGGAAGTAGTTGTTTTTAGCTGCCCGGATTTTTACTTTCATGACCGTAATCGCATCATTCACATTTATCTTTATTAGAGCTGTAGGCCATAAATTAAGAGATTTTCTCAGCTTTCTTACGTTCTTGCGTTCTTGCGTTCAGCATGTGTGGCCCCTCGAGAAATCCATGAGTTACAAGTGTTTGCCCTCATTGTTTTATATGGGCCATAGTTACGTCTGCAATATATATCTATATCTCTAAACTTTCTACAGAGTGCGTGCATGATAGAGGAGGCGTCTGAAGAAAGTTCTTCAAAGGAAGTGTAAGGAAACATCAAGTGGTCGAGAATGCCTATATTATCTGCATTGGAAAAATCTAACAATATTTCACCTGTTTTTGGTGTGGCCACGGAACCTTTTACTGGTATGATACAGTATAGCAGTTTGTGTTCGGATATTCCATCCAGTACTTCTATTTTAAGTTTTCCTTCAGCGAAGTCTCCACTTACAAACACCAAGTCTAAATTTCTAAAATGTTTCATGTGGAATCTTTAATGCAAGGTCGCTACTATTCTCAGGAGGAGGTTGATTACCTGCGTATAAATAGTTAGATGACCAGTAAGTCAACGGTGTCGCATATAAACGAGTCAAATGACGGAGTAGGAAAGAAAACAAGCGTCATTCAATGCAAGAAAGTTTTATAGCAAGAAAATTAACTGCTCTTAAGATATCTGTCTAACCAACAGGAAGCTTGTTTTGATTCAATCCCACAGAGGATTGTCTGCACTCTTCCCCCTTATCCTGTGATAGTGGAGAGTCCCCAAGCTCCTTCTCCTTGCATTCAGTCAGCTATATCAACTGGCCGAAGTGTTAGCTTTAAATATAAACGCAGGACTTTGCTTAATTGATGTTGTAATGATCCTACTGAAGAGTTCTATGTGAATACTCCAATACTCAAATAATGCTGTATATGTTTATGCAATGTCGATACTAAAGCATGGCAATTTCTTACGTGCAATTATCTGGAGGAGGAGGGAGGAGGACGAAGGAAACAAGAGTGAGAGAACATTTTATTAATGACTACAGAGACGTTAGCCTGGTTAATGGCCTGGCTTGCTACACCAGGTGGAAACAGAAAGACAGGGAGGTTAACCAGAAAGCGTCCGGTTGGCTGCCCTGGACTGGGGAATATATAAGTGCTTAGTACAGAAAGATATGCAACAACTGGAATAGGGAAAGAAGCCTAGTTTCAAAAGAGGACGCCCCGTCGGTTTTATGTCATGGGGATTAGATGGTACAGGTAGAGGGGCTGGACAGTATTCTTTCAAATGTCACAGGAGAAGTCTACTTAAATCACGGTAGGCCCCACGCGAGACGAACCTTATATTTTAGGTTTCTCGCCTACTTTAACATCCTTCCTTCAACAATTCTTTATTCCCATAAGTAACAATTATACAATCCCATCTATACTTTCTTGACATTTATTCACTACTGATTTGATTATGAATTTTGCAGATGCTGAAGATACCGGGAAAATACTACCTGTTCATGAGATCCTACGAGAAGGAGCCCTTCTACAAACACAAGAAATGCGTCTTCAATGAGTTATTATCCGTTAACGAAAAGAAAAGGTGCACCGTCAATATCATCGGCGCCACAGACCCCACTGACGGATCGAAGTGAGAATGTTTTCTTTGTTATTATTATTTACACACCCCTGCGGGCTTGAAACGCCGTGACCTGAAGCGCTTGAAAGAAAGTATATTGTATGATGAGCATTACCTAACAGGCATTCAAAAAAAAATTCCACTGTTCAAAAGTAATGAAACGGTGGAATGTCGGTTCACGTATGTACAGTGACCAGATTTACTTTTAAAATGTTTCGTTCGAAAACATCAATAATTAATTCAGGGCTTCTTATATAAACAACAAATTTGAAGGCATTAAACCTACATCAGTAGTCCAGCTGAAAACATCACCGAATGCATCAGTTCAAGAAACTGGTAACAGGGTGTTCACAATTTCCAATAATTCATGCATCCGTCGCAACATTGGCCATATTCACATCTCCACCCCATTCGTGCCAAATTTATTCTCTGTTGCACTCAAACTTTTGCTCAGCCAACGTGATGGGTTCTTAATATGTAGAACGCACTTATGTAATGCCATAGATTGATTGAATACATATCTCTTACTAAGAACTTGTTTTGTCTACGCACTTTGATCTCGAATTACAGGAAAGCTTAGGAGGAGTATCGTCTAATGAGTATGGAAACAATCGAGGGTACCGTAATTATTTGCAAAGACTCTGCTTAAGAGAAGCAGTCGAACCTTCATAGGCTTTGACATGTTAACTGTAAAACTGTCTGCGTTTTTACTTGACGTTTCTGTACTCCATCAAACATAGGTTATCAGGGTTTTATGCTTGAAAGCCGTGACATGATAAAGAGGCAACCCATGGTGGAGAACTCCGTACTGACATAGCACGGTACACGGGCCTCAACATTTCGCCTCAATTTAAATGCAGCCGCAGCGGTTATGATTCAACCTGTGTCCTTCTGGTTAGCAGACGACGATCCATTTTCCTTAGGAAACCACGCAAATTCACGCCATCGCTTCCTAGTAGCTTGACATTGATAGTCGTACGCAGCCTATGATGAGCAGGGAATATTTTTTGCAAGCATATCAACTAGGTGGGACACTTTCACAATCCTACAACTTCGCAGGGCATTTTGATAAAGTTCCTTGACTGAAGGAAAGTGATACCGTTTTTAGTATTGGTCCTTTAAAGAAATTGGCAGCGACTGCAGGCTTTTCCCGGCGTGCCTTCTGTAAAAGCTGTGCCCTATCTACAGCGTGCCCCGCTGTAGGGGCTATGGTTTTGGCACCACAATGCGGTTACATTCCTCATGAGAGACAAATGCTTGCTCTTGAATAGACTTACATATGCAATATGCGCGTGGAATAAGGGAGTCATAATACGGAAGTGAGGAATCCAAGGAAGCATTAAAGTACATTCAAAAGTAGTAACTAAAGCGGGAATCATGCAGGAATCAAACCCGGGCCCGCCAGATGCAAACCAAGGACGCTGCGCTCTTCCACAGCTGCTGACTTTAATGCGGTTGAAAACATAGACCTATTATATCAGGATTTGTGGCAATGGTGCTTGTCAGACGTACATTGTGGTTTTACAATGCGCACTAACCGCCCGTATAGCAATGTAAGAAACAACACACATCTACCACTGCCATTCAGAATGCTTTTGTCCACTTTCACTCACCCCGTCGGAATGAATACTAAACCAACAGGGCTCATTATCTGCACAACAGCGCATTATAGCGTCTCTTTCACATCTGTAAAGGAGCTGTCTGTGCACTAACTCCTGTTCTATCACTAAGTCTTATCATGAGCTATCTTTTAGTCGTCACAGTGCGGACGACGCGCCTGGAAAGCCCACGTTACACACGCTACTAAGCACAAAGACATTCACCATATTTACAGGACTTGGCAAAATACCAAACAATTAGGTATCTAGGCAATATCGTCGCTGACGTCGTCGCATGCAATAGATTTCCAGAGTGCGCGAACTCTGCGGTCTTTGCTCTCTCTGTAGAGATGTGCAACGTTTTGCCTGGTCATGTAGAACCTCATGCCTTGAGGACTTCGTATTTATTCTTGGTATGTGCCGGAATTTATAGCGCTTGTCAATCCCGCCAAGGAGGGATTTTATTGTTGTAAAGCTCATCAACCATTTTGAAGGGTCTAGTTTGCTGAAGAGTAGTATGGGCCAACTTGGCACTCCAACGTGCGACAGGCATCTCCTCTCGGCGAAATTTCGATATTGGGGCGTTCACAGCGACAGCGTCCGACGCTGAATGCTGGCTGAAGCTATTGTAGTTGCGCTCGTAAAATGGAACCCACCTCGGAGGCTTACGTCCATCTGCGCATGTGCTTGGAAGCGAACACTTTTTTACACACTTGTGCTAAGGCTCCTGTTCCACGTGAGCACCGCCCATCCTCAAGAGCGTGTAATATTTGCGCTATTGCAACGGGTTTTCTTTCATAAGCAGGAAAATATGTTGAGGATATGATGGCATCCTCAAAGAAACTCGCAGGTTCATCAGAGTGGAAAGCGAAGAAGGGCGCTTATCGCAGTACCTTCTACCAGCACATAGGAGCATTTCGACGCGTGACCACCAGCATGCCGTTGAACCTTAATGGCCTTGTGGTACAGAGTATAGTTTGTAACTACAACAACCTGTAAGTTCAATTTCGGAATTAGACTAACGCGGCTTTCTTTGGTGCTTTTCTTTTTTTCAGTATAGCTGCATCAGTAAAAATTTCACTCTATTTGCATCTGACGGATGAGCCAAAGTGCTCTTTGAAGCGTGGTGTAAGGAACACTGGAAGATGTGGTCGAGCAGACGCCGCCGGCTTGACCTCAATATCTAGTGCTATAGTACCTAGGAATATGCGTGTACTTCCTTCCACCATACTATCGCTCTCCTCTTAAGTAGACGTCAGTCTGACCGGGGACAGTCACGGAGGATGTGTTTTAAGTCTTCCGCTACATAACGCACGGAGCAGTCAGCACATTTTGACTATCCTGTTTCGTACGTAATGCTGTTTGTGCTGGCTACCTTGACCTGGACCCAGTAAGTATTGATTCATTCATCACATAGACACTAGAGAACTATAATATGTTTTAGGTATCTTGAAGTGAGACTAAAGCAGAGACTGAAACACGGCAATGATAATGCGAGAGTAAGGATTATAAAGAATTGTTTTTTTTTGTTCTACAAAATTATAACGCGGGGTTTTATACGGCCCTGTAATGCACAAATGAAGTAGCGTAGGTGTGTTTGCTCTATACGGTGGATATATCTTCGTAAACGGCATAGTGCAGGGAGCGAGGGGGTTGGGGGAGGGGGAGGGGGTGTATGGGGAGGCAGGGAGGACGAAGAGATTTTTGTACCGCAGCACAACATGAACAAGACGACGAGGCACGACAAGGAGAAGCGCTAACCTTCATCAATGAAATTGTATTTTCGGAACCAACCACTCTGGTGCAGGCACGACATACTGCAACCTTTAAAGCGAGTGACCCCTAACGCATTATCATCAAGTCCGGGCCAACTGCAGGGCGAAGGCCTCTCCCACATTGCTCCAGTTAACGCGGCCACAGGCTAATGGAGGTCGCCATTTACTTCGGTTATTCCAGCAATTTCTTGATCACACTTGCCCAGCCTATTTCTCCGCCTCTAGCCAGGCTTGCTTTTCTAGTGGTGCCGTGTAAATCATCCTGGACTTGTCTGATTTGTTCTGCCCACAACGGCATATATGCACCTCGCAGCCGTGCCAAGCATAAATTAATGCAAATGTGTGCTTTTAATGAGTGCAGAAGAAATACATATCGTGCGTTTTCTTTTTAACCTCCGTTAGGCAAACCGTTTTGGCTAATTTGCTTTAACGAAACAGCCTTGGTGCGCGTAAATACAGCGTCAGTTACATATCAGGAACAAGCTTAAGCTGATATAAGGCAGCGCTAGTACCATAAGGTAAACTAGATGTAAGCTGCAGGCATTTACTACGCCTATACATTAAAGCGCTTCGAAAAGTTGTAAATAATACTTTGGATCGCCATGAAATTTCGCTCCATTATACAAGAATCAGCAAGACCCTCTGTTCGATAAACACGCCACGAACGTCAGGCGGTTAAAAATACGCCTTGCATGTTCAATGGAGGCACGCTTTCCCGACGAAGCCTGTGAACACAAGCGAGGTATCGTCTTGAACAGCTGTAATGACGGCTAAACAAACTAACTTTGGAGCAGACCATAGGAATATTGCAAGTCCTTGAACAACTATTGATGATAGCATTTTTCTTACCAGGAGCAACCGAACGGCATATGCGTGGGTACGAGCTTCTGAAGGCTACCCGTTTCCAAACGTGATCCAGTCATCGGTGAAGCGTGGTAAGTTTCACAGTACACAACACCGCACGAGTAATGAAGATACGCCTTTATCATGCAGTTCACGCATAAATATATCGCTGCTAATCGCCAAACTGCGCACACGCACAAAGTGAGCTTTAACAAGTGTCTAAAAAATGGCAACAAGATGAGGTCACTTCGTGCGCAAGAAACTAAGGAACACGCTTATTATTTCGAAAGCAGCTATATACGCATTATCTCTATAAGGTCACCACACTCGAGCGGACAATGTACTGGGAGAATTACCTAAGAATGGTGCAATTTCTGCTCGTTACATTTATTCTTCCTACAGCAACATAGACAAGATGACAAGTCACATTTGGCCAGTGTTTCTGTGCAACTTACCTTCAAAAAGATGCTGTCATATTCAAAAGACCGCATTCACAACTCCCACTTTTGAACTGGTACATTGACGCGCTCAGTGTAATTTAATAGTTTCTATGAATTTCTATTTAGACCAGCATGACCGCTTCTAATATATAGGCCATACGCATATTTACGTTATTTGTACACAGTCAGTGAAGTACCTCTGAATCTTCTAGCAGAAGCTATCCTCTGGCTACACATATACTTTGTGCCTTAAATCAATGTGTATTGATAACATTTGTGCGTGTGTGACTCCATAAGTAGAACCCAAAATCAGACTGTACGGAGTGTCGCTACAGCTGCAAAACCTAGTTGTAAGCAACGTCATTATTAATTTGGAAAATGCATTATGCATTACGCCTTGTGGTTATCATGCCAATACCGTGGTAATGGCAACCCTGTACAGCGCGCATACTTAGTGATACTGGCCTGTATTTACCACGAGACACCCTATTTAGACATACTTAACGCGTCTTTCACGTAATCCCGCAGACAGGAAAACAGCTGTGGAGTTCCCACTTGCGTTCACGGAATACAACAATTGCGTAATTCTCAGAGTGCCACATCGGAACAATGGTAAGAGCTTCCCAGTACAACACAATGGAAGATCTCCTTGTATGCATTCTGTCCTAGTACATGAAGAGTTATGATCTCCTTCTGAATTTTTCATATTTTCAGGCTGTGAGCTCTGGGCAAAAGCTAGTGAAGTGACCAAGATTGAATCACTCTGCTTCTTTGTATTTCAATTGTTGTGCGGTCCTTCAAGGTATCTTGTATATGACCCATTTCTTTGTAATGGAAAATAAAATGTCCTTTCTACGAAATGTTTGTCATACTTACTGTGCAACAAAATGCCGCGTTTGTTCTGTAAATGACTTCTTTTTGCATCAGTGCGATGTATATGTGACGCGGCGATTTGTTTCCCACTGGAAAATGAAGCGCATTTTTCTTTTCTCTATAAGTTACGCTAGAGTAAAATCTCGTTACAGCGAGCACCACATTAACGAACTTTCCAGAAATGCCACCTCGACTTCATAATTATGAAGTCGGGGTGGCCTCCTTTCTTCTTTTTTTTTTTGCTTTTGCCTGAAATAAACTTCAAACTTCAAACATAATTATTTTAATTTCAATAGAAAATAATTTCTGTACAATAACCACAAAGTACTTCAAAATACTGAACATTTCAGAATAGCGATAGTTATACTGAGTTCCGCATCATATTAACAATACCTAACAGCTACTAACTCGTATTCGGAAGTACGCGGATGCTTCCATTTCAGCTAATCGGTCACCCCATCCCGAGGAGCGGGCTCTCAGACTACACTCTGCGCGGACGCCTTGCATTGCCGAAAACCCGACATATTGCGAGAAGACGACGACGAAGATGATCATGATGATGATTGTGGTTCTGTTATGGAAAGGACGCTAATTTATGCAGTCCATGCAGGAAGCACGGCTAAGCCTCCGTGGGGTAGCGGAAAGGGAGTGAAAGAGATAGAGATGGGAGAAATGCCCTAGTGGAGGGCTCCAGAAATTTTCACCTCCAGGGGTTCTTTAACCTGAACTCACAACGCGCGGTACATGGGTCTCTGGCATTTTTGCCTCCATGGAAATTGCGACCGTCGCAGCCGGGATCGAAGCCATGTTATTTGGGTGACAGCCGAGTACACCGCGGCGGGCACGTTGCGAGAGAAAGAACAAAACACAGGAGAGAACTTTGTTTCTTTCTTTCTTTTTCTTCGGAAGGAGCTGACACTTGAGGTTTTACGAGACTGGCGTGGCTCTGGTAGTTCGGGAGTGCAAAAACGAAACCGCAACAACAACACGCTATTGGGAAGCTTCCTGCATTCTTTTTCTTACGCTTTTCTGTGGCAGACATGTCAACGCATACTACGGCTCCGTTGTTTTCTCATTTCTTCCAACATTGCTTGTGCACATGCAGTCAACCTTTCGTTTTGTTCTTTTCGGTGTGCTACGGTAGCGTAGCAATCGCATGCCTTGCCTGTGTACATGTTGCCATCTGCTCTTCTTTTTTTTTCTTTTTTTTTGTGCCGTGAAGAAGCGGACGCATTCGTTTTGCAGAGTGAGAATGCGAACGTTCTTCAGGAACTAGACGACTCGGGAAAACAAACCGTCGTGGTCAAGAAACGGACGGAGTTCACGATCACGGCCGCTCGATTAGCAACGCACGAGGTGCGGCCTGCTACGTCGCGCGGCGAACAAAAGCGGAGCTGTGAAGCGAAAGTTGACAGTTTTCGCCGCTTTTTCGGAAGGGGCGCCACTGCTACGGGACAACTCTCCCGCCTCTCGCCGCGCGGGCCATTCCGCGAACCAGTACGCGACGAGTTTTCTGTGTGTGTCGACGAAATTCTGCACCTCGCTCGCACGCCCTGTGACTACAACGTGTCGAGGTGCTTCTATTGTGCCATATCATCCTATAATTTTCGTCGTGCGCGGCATTATGCCGCGCAACTGTTGCGCGCCGCTGTGTGACACAAACGCAAGGAAGGACCCTCAGATCCGGTACCACGAATTTCCATGCGACGTATAGATCGCCGTAAAGTATGGCTAAAAAACATTTTTCGACAGGGAATAACTGGAAAAGCAAGCGTGTGCGGGCCAAATGACAGGTCGCTGGTGTACTCGGGTCGCTTTGCTGACGGTGGCTATAAGAAGTCCACGAAGATCAAGCTATTGCTTCCAACTAAAGTCCCTAGATCGCGTTTCTTGTTGTTTTTTTTTTAATCTAGGGACTTTACTTCCAACGGATGTTCCGACGGCAGTTCGTACGCTTGGCATCAACGCCTCTACCAAATTGTGTGATATGTCGCGAACTGTCGTGTGACAGGGGTGAACAAAGCCACACCGAGGAGACGTGTATGGTGTTTCTGAGCAAACTGTTGCGGCAAACAGGGCCGGAGACCTGAACGCAACTGTTCAGCGGTTCAAACTCGCTTACAAGCCTCTGTTACGGAAGGTGCTGCGACTTTGATGCAACGAGTCGCCTTTCCGTGGATGTACATGTTGTAAAAAAATGAGCCTGACACTGCCTTCCCTCGACTTTTTTTTTTCAATCATCCAATCCGAACTAGTTCCGTCCTTACATAGAAATGCAAACGCGCGTCTACAAAGCGGTTAGATGTTCATTTAGTTGTAAATGTCTGGTAGATATTTATAAAGCGTTGGAGCTAAAACACTATATAAGAACATGATTTGGCCAATCCAGTAAGTCGTATGCACGCATTTGTAAGAACGTCTAATAAGAAGATCTTGCATTTCAGCCGCTATAGAACGCCGCGCCATTGCTCTATTGTGTTTATTTAACAAGTAGATGTATACAAATTTCACAGTTTGCCGCTTCATACTCCTTTGCGCACATCTCGACGCATTCACAACACGCGTAGTTTCATGCCAATTCATGGTCGCACACAAGCATTTAACTCATGACCACTACCTAGAGCCACTGCACATTGTAACGGTCTTCCTCATCACATTGTATCCATTGCCAACCGTGGAACATTCCATGATAACCTAATTTCGTTGCGCTTTATCATTGTGTAACGTTCCACTGCATGTAATATTTGTCTTGTTTCTTTCTTTTATGTTTCCCTTTATTTTTTGTTATTTGTTGAATTTTTGTATTTTTCTGTTTTGTATATACGGATGCCCCTTACTCAATGCCCTTCAATGGGCCTGTAAGGAATTTTGAATAATATTAACAGGTTTTTCTTTCATGAGAAAACAAGCGCATCAAGCGAAGCAAGCATTCAAGCAAGCGATAAGGAACTTGCCAGTTATACTGAACGGTTGTCACGTGTCGAAACCCGCGGCAAAAGTGCGCGGTTCGGGCTCGTGCAAGTCCATTAGCGGCCCAATGCCCGTACCGACCTCCTGGGTATAGTATAGTATTCATGTTATTGCAGGCAGCGTAGAGATCTTATTTTGGCAAAGCAATACACAGTCTTGCGTGAGTAAAATGCAAACTCTCAGCGTGCCACTGCGCGAAACATGCAGAACCCGCGGCTCCTCCCGCGCGCGCTTGTCCCGTAGCAGTGGCGCCGCTGCGGCGGCGCGTAGAACTAGGCTCGTCACGCCAGTTTCGGGCGACGTCGCAGGCCGCACCACGTGCGTTTTTATCCAGCGGCCGTGTCACGATGTATGCGTGTCCGATTCGGTATTGCTACGGCAGTACGTCCACCGACAGCAGTCTTTTTTTTTTTGTTGTTTTGTATTTTTTCTTCTTCTTCTTTTTTTTTTTTTTTGTAGACAGTAGCGCCGGCGTTTGCGCGCACTGGGAAAAATGAGACCTCTATCTGATCACGCGTGCTCGATAGTCGCTTTTGATCACGCGCCGAACCGGCAATGTAAAGCGCGTGCCCTCCCTTACCATAAAAAAAAGTCCTGTGTCGTCAAGTTGCGCATCAGGTGTGCCGGCTGACATAGAGCAAAACAACACAGCCGCGCTCGTTTCCTCAGTTATCTGCGCGCGTTCTGTTCAGCTATGTGCGGCCTTGAGACACGGCGCGTGTAATGTGTTAGACAAACGATGCCGGACAGTGCATGACAGGCGCGCTGCCTTAGACGAGCCGTTGTAAGATATGATGATTTAGTCAACGAAATTTCGGTCGCCATGGGTAACTTTCCGGTTCGCACTCTAGCGATCGTCCAGAATAACGAACGATTTTCGGCGGTCCCCTGAGGTTTCTTATACTGGGACACTGTATATCTTAACTAAGCACTGACTCAATAATTTCACTACGGCGCCTTCTGCATTATGTTGCTGCGAGCCTAGTGGTCATAACAGATCACTAGTGGTCATCGCTTCTTGCAGTCCACGACAGATAATTACTTAGGACGTTAATTACCGACTAGTTCAGAGTCTTGCTTTGCGAGACCTCCGATACAAGCCGATCGGTGTAACAAGCGTCCTGTAACATGTGAAATGTGTTAAGCAATCTCAAGAACATTAATACAGGGAACTCTGCGGCACGTCTCTGAGAATGGAAAAAGAACACTTATAACGTCGGCGACACTTCAGTTGTAACGTCTGCGGTACTACAGGCGACACTGCAGGTTCGCGTTAGAATAATTCCTGAGGTTTCTGTAACGGGCCTGTCTCCGGCCACCGACGTAACACCGTAGCTGGCAACTCGCCGCATAGTGGAAGGTGCGATACGGGGTCATTTTTTTCTCTTGAACGGTCATGTTCTATAGCAATCACATCCCTAAAGCTCTGCAAAACCAGTATAAGAGATATTATGTACTAATTATGCCGAGAAATACGTGATTTTGAAGCACAGCAACATTTACTGAGCGGAACTACTACTTTAGTCGCAAAGGTGATGGGTTTCCCCGCTTCGGTTATCTAAGCGGGGTCTTTCTAGAGTCCACTTGTATCCTTCTATAGTGATTTCGCGTTCCAACACAAAAGCAATGTAACATGTATCTGCCAACTTCTATTTTTATATCATTCCTTTGGTGCTTCTTCAAGCCCATAAATGCAGCAGTTATCCGTAACATTCCAAAAATACGGCTTTGATAATTACTTGTGGACATAAAGATACCTGGTATTTATATCAGAAAAGCAAGATTAATACACTGTGCTTATTTTTTCGACCATGGAACTGAACCTAAAGAATGTTCCTTCATTTGATGGCCGAATTTCAATATGAAGGCGAACATCTTAAGCGGCACTAGCTATTTTATGAACTTTAGTGCACGCGGACGTCTTGAGCATTGCAATACCCAAGGTATAGCCTCAAGTTCATGAAGCAGTCCGTCAATACTTGCCGAATAACAGCACTTTCTTGGTGGGATGACCATGATACAATGAGAATTTATTGGGTTTTATGTCTAAAAATGCGACATGACTATGAAAGACGTCGTATAATGAAGGGCCTCCGGAAATTTCGGCCTCCTAGTGTTGTTTAACCTACAATGACATCACACAGTGTACGAGCCTTAAACATTTCGCCGCCTTGGTCACTTCATCATCGACGGAAAAGCAAAATAGTTCTGCTGATAATAGCATCTGGGTATCACTTCGCTCCGCCCATTCCAAGTGGACGAAAGGTTGATCTCTTACACAAGGCATCACCCCTTGCTTGCGTGCATCAAACCAGGACCTTCAACAGCCTTGAGCTTCCTCCAAGGCCATCTCCAAGGCTCGTTTTTTGGATGGTGGAACGCCTCATGTCGCCTGCAGAGAGCATCATGACGTAGATATGCCCTGTCTTCGAAGCTCCTCCCAAGAGTTTCGAGATGCTTTTTTTTTTTCTTTTCGAATAGTGTGTGCCAGTGTGTGAGGGTGGGGGGTGGGGTTGGGCAAACAATACAGGACTCATCACAAAACAGACTTGCATTACAGTACCTGGCTGTTCTCTTTGCATCCCTCATCGTTCTTAGCGCACCTACATGTCACAGCTGTTTTGCATATCAAATACTGGCAGTGCTGTCGGAGCGGCCTCTGTTTCTGGTCATCCTCCACGATACTTACACAGACGACTTGTATATAACTATTGTTCAAAAAAAAAATAAAAAGGGAGCACGTTGTTGTGATCTACCCGAAGCAAATATAAAGCAATGACCGTCTTTAGGCGATCTACAAACGCCACGGGGCACTCTTTGCATGACCGTCGATCAGGACGACTAAGCCCGTACTGTGATTGAGGCCGGCAGGCGACAACGCTCGCTTCTTCCTAGACGGCCGCTCGCAATGTAAATGTCGGTCACTGTAGTTCCGTTATCTCGGCCAATTGCTTGCGGTGTTGCCGGAGGAGATGCGACCAAGTGGCCTCGTTGTAGAGCTACATTTGCGTTTTATCAATTTTGCGCAGGAAGAGCACATTCCGAGATTAGATGGAATCTTGCAGTTTACCATCGGATATGCGAAACACAATGTTCAGAGTGTCCTTCACTCTCCGAATACTTGGGCATACAACATGGCATGATCAACGCACAACGAGAGGTTACCGGGTGAGTATATATTTCGAATTGCAAGTATACAGTAATTCCTAGGTTTTGAGATCGTCTTTGGTGCCGTTACTTGTTTATGAGGAATTTGGCTCTTGGTAAGCAGCAGCATTATACGAGTATAGGAGGATGCAGAGTTGGTTGGCTGCCATTGGTTACGCTTTGATATTAAGGTAAACATTATCTCTATCTCCGCAGGAGCTGGCATATCTTGAAGGCTTGTTTCATTGGCCGCTGCTCTGTGTGATGTGATAGATTGTATTTTCATTTCCCTTCTTGACTTTGGCATTGCTGTGCAGCTCCATGTGTAGCTGCAGTTATAATGCGAATAAACTTAGTTGGGAGGCGGCCCTCATCGTGCGTTAACGCTATTTTCCCACTTTGCACGTTATTGCGCTCTTAAGCCTCAATATAGAATTTAGCGAGGAACGGTGCCATGGGATATCACAACAAAAATTAAGCAGTCGCAATTCTAAGGTACCTCTGTTTCTATAGCACTCTTAGCAAACGATCGCCTAAAACAACGCATATAAGCCGAAAAGCAAGTCATATTTTCGACGCTTATAAATGGCTCTCTAAACGGCCTTTCTTGAATGGCTCTTTCCTATGCGGCACAATTTTATATGGCCCATGCCTATGCGGCCCTCCCATATGCGTGGCCATCTTGTCAGAAAGCCGCTTAAAAGTGACCGCTTAAAACAACGCATATATATATATCCGCAGATTTGGTTAAGCGGTATTTCAGGTGAAATTTGTCCGGAATACCAGGAGGGCCAAAATTAAGCGGCTCCAAGAATAAGCGGTACTTCTGGATATTTTACAGGAAAAAAATTATTTTCTTTCGTCGCGCGGCGAATCCTTCACGCCAACACTTTTTTTTTTTTGTTTCATACCTTGAGCCATCATTCCTTGGGAACTTACTGAAATCAAAGACACACTGTACGCAGCACAAGGAACAATGTGCACACAAGCACATAACAGCGAGGATTCGAACCAGGTTCAGCCGCGTGAGAAGCAGACACCGTAACCATTCCCTCACAACACCGTATATGTCTGCGAAGCATTTGCGAGGCTATGTATATGCAACTCTTAATAATTATGAACTACCTTGTTTATGCTTGATCATGTGCTATCAGCAGTTCGCCAGAATATGGTATATGAGATGCATTGACGCGTCTTCACCGATCATCACAGACCGTCGGAGCTAGTTGGTATGCTCTCAAATGCTACTGCAATTTGTATAAATCGTGCTTTTTGTCAGCTGTGTGAATGACACATACGGTTTGATATATGTAAATCCGGGCTTTGTCAAGCGAAATACACATCGGTATCACGGGTTCTTTAAGGCGTTCGCAACGCATGTTGGTAACGTCCATTTTTGGAGTGCATATCCGGGAGCCGGCATCAAACTGCAGCTGCCCGATCGTGAGCTCATGAGGTACTGCATCCCCCAAATGAATGCTTTTGGAAATGTATGTCGAAAGGATCGTAAGACTCGGTGACTGGTAAACCTGACGACTCCAATGTCGCCTCTCGTCTAGCTGTGAATACCTTACGTCTTCAGAGCTCTTCGTCAACACGCACCGATGCGGCGCTCCCGTCTCGTGTTTTCAGAATTCGATGCACTATTAAATGGATTGTGTTCCACTGCGTTTCCGCTGAAGCCCTACTGAAACGTTCCGTATGGTCGTTCCAATAATTCCGTATGTTTCCGTAAGACTCATATGGAAAAATATGGAAAGTATACGGAAAGTATATGTAAAACTTATGGACTTCGTATAGAAAATATGGAATTAGTGGAATACGGAAACGGACTTTTTCAGTAGGGAGGAATCTCGCGTGCACGGAGCCCAGACGTGTGGAGCGACGCGTCATCTTCCACCGAGGAGCGCGAGGAAGATACAAAACTGGAAAACTCTTCGCACAGAGACAATTGCATACTCCGCTGTTTAAGCGACAAAGCCTGGCAGCGGAGATGAGCTATCCGGTGAAGGACCCGTGTTGGGGACAACACCAGGTCGAAGCCTGTTCTCTTATTCCGCCCGTTGTCGATGGTGAAAACGATTCTAAGCTTGGCTACGGACGACTACCAGATGTGACCAGAACATCCAGTTGAACATGACTTCAGCCTAACTTAGCTTTATGAGGTACAGGAAACGCTGAAATAGACTGAACTCGCACAGTGACGCTGGTTTCAAGGACAAAATAATCGCCTGTCCTAGCAACGTGCAATCAATGTAAGCCGCCTGCTAGATTCGGATCGCGAGACGCGACATGTCAATACACACTATATAAGTGGATGGGCAAAACCTTCCTTACACTTAATAGGCGTCAAAAAGTGCAAATACCTGCAAATTAAAAACATGATTCTCACACATGCAAGGTGCGTGAAAGCTTAACTTTACAACGTGTCCCAGTCGACCTTCGTTATGCTCCACAACATGTAACCTTACGTGCATCCCTGTTTAAATATCACCTGTCATGCAATTGCATATTTTGCTATTACAACACTGATGTGAACTCAGCTACCTAAAGGAAACACGAAAGAGTAGCACATTTTGTATAGGTGTAGGAGGTTTTATCTCAGGTCAAACTTATGACATATACCCATATTTTTGCATACCAGCGCGCGAACACACATCACTCATATGTGTTCGCATATGGCTATGCGATATCACAGGACATGCGCCATATGCGTCGTATAAGATTTTCAATAGGGAGCTCTGCGCTAGCTTCACGTCTTCGAGTTTACCTTGGTCATGGCGGTAATAATGAAAACATTATCTTATTCGCCTTTAACGAACCTCTCTTTATCAATAACGCGTGGAGAAGATTCCTCGTAACACTTGACTACTCAACCTGCACACAATGCTACCGAAAATTCTTGTGTGACACGTATGACACATATCCAATAACCTCGCATAACCACAGTAGACAACTTATGAAGATACGAAACATATGTGTACCCATGGGGTCATACGATATTACTGCATATGTGCGATATGTGTTATGTGAGATTTCTCAACAGGGAACGTTCTGGTATCTCCCGAGTCTGGTGTCTTTCTTGGTGACGGCGCAGGTATAAGGATAACATCATAATTTGCGCCTTGTGGTGCCCTTGTATAGCGAACCGGCATTCGTTGATAATTAATACTACGGTGCCGTAATTGATCCATTCTGCGACCTCACTTTCACCAAAAAGGCGTGACAGAATGGCAGTGGGCAAATTACATCATCTTCATCAAATACGAGGATCTATCGTGAAGATTCGAATCTTAACGATAGCTCCTCCACCCAACCGTCACTGTTGCGTCTGCTTAGCCGAGCGCGCTGACCGTCAGAAAGGCGGCAGTCGATGCACAGATGGGCTCATGGTCCGCCTATGCATCGCGGTCAATTCAACGTACGTTGATGTAATAGTAGCCCAAACCAACTCGCCGGGTGCTGCGGCGTTTTGTAACCCTAACCACTCACTGTAACCCCAACCAATTCACTTCGGGTAATGTTATTAGTACCCTTAGCTATTTGCAGTAGATCCAGCCGATTCACTGCATGCTGTGGAACTACTAAGCCTAGTCAATTACTGTGACCACAACTGATTCACTGAAATATAAAGCATTAGTAACATCATTCAATTACTATAACCCGAGCGAAACCACTGAATGCTGCGGGAGAAAGTGTAGTTCGTCGTGCTCGCATTCTTTGCCTTTGCGTTGTGACAATGAGAACCTCTTCAGAATCGGCACCGGGCGACAGTTATGCTTGTGCATTTAGGCGTCATATCGATTGCTTCGGTACCCTTGCAATGACTCGTTTGCTCTTTATATGCACTGATTCCTAGGTATCTAAGATATCAGATTTATTTTGAGGGAGCGAATCTCAATTTACGATTTCTCCGCCATATGGGTGTAGAGTGCTTATTGAATGGCAGGGAGTCTTTCGATGTCAGAAAACTTGCGGAAGATCGCATTCTGCTAACTGGTTCATCAGTGGATGGCTGAGACGCTGCATTAACGAACGTTACAGGTGTCAGCACTAATTTTTTCACCTCGTTTAAATAAGCATGCACTTTTTTAAGTTCTATATCATAACTTCAAATACGACCAAGGAAAACGCACGAGGTAATGTTTCTCCGACTACTATAGATGTAATTTTACCGCAGCAAACGGTGACCTAGCGAACTTTTATGATCAACGTTTTCAAAATTTGGGGAGCAGTCAATCCATCTCAGCTATGTTTAAAATCATAGCGCATAAAGGAGCACACTACTTCGCACCTTAATTCTCTATCTAGTTATAAAGTGGCGTCATCCTATAACCTTCTTGTAACCGTCCATAAAATAACAGAATCAGCTACAAAAAAGCGCCTATCTATGTTAACGAGCAGGGATGATACGTGTTCAATGAAATTTTCCGTCTTTCCTTACCGGTTCATCGTCACGAATATTTCGAGTATTCATGATTGCGACATTGTGCATGTGGAGGAAAATTCAAAAGAGTCAGGGGGTATAACCAAGTCCGTTGGTGAACCTAAAACATCGTCTTCTTCAAGCATCAATAAAATCAGTACGGGAACACCCAGGCGTTTCGAATGCGCACTTTGCATCTTCCACGCATTTTCTAAGTTATTACACTAAGTTTAGTTATTAAAGGGACCGTCTACCGTCCTTCATCGCTCTCAGTTTTTTGGCTCAATAGAAAGCGTACCTTTCGAAGTGTCCCATCGTGCAGTGGTTTCTCCAGGAGCCGAATAAAAATTATTAAAGCAAATTTTTTTTATCTACGAAGTCGCTGCTTTCCTAGTGAAGGCATGCCAGCAACAATGGTTCCCGCGCACGATGCGTCGTCGTCTCCCTGGAAACCCTTTCGGCTGCGGGAGGCTTCTCAACAAGAACCGGTTTCAAGGTCGACATTCTCGAGGTGACGAGGAGGAGGAGAAGCGAGGGAAAGTCGGCGCCCGGGGGTGCGTCTCGGACATGCAGCGCCGCATGCATGAACAGCGCAGTACTACGCGCCTGCGCAGGCAGACGAATTCGAAGGCAGCGCCACCACGAAAGCAGCGAAAAAAAGAACAAATTGCTCTTGCACGCTATACCAAGGTGTCTCATAGGGTGAATTACGCTTGTAAGACATGCATAATTGTTTTTCAGAAAAATATCTATGCCTGCGTGGGCTGGTTCTCGTACACTTGGAAAATGACGAACACGCTGTTGGGTGTCGCTAGCGGCGTTTTTTGCACCACTTTCGGGGCAAAATTAAAAACCTAATTCCTTTTCTGTGGGGTAAAAGTGTGCTCGTTCCCGTAAATGTGACGCACAATCTGGCCAATTTTACTGCAATCTTAAAAATTTTTCCGAGCGGTAGACAGTCCCTTTAATGCAAAGTGAGCGCAATAAAACGCCCAGGTACTATATATGTTCCCTTAACTGCAGCTTTCTGTTTTGTTAGAATGTGCAGGCGCGCAACAGCGAGGAACCTCTCTGTCAAGAACATACTAATTAAAATATAAACAATGCTAGCAGAAAAATGACTTTCTTCATAATAATCCAAATGTTTTGGTTTATGTCAATAAAGGTGCAACTTTAAAATTTCATAATCTCTTATTAAATGCCTGATTTGTATCGCGTACTCGCACATAGACTTTCTTGCATCCCTATCAATCTCGCTATCTTGTCGCCGCCAATCGACTCTGCTAAACTTATTACAGCAAATTATCTCGAGTTTGCTATACTGAACACGTAGCCAGAAAGTTAAACCTGCACGATCTACTGCTGCACATAGCAATTTGCATTTGTTGATATATCGTAATTATTTGCGATTACAGGTAGATCAGGCTAGCAAGCAGAATAGGGTAATTGAAATCAATATCCACACAAAGACAGAGCAGTGAGTAAAGTAAAGGGAATAGAGGAGGAGGAGACAAAGTTGCACGATATTTTGTGATGTAAAAGGGGGAAGAAGTCAGGATTTTGGCATAGGATTCTTTATTTTGGTGCAGCGTGGCTCCACAGTTTAACTTCTCTTGAACTTTCGTCTTGCTAGACAAGAATTTAGATAAACTATTTAAGCACGTTCACAAGCCTAAGGAAAGTTTCGATTAGCGCAGCTAACTTCTCCGCAGAAATCTTTCGTAATAGTGACAACACCGCACGCACAGCTGAGTGTAGCTCTGGAACAACATCAGTCAGCATTTAGGGGCTTACGTCAAGTTCTCTGGATGAGAGAAAATTCGCAGAAAAAAAAAGAAAAAGAAGGTTCAGCCGGTGACCTCTTTGTCACCTCATGCCCGACACGTACTGCTCTTCTTCCTGACGGTGTAGAATGCCATCGACGTCGATCTTAAAGAAAAGGAAACAAGCAGTGCGGCTCGACGGAAGGCGAGTCAGCACGAATTTTAAAGCAGGAGGCAAAAGTGTGAAAAACACCGGCACAGGAAATGTTTAGACAAGGGAGACTCGGAGTTCTACGCGAGGGAGGCGCTATGTCCCCACAGGCTTCTTCGTAGCTCACGTTAAGCTGATCTAGCTTGTTCTCATAATCTAGGTAGAGCAGGACAAACTGCTGTTCATGAAGAGGTCACGCGTGTGCTGTACATGCACACTGCGAGGCTGCAAGAAAGGAGTACGTACGTGTCTCGCATTCGGTTTAGGCACAACCCTCCGGGCGCGGAGACGCGCGATGTTTCTGAAGACGTTTCCTTTTTTACTATTCGACCTGCTTTACAAGGTGAGACAATTGAAGCAAGTTACACGGAGGAACAACGAACACCAAACTGTAAATATATTACACACTACACGGTTAACGCGTGAGGGTCTGTCTGTCGGTGGTTACTGTCCTGATGCTAACACTTCTGCAGGTGCTCATTATTGTCTATTCCAGCATTAGAACGACGCCTCCCAGTTGGCCAACAGAGAACTAACTCTAAATGAATTAACTACTTTAGTATACATTTCAGCAGATAAAGTTGCTGCACCGACATTATAGCTTCCTTTGCCCCTGGCGGGGGCAGGTGAACTCACGCGGGTGCACACGGCCGGCTCCTCCATTCCCTGCGCTGCTTGATTGATTTGATTTGTGGGGTTTAACGTGCCAAAACCAGTTCCAATTATAATAGGCGCCTTAGTGGAGGTCTCCGGAAATTTCGACCACCTGGGGTTCTTCAACGTGCACTGATATCGCACAGCACACGGGCCTCAACATTTCGCCTCCATCGAAATGCAGCCGCCGCGGTCGAGATTCGATACCGCGACCTTCGGATCAGCAGCCGAGGGCCATAACCACTAGACCACCATGTCGAGGCCCTGCGCTGCTTCGAGACTGCTGCGCCGCGCTAGCGCGCGCCGCGGCGCCTTGCTTGTCTACCACGGCGATATGGAGCGAAAACTTGTAAACTGTCATGCCGCTCGTCGGAAGCGAGCTGCCGTGAAGCTCTTTCTTTTCGCACTATATGTTATAGGCTATGCTAACGTGCCGCTGACCTATCACTTACGCCGGCACTCTGACCTAGAAGAATAAGCGCGTGCGCAATGCAGAATGACGAAAGAGCAGAAAAAAAAAAAAGATCTCGGAGCCATTAATGCTCCACTTAAGTGTCTCTAATGGCGCTAGCGCTTGAAGTTTGGAGAACTGTTTTTTGCCTTGGGCAGACGTTTGGCGAAGTCAATAACGTGTCTCTCATACATATCCCAAGTGGGCATGGGCCGCACACGACTTCTTTCTTTCTTTCTTTCTTTCTTTCTTTCTTTCTTTCTTTCTTTCTTTCTTTCTTTTCTTTCTTTCTTCCTTTCTTTCTCTCTTTCTTTCTTTCTTTCTTTCTTTATTTATTTCTGCACGTGACCCACACCCACACATATCTGCCTCCTGCAGCATAATATTTTTAGGGGGCTCAGCGCATAAAGTAAGCCTTTTTCCTGAATCCAAGTTTCCACTTGTCAGAGTCAGTAGCGCCTGCATGGTATGCGCGACATCACTGTCATAGTCGTTTGTGCAAGTCTGTTGTCTTCAATAACTTAAGCAGAACCTTTGTCGCATTCATCTAATTGTATCTAACGCACTAAACTTTTGTAGTCGGAGCGGCCAACAGTTGTGCGCAGCAAATCTGTGCTACTGGGCTTTTGTGAAATCGCAGAATCCGGACATGCCGAGTGCGCAAGCATTCCTTTTAAAAGTGAACCTCCCTGTACATTGATGAAGTGTATAAAAGCCGACGTGTTCCACAAACCTCATTATTGATGAACGACAAACGTGGTCTCAGTTATCCTTGTACTGTGAGTGATTTTTCTTTCTTTTTGTGCGATAGCAATTGTATAGACAGTCTCGTTTGGTTTTTGCCCGACGTTATAAGCAGCGCTATATTTCGGGAAATCTCTTCTCGTTATGACAGAAATCTACGCTATTAAACCATCGTATGCCAGAACATCATGTTTATCACAATGTCAGCCACCCACGTTCTCATGCTTTGTAGATGACAATAAAACTCGCCAGTTTTTGAAGAAGAAAGCAAGCAGCCTTTGCATGCCTTTCACATAATATTTTATTATGCACATGATCAGAAAAAGTTCACAAGACTGGCAGGTGAGCAATACTCCTGCAGCAAGCGCCAGAGGAGTCACACAGCCAACTCAACTTTACT
Source organism: Hyalomma asiaticum (assembly GCA_013339685.2). Lineage (NCBI taxonomy): Eukaryota > Metazoa > Arthropoda > Arachnida > Ixodida > Ixodidae > Hyalomma > Hyalomma asiaticum. Next base: position 67,492,773 of record CM023482.1, on the reverse strand, counting down.
ATTTTTAAGTGTAAATCTTCGTTATTCTGAAGTCTGTCGCAGAGAAGTTGGACGAAATCATTTCATAATATACAGAGGTGCTTGAGAGATACTTCCTTTCTATCGAATCCCGTGCAGTACGCTTTCATATTCGTTTCACAATATACAACGTTGAAGTCACGTTGATTGTTACCAACAACGATTCTGAACGGAACTGGTGGTGCCGATGTTCGTGTCCACCGAGACAACCTGAGTAGCCGCGTCTGAGAACCACGGTGTTCATGTAAGCCTTTACGCTCCGTTAGGCTTGTCCGGCTGCACGAGACCACTGCGATGCAGTTCGTAGAAGTAGACTTGACAAAGCACACGGAACACTTTTCGGGCGCTTCACACTTGGCATTTACAGCATGGTCTGCTGAGCAGACGGGTTTTTGCCATCAGGTGAGTGCCTTGGCGTAAACTGCAAATTAAGAAAAAAAAGTACTGATGACCGACACTTTACCGCAGTCCCCCCTACCCGATTTCTGTGTCAGTTGTTTTTAATCGGAACAGACACTTTTCGCAATACACGCTAATGCCTACCCACATCAGGATGGGTCCGGATTAGGCGCCAAAACACAGTTATTTATAATCGCTGTCACGTGCAATATGGGCATCGAGATGATCGCGATTAATTGGCCAGATCGCGATTACCCGAAGTCTGCGTCATACTAAATCCACATTAGGTTAGACCGCGGAGCAGCTCCCACTGCGGACCACCATGAAGAAATCGGATGCACATCACCGCTGATCGCGATTAAGGGTGCCCGTGTGACACGAGTACAACACGAAAGATTCGGCAAGAACCCACTCGACGAAAGAAGCGCCGCATGCAGTCGACAGCGTTTATCTGTGAACTCATCAAGGCTATCTTTTCCTCTCCAAGCCCATTTCTCCCAAATATATCAATAATGCGCTGAAGGCATTTGTGCACTTCCTTGAATATTAGCGCGTCACAAATCTGCGTTCTTAGGATATCTCCTGAATAATAGCGGCACCCTCACTATGGTAACACGACAGAGCATGAGCACAAAGCCTGTTGGAAATGTTAAGTAAACGCGCTACAGCGCCACTCTGACAAAACGTGCAGCACCAGCGCTGAGTGAATATAGCCATATTCTATGGTTAATGCAGAACGCGATTAGAGATAGCGTTCTAGCTTGTTCACTACATGGCTGTTTTTATCCCGTATTCTTAAGAGTTTGCGTTGATATCGAATGCGCGTACGTGGGCTCAAATCTTAGCATTTCATCGGGAAGTTTATTCTTTGTTGATAGGAGAGTCAACAACACCGAAGACAGTGAGGGCCAGCAGAACACAGAATTTCAATACGTTCATTGCACATTCGATGCAATACCGTTTAGAAATATTGGGCTGACAAGACGAAACACTCACCCATGCAACTTGAACATGGAAGCTAATCATGCGTTCTTGTGCGCGATGGCGCATGCGGCTATTTTTTTCTTTATTACATCGCAACCGGATTTGCAAGCAATTCTGTGTTGTATTTTCATTCCTAATGTCGCTGCCGGCTAATGTTCGCACACTGGACATTCTAATGAACAGATGTGACCAAACATACGCATTTGAAAGGCTATGCACCCTCTGAATTTCTATCAGCAGTCATGCAGGAGGCACACAATAGACACATTAATCCTTCGGTTTCATGCTTCGGTATATGACAGATAATAACACGTATTCAAATATAATAAAAAACATTTCAAGCGACACAAAGAGGAATTACAGAAGACTTCTTATTGGTGCTTTAAATGCAACGCACCAATAATTATTATTAGGACGAACATGACACCCGGAATTTTGGTTAAGCCTAATGTAAAAGCCTTGAAAAGTAAATGTTTGCATATAGTTATCTGTGCGAACAATTTATGACGACTGAACGTAGGTGGGCAACATAGACCTAAGTGCGAACATAATGTATGGTGCTATATAAGAGGACATACCGTATTTACTCGCATAATGATCGCACTCGCGTAATGATCGCACCCCTAAATTTTGTCGTCAAAATTCAATTTCTTATTTCCCCCGCGTAATGATCGCACCCCGAACTTGCCGCAGCGATATGTCGTGTGCGAAGTCTAGCTAACGATCATCATGTTTACCATCTGTCGAACGTTACGTAAATAACTCCTCAACATTCATCAAGTGAACTGCACGCACCAAGCAGATACCTAATTTTTGCCCACCCTTGGCCGAAACGTGCCGTATTAGGATAGCAGTAAAGACAAATGCCGTAGTTTTCACCACGCCAACAGCTTCAAGAAGACAGGCATATCTAACGCGCTCGACTGAACGGAAGATAACCTTCTGTGGGACTGCAATGACACTGCCGGTTCCTACAGGGAATCGAGCGGCGACAACACTGACGCCAGTGACGCTTCAGACTCTGAATGAAAGTTAGGGGGTCAGTGAATGAAAAAATTAAAGGGCAATATGCAATGCATGTAATTCTTGCGTAATGTGACGTGTGTTTATTACAAAGGCAAGCCTTACTCTACTTTTATTTTTGGTTATGTTCATGATAGCTATCGTAAGAATTCTGATACGCGACTTGTTTGCGTTCTCGGTGCTCAAAATATTATTTCGCAGAAAATTTACCTCGCTTAATGATCGCACCCCAAAATTTACGCCAATTTTTTCGAAAAAAGAGTGCGATCATTATGCGAGTAAAAACGCTATTCACGTCACCGCAATTATCCGCTAATAAAAGAACATATTGGAGAGGTTGGCGCCGCACATGGGCATCATCCTCTCCTTGCATTACATTTATTTAAAGCAAAAGCATATAGAAGCTCATATAGAAGAAATAACCAGTTGAGGGGGTCGCTATTGTCATTCGATTGCATGCATATGATCTCATAAAAATGCTGGATGTCACCGGCTGAAACACCACCTGTTATAAATTATGCACCAGTTCAATCGAAGGTTTCCGCAGAACTCACTTGACAGAAAAAAAAAAGACATCATGAAATTACTATCGAGAATGACCTGCCCTATAGAACACATTGATATGCGATGTTCTCGACTTGTTGTAAACGAGATTCGCCTTACATGAATGCGGAGGGCCTGGCGCTGATGGCGGGGAAAGTTTGGAGCGCGAGCCGCTATAAGGACGCTGTAAGAAGGAGCGTGATATCGAAGGTAAGTTTTGATAAATGTACAAAACAATGATAAGTATAATAACTATCGTGAACACTTGCTAAGTTCTCCAGCATATACAAATGGACTTAGATAGTAGCTTAGTCAGGCCCTTGCCGCCATTTTTCACAGGGCTCAGCTGAGTCTACATATTCAAAAACTATGTTATAGCCTCGGCAACACACCTAATTTTCAGCTTTTTATATGCTGATCTCAGTGGACACAAGCAGGTGTTTCGACAGCCATTTCTATTGGTAATGTGCACATGAAGAAAATGCTGTCTTCCCTAAAATTTATCAGTGTATTTCTTTAGTTGAGCATCGCTTACACATACAGAATCAAGCTAATTGATGTAACAAAACCTGATGTGCCTGACAATCATCCAACTAAGATCATTATGGCTAGAGGACACCAGAACAATTAGTTTCCTTCTCTTTACAACCAGCACAATGCAATGGTACTGCTCTGTTTTCGTTGTCTTATAATCTACGTGGACAAAGTTAAGGTTATTTCAAGCCGCCCGAACGCTGCAATTGGTAAAGTAATAGTGCGTTAGTTGTTGAAGTAAAATACCCCAAATTTTATACGCTTGCAAATAAGTCATAAAGTTCATAAAAAGCAGCCAGCCTTACTTCCACCTACTTCCTGCCTTCCCCAAACAGAAAATTCATGCATCAACCTCATGCCTAAGCTGCTCCACATGCTGCTTGCTCGAACCATGCAACACTGCAGCACAATGCATTACGTCGTGCTTAAATCTCATGCGGTAATGAGCATGTAAAAAAAGCACCGTATGCAACAAAAATACAGTCAAAAAGCAAAGGGGTATCTTTAGAAACAGTTATAAAACAAGGCAATGGCATTGCACATGTGCTGACGCTTGCTATCCAACTTACGCTTGTGCTCGTATTCGCGCAGGACATCCGTCGGCCCTCGTACGAAAACCACGGTGTCTGGGAAAGGGTCTTGCGAAGAACGCCTCGAACCTGGTAACGGAAAACGCAAACATCGTGTGCTACGAACCTTCATGGGCTAGTCTGCGCCAAGACTACGATGTCGCCGCTACCCATTTTGCTCAAGCACAGAGTTTTGCAATACTTCCCTGTGGACGACGTGCGAGGTAAAAACGATATTGCGGTGTGCACCGAAGGTTCAGATGTCAGAGCGCATGCAGAACAAACAAGAATAACGCTAATAAGCGTTAGACTATTAAACACCAACATCACCCAAATTACCTACGAACCGATCAGGAAAAGTTAGCCCGAAGAATACCAACGTATCAGCGGCATATTATGGGTTATTGCCTAGCTCTGCCTTAAAAAAGCACAAAATATGTCAAGTAACGCATCCTCATTAAAAGTAGCATTTACAAGACAATTCGAGTTCAAGGAAAGGTGATCAACCAAATAATGTTTTTTTTTTACGTTCCCCACTGAAAAATTTCATGCTGCCGCTGCCAAATTTCCAAATGCTTCCATAAGATTAATATGGCGATACATCACAAATATAAGACAAGCATACTGAATGCATATGAAATTCGTGTGGAGCACATGAAATTATTGCAATGCGGAACGAAGTGTTTTAGGTAGGGCCTCTGATTTTTGAATGAATACCGTCTTAATCTGCATCATGAGAGCAACGAGCATCGATAAGAAGAGCTGTAAGACCACCTAAAGCTACGCTACCTAACTGCGACGGCAAAAGGTAGGGAAGGGAAACCGGCCTGCGCATGCGTAGCCAGGGTTGGCACTGGTGGCTACTTTTCGCCAAATTGGCAAACTTGAGAGAGGCCCGTGGCGATCGGAAATTTGACACACCTGTAGAAAGCACACATGATGCGGCATTTGGTATGCCTGTCTTTTAAGTCGTGCAATTCCTAAATTCCTCAAGACCTAGGACGTACCGGCGCGTCCCCCCGCGACATCGCAGCAAAATGTAAGTTAGCAGACTGCTCCTCTTAGGTGTTGTAAGGCGGCAACTTGGGCGAGTTGGTATCGGTTCATCTCAAGGTATAACAGCGCACAAAAAACACGAAGACTGACAGAAGAAGCGACGCACACAACAAGCGCTGGTGTTTCTACGGGTGTTTCTACGGGTGTTAAGGTGTTTCTACGGTCAGACGACGGCAAAACGGCTTGTGTCGTATTACGTTGTTTCAAAGGAAGCCCTTCACAAAACGAAGGCAAACTAATCTGGGGCTTGCAGTACATACCCTTCCATGAAACTCGGAAAGTTCTTCGGGGTCACGGGAGATTTAACGCTCGGGAGATTGACAAGCGGTGCGTGTGCAATAAGAATATCGCTTAAGGCACTTTGCACCACTCTCGGAACGTGTGTGCAAAAGAAAAAAAAGACAATTAACATTTTACATTGTCGACCAGTTTTCTCATTATATGCCTTCGACACAGCAGAGACATGCACGTAGATGTAAGTGACAATAAGAAATAGACAATGTATATTTCTTATAGCGCGATGAATCATATTATTTCACACTGAAGATTACAAGACTCACTAATTATTGGCTTCTGTAAGACTACCGCCATGTTACCATTAATAAAAGCATTATTAAATAAGCCTTTAAAGGTACAACAAGCACACAAAGGAAATTAAAACACGGGAGACGTAAACTTTCTACAGACAACGCTTTCACGCTTTTCATCCATGCTTTTCACCCCGCTGTTTCCTGTGAATATAAAACTAGCGTACAGAGATAGAAGAATTTTATAAGGTTTCCTTGTCCATGATCGCTTCTTCGGGCTGTTTCCATTGCTTTTTGTTTGCGTTTGACTAGTTATCTCGGTTTTCGTGGTATTCACTTCGGTCAGCAGCCTCCTGATGGTCTACGCCCCATTGCTTGTACGCAGCACCATGTCGTTTTACTTGAGGCTCTTGGTGCGATTTCCAATACGAGTCTCCGCCCTGTCCATGTAGTGCGCACCAGCTGTTCCCAACAGAGACCGGCTGAATGTGAGTGAGACTATAGGTTAAACATAGCTACACTAGGGTTAACGCACGACCCTCAATAGCGCTGGTATTATAGTAACCAACAGAATATTATAGCGTCGGCGTTGGTCTGTGCTAATGATGCCTTTTTCACAATCATCAGAATAATAATTTTGCAAATATTAGGCACAGCTCCATTCTAGATCTATTAATAAATATCCGCAAAGAAAGGAATACAGTGCGCCGTCCACAATTTTCTCTGTACAAAATGAAGGTGATAGCGCTTCGAACTGATGGCAGTAATCTTACGGAGTTATTCTTCGAAGTATCCCAAGTCTAATGTAAAAAAACACTGACTCTGGATCACCGCAATAATATATTGCTGTGGTGATCCAATTTGTTGTTCTTTTTACCGCAATAATATATACTCCAACACATGATATGCTGATAATGCCCTCTCTCTTACAGCATTTTCGCAGCTGCGACAATGCTTTGACATGGGTCTTCCAGGAAATAAAAGTGAGCAAGTACCAATGCTCATCATCTGTAAATATCCACGTGGACGAGAACACCTTTTGTCCTCAAATTCTTGTTGAATAGCTAACACTTTTATTCTTAAAAATGGTTTGCTACGTACCTCTCCATTGAAGAAGCAGAAGAGGAGAGCAACGCAGAGGCCCTGCATATGTGAGAGAAAACAAAGACGCAATTGGTCAGTATAGTAAGTTAATGTACTGGTTCGTTTGACATGCATGTTGACAGGAAATATGCATCACATTAGTTTAGAAATATTCAGAGACAGATAAAAACGAAATGCACATGAATGAAAGCCGAAGTTGAGTCGGCACTTGTACAGTTCACACCGCACAAGCCGCAATCACAACTAGGAATTGCGTTGTCCAAATGTTTCTGACCTGTATTTGTTGTGTCGCTGCTTCCTGCAACGAGAGACCTTCAAAGGGAGCATAATCGTCACCGATCTGCTTGTTGCAAAATGCGCTTGCCAAAGCAAATGCATGCAGCTGCCTCGTCGATCACGTACAAATAGCTCGAAAGCTTCGAATAGTGGCACCTAGCCTCTAATTGTAGTTCTGCAAACTGTAGCTCTGCAAACGTCGCGTTTGAGGACAACAATAAGGCAGATCGGTCTAGTCAAGTTCAAGCCGAAACATCTGCTTGAACGCAGACCTACCGTGCACCTTCTTTTCTCCTCAGCCTCACTGCCCGTTCCTACCTGTAGGCAGGCACATAACTTTATTTAGGTCCTGAGAAACTGCGGTCGGACGTCTCCTTCTAGGCGGTGCGTATAGCAGTTGCGGGCCGCTCCCACGCAGGGACAGGAAGACTGTGGCTCTCCGCCATCTCGCAGGCTCTCTGTACAGCCTACCTACTTGCTGTACCATAGCATACATGAATATGCTTTGCTATTCACAGCGGACACGGGCTTTTTTTTTTAAATCAGCATCAGCCGCTGCCGTGGCTCTTTGGTAGAACACCTGCATGTCACACAAACGCTCTGGGTTTGATTCTCCGCGCTCAAGAGAGAAATCATAGCTCGGCGCGGAGGCGGTCTTCCACGACGGGACGTTGACAGAGCGGCACACCACTGGCTGGAGGGGGGATCCTTTGACCTTCAAACACCGCTTCTTATTGACCTGTGCCCCTCTATAGGTGCGAAGAAGAACTGTTTCAGATTAACGAGAGAGCGAGATAATATTTTATTAATGACTCCGGAGATGTTAGCCTGGCTAATGGCCTGGCTCTGATTAACGAGAGAGGACAGTGATGATTTGTTTCCGTACACCGATGTCGTATACCGGATATCCCGAGCTTTCTCCAAACGGCAGACACTCTACCACCAGCTAGAACAGCTTCGCTATTGAAATTGTAGAGATAAATTCCCCCCTCTATGTAGCTGGGTGCGTACTTGACGACAATACACAAACTTTTTTGCCATGATTTCCCTTTTGAAAATCCCATCACCACAATTCACGAAATCCACCAACGCAATGGCGGTTTTAAAGACGGTAGTCTTTCTTGGAATACTTCAACGCAGAAATTTTGGTCTGTCTGTGTGTGTGTGTGTGTGTGTGTGTGTGTGTGTGTGTGTGTGTGTGTCTGTCCTGCTGCGACAGGTGAACCCCTTCCTCAACGACCACCCAGCTTGAACTGGTAGCTACCTTCATACTCCTGAACACAGTCGACCAAAAAGCAAATATTACGCATATCTAAGGCGGAACATCAATACGTAAGTATTAGACGGTGCGTTCCTTTAGCAGAAAATACATAGATGCGTAATTCTAAAGACCCTAGTGTTTGTTAGGATGCGCAAAAGCGGACGTTTCCTACGCAGTTCTGCGTACTACGCAAACTTCTTGCGTTTCCCGATATCATGGCCATATGGCGCCCATATCTCACGCTCGTGCCGAACGGGTAGCACAAGGCAGAGGAACGGCCGCCCGCCACTCCGGCCGGTCCCTTTCTCTTCTCGCGTCTCTTCGTTTTCCCTCTCACTTGCGCGACTCCTCGGGGAAATAGAAACACGCGAACCGGGACTCATGTAGTACGGCCGGTAGAAGACTATCGTCTTTCGACGACATTTGCAGCGAAGCACGGAGATACGCGGCCAATTTTTTTGTACTGGTCCCGGTTGTTACATGATGGGGGGTGTTCCGTTCTTTGCGGAATGCACAGTTAATAGGTTAAAGCCGTCCAGCCCTCCGAATGCCTCGCGTCCAGCTGACTACAATTATGTGCGTGGAAAAAGTGCAGAAAAAAAGCAAGACGTTTACGTGCTAGGCGTGTTCTTTGAACCAGAGAAGACACCTTCCGTGTTGGTTTGCAATTGTGAACGTATTCTCTTTAGCATACCGACAACAGTAAAGTGGACGCTGGTGCATGAGAGGGTGGGAGGGGTTCAGCCAATTAGTGAGGAGCAAATAGAGCATTCAGTGCATTTAGTGAGGCACACCGGATCAACTGTGAGAAATCACCACTGCGATTGTGGTTTTGGTGGATAGTGATGGAGGAAATTAAGCAGATTTTTAATAGGATTTGACTTCCCTCTAAGACCTGTAGACTGGACAATAATAACTGACCTGCAAGGACGTCACCAGGGCTGATATTATCTCGTAGGCGAGGAATATGGAACCCTTGTCTGGTCTGAAAGGTGTCACGACATAATGCAAGCCCAACAGTGGCAGCAATATTACTGTGGCCCGCACAGCTTTCCTGATAAAGAAAATAAGAAAAGGGGTGAAAGGAAGAATGTCAGCGGTAATATAGTCGGGAAAGCGAATTGCCAAAGGGCATGTTCGTTCATCATCATTTATAAACCTAAACGTTCTTTCCATTCCATTACGCACGTGTAATTCTTTAAATACATTTACTGAACTCATACTTTTCATACATAACATAGCGCACCTTATTTGTCGCAGAATGCACTTTTCAACAGAGCAAATAACGTAGCTCCACGCATTTATATGCCATAAAACGCGCTTTGCTTCCTTGTGAAAGGAAGTCGACCAACGTTAAGAACCCAAGTGAGGATTTCTGGGGTCAAACGTCCCGAAACCAGCTCTGATTATGAGAGACGCGGAGTGAAGGGCTCCGGAAATTTCGAACACCTGGGGTTCTTTAACGTGCGCTGACATCGCACAGCACACGGGCCTCAACATTTCGCCTCCATCGAAATGCAGCCGCCGCGGCCGCGATTCGATCCCGCAACCTTCGGATCAGCAACCGACTACCATAGCCACTAGACCACCATGGCGGGGTATTTTCCTGGACTTGCGAGATAAGCGAAGTAACGTTATAGATCTAATATGACACTGCTCCTGAATATTGCTCTCACTGAGCGGCCGCGCATCCAGATAGACTAATGCCGCTTTCTGTAGTCATGTTTGATGTTTGAAACGACAGTGCTTGTAGAGAAGCTTGCGATCCTTTCGCTTCTACCTCAAAAGCTAGGAAGTCTTCCACTAATAATAAAAATGTCGAAGAGGTACACAAGAAGATACACGCATTACAGACAACACGTCCCTTAACACAATTTAGGCGCTCACCTTGTGCTGTCATTGTCAGGAGAGTTCACAGCTCGAAGTTTTGTGACCAACACCCTCACTATGTTCACGAGGAATGCGAAGCTCAACTGCAACGCCAAACAGAGGAGGAAAAAAAAAACGTCATTACTGCGTATTGGAGACAAATTGAAAACAAGCCACACTTATTGAGGTCCACTTACGCTATAAATATCTCGATTACTGCCGCTTCTGTCTAACGCAAGCTTGAGCAAGTGGCCAAATTCCTGGAATGTTAAGTAAATTGCGAAAGAACGATGCGTTCTTTTACGTTCTACAAGGAAACTGTATTTGTTAGGCGATTCGCCCTTCTGTCTTGTGTGTGCCGACAACTAAGTGGCTGATCCGGAAGGATGTGCAAGGTATCGTATGGTTCAGAAAACTACAGCTCCTGTGGGGAGCTTGCGTGTTTGTCTTCGTGCTTCTTCCATGAGCAATTCACTGTGTGCCGACATAGGAGCTTCCGCAAAAACGCTGGTCTGTTACGATGCTTGTGGAAACAGCAGTGCTGCTAGAACGTAAGTCTACCGACCGGTAGCTGTGTCTCGCCCTGTCCTCACATAGCTGTTCCCCTAGCTACGTCATCCGTCTCATATTCATGCTCTACATATAAACAGACAGGCCTTGTTGGTCTTCCGTAGGCACCGGAGTAGAAGGGTTTGAAATTTCCCTGCGAATTACTGACCGCGAATCACCATATAAAGGAACCTTCTTGCTGATAATGCGCTTATATAAATGACGTAGAACGAATAATCAAACTTCAATTCCATCATAAAAGCAGCAACATGGGATGCAAGCCTTCACTACGTATTTTCGTGCTCCAACTATACTTCCCGGCATCTTCCTCGCAGTGCACGAACTTATGGCCCCAAAAAGGACGCATCTTAGCATGTCTTTCTGAAACAGCATCAGTACGAAGAAAATCTCCGGCGACAAATAAGTTCATGTGAACACGCGAAGTCAAATTGAACAATTTAATCTTCGTGAAGGCACCCTAATTTACGCGGAAAACACATTCAATGTCCTTCCTACGGCATCTCACTGATATTCTATACAATTCTTCCTGTGGAACTAGAGTAGGCTAATGGTATAAAGTATGTAGAACACTCATTATAATTTTTTTCAAAAAGTCCATAAAGTGCCCTTCGGAATGATGGAGAGGAAGTCAAAATTTACCAGTATCGAGATGCAAACGGGAACGCTGAGTATGTACGTGTACCAGACGTCGTGTTCCACCCAGCACCTGGAAGAATTGAAAGCGTAAGACAATGGATACTTTCGCTTTAAGGGGCGCAAATTAGGACTTTACACCAGAGCATAAGGTGTGTGTTTATTTTTACATTTAATGTCCTAATTAGGGCTCCTAATTATGAAAAAGTGAAAGCGTTGTTTCAGTGAAAGTTATATACACAGATTGCCACCCTCGTGGGCTTGCGAGATAAGTGAAGTAACGTTATAGACCTTAATATATGACACTGTTCATGAATATTGCTCTCTGAGGGGCCGCGCATCCAGATAGACTAATGCTGCTTGCTGTAGTCATGCTTGATGTTTGAAACGACAGTGCATGTGAGAAGGTTTTTGGCACTCTGAGATCTTCAGCCTTCTATTTTCAGACGTTACAATCCTGATCGAAAACCTTTTTTGTTATCCAAACAGCCATTTCTGAACTCGTGCCATACTTAGTACAGTGAATTCGGAAATTCACAGTCTTTGAAATTGCTTGGATCTACGTGGTTCTCTTCTTTTCTAATAGCTTTACTCGGCAATGCGAGAACGACGCTCCTGACGAGGAACAAGATGGGAGAGAGGAGCAGCGCTGGTCCTGTGCGTCTTCTTTGTCTGTGTTCGTTGTAGCGCTGCACGCACTTTAAAATGAACCAATACCAACTAGCTCAAGCTTCCATTATTATGAGCAAGATGTTATTGCCGAATTCACTACACTAACGAGCGCATACAATTAGCCGTAAAGCAGCCCAAGCACCCGAAATGATGAACAGCTACTTACATTCTCGATGCTTCCCTGTCTAGGCCTCGCGCTACGCCATACCCAATGGCTGGAATCAAGGAAAATCCTGCATACACAGGCGAGGTTGTGAACATGTGACATATACCGTCAATCTGGGTACCTTTTAATCCCGCCAGCTCGCTCACCCTTTCCAGCACTAACCCTCCCCGCTTTCGGCTTTCTCATTTAGTGACACCATGGTGTCCCTATCTACTTTTCACCTCTTTGAATTTATTCATCTCTCTCCTCCTGTGTCAGAGAACACTTTATAGGGCTTCGCTTGAAAGCAGATTTAAATGAGTCATCCGCACAAAGCGAACGTACGTACCCCATCCGATAAGCAAGAACCACTTGACTATGTTGTCCTCAGAAATGAATGCCAGAACCAGGAGCGTATGCAAATAGAGGCCCTCGCAGAACATCCAAAGGTAGTTGCACAGTAGAAAGTACTGCGTCACCACATGTAGGACCTGACACCACCTCTGCAAGGGAACGTCAGGGCGGCTCAGCAAGTGACTGATACATCCTGGGGAAGGCGTCCACAAACTATTCCGACGGACGTCACTATATTTCTTACCGGATTTTGCTCAATAACGTGCGGCTGAGCAATGACATTGATGTACCACAGAATCCAGCAAAGGTTGTTGATTATGAACGATGTGAACAAGTTTTTGTGAATAGTGATGCGCCGGCAGCGTAGAGATCTGCAGAGAAAAATGCATGCTATTTATTGTTCATGTGCTAAACTTATTATAACGTTAGTGACACTTTCCTGGGAAGCAAAGCTGAGAGTTAATGATATGTCAGCCCAACTTTCGCGATTCACTTTGTTTCAATGTGCACGGCACATGAAAAGTTGCCGCGAAATGTACAATTTTTGAAAGATCCGCGTTTGGTGCGTCAGCTTTCTCCTGACTATCAACTTATGTATTGTAGCGAGCACTCAAATATTTACTGAGAGTTGGGGCACTCCAAAAATTACGAGATATAAGAGCAGACAATTTCTCTATAGGACCTACTATCTGATGGTGTGTATGGCAAATGTCATCAACCGCCCCGAAATGACAGCAAAAAGGAAAGACCAATGGTAAAATAAAAACACAGCCTGAAGTTACCGTCTGCCGCTGGCCACCGGGAAGTAGTTCCGACCACTTTTGAGGAATTTATGAATTGAATATATCGACGCTCGTATAAATTTTCCTTCATAGCTACGCTTTATCCACGATAATGTGCCGGCTCCTCATCAATGAAATATATCCGAAATTAATATTTACCTGAGATTATATGGAGCTGACCGGTTCTCGAATATATATGCAGTGGGCGTACTGACAGCAAAAGTACCACACGCATTAAAAAGAAACTGCTACATTATTTCCGTCTTTTCTTTTATCTCACTGGTGTCCTTTTCAGTCTTCAATATATGAATGAATATTAAAAACCTTCTCTCACACCTGATGTCCAAAATGTTAGGGGTGTAACATAAGTCTAAAATGACACAACGACCAAAAATGATACTAAAGCTCTAAGACATGGTCACTGCGTTCCAGGGGCGAAGAAAGCATATCACAAATAGTTGTTTTCTTTCTTTTTTCTCAAGAATAGCACCGCTTCACTCACGGCTAGTCAGCGAACTATTACAAAGGTGGCGCTTCGCGATTAGTAAATCTTAAATTTACTCTTCTAAACGAAAATAAGCACAGCACGCTACGGATGCCTGCAATGGTAAAATCATTACACTGCAGGGATCAAATGCAATGGCACGTCATGTTACCCTGCAGTGTTAAGTGATGAGAATTCAACCAAGAGGGAATCTCACTACAGCAAACATTTAGACGTCGGGGGTTGCGGTCCTCAATGCTGAAATTAACACGTTCCTATGGTAACGTTTGCCTTTGTGGCAGTGCCCTCTTACTACAATGCTAAAGCGGAGGGGCTTGCACGCTATATTCCCTCTAATAATCATCGATTTCTGAAGAAAAACAAAACATTATATATATTGTTCATGCGAGGCCCTTGTTATGAGGCCACCTATAGCAATATCAGCAAGTCTTTCGGTCGTGTCACTGATTTCTCACGAGTAGAGGTGCAGCACTACTTCAACACGCATGCGGACATGGATAGTTACGATATGTCGCTCTTACCACTAGCACCCCTTAGATGCCTTTATGTTATTCTTTTTAGTACGAAAGAGCTCTACGACACGTTCGGTGCCTGTTTTTATTCTATTACAATCTTTCTGAGCATTATATTGATAACAATGGCGTCATCATCTCCTTGTGAAGAAGTCAGCGCAAACAAATGCATCAGATGCACGTTCTCTTTAAACGTGCTTCGCTCCACAACAGCTCACTTAAATGGCTTCAGACGGCGAGTGTCGTGGAGGCTGAAAAATTTAGACATTCACGTACGGCTCGGAATACCCACCGTAAAGCACATTAGTGCTGCTATAGCTGAAAGTATTGAATAAGTATTTCCTCGATATTTAATGTAGTCACTGACGCTGCCAGGCACATATCATGCATGTATGCGCTATAAAAAGCGATAGCCCATAACTTGCTCAAAAACCAACGGCTCACCTGAAGTAGCAAAATATGAAGATTGATATGAGTAGAGCCACAAGAGATATGGAGTATCCCGTCACGTACAGTGCATTGACCAAGTTTCGGAACTGGAATGGAGATAAAGTCATATTTGAAAATGACCCACCAGACCTAAGGGAAAAAAATAGATATTCCAATGTGAAATATTTGCATATGCTCTAATATTATTATACACATACTGCAAGAACTTTCTGACAAAAATATATCGATTCCGTAATAGTTTCTGAACACAGAAATAAATATAAATGCACATTTAAATCAGGAACTACTGTTAATAAGCATTTTCCAACCTCGATGCCAACGCGCTTGCATTGCCACTTAATGTATCGCCTTTAGAATCGCAAGTTACTTGTCACCAAAGATGCTTAAAAAATTCCGAGTTTGCCGCGATGCCCACAAACAAATTAAACGAGAAGAACTGATATCCGCGCACTAAACTAGTATGCGGATTAATACAATGAACGAATATCTCCTCAGTGTCAACGATATATGGTTCACTCACAAGCGCCTACCTATCGTACCTCTTCGTGAAAATCACGCTTGTTGCCTGCTGTTACAACGCACTCATCATTTGGTAGGCAACACTCACATCCGATGACACGATTAGATAGCCTTAAAGGATGCAGCTACTATGCTGTTCCACTGAATATTGCGCGTTGTGCCTGTCAGCGCTGTCTCAGGAAAGATGAGTGCCAAAGAGGAGGCCCGCATATAACGTTCTTGAAGTTACATCCAGAGAGCATCGGCAGGCGTGATTTCACCATTTTGTTCTGCATGCCTGTCATGGCATTCACGTTCGCTATGTTTTTTTTCCCACACTGGCAACACTCTGGCCCTTGCAAAGCTCTGTTTGTGTGAAGATGTTTCACTACATCTTTATGTGCAGGCTATACGAGCCTAGTGTTGTCGCATGTGTGGCAAAAGTGTAGGCAAAGAGGAAATTTGGGAAATAGTGCCATTAAGATTTCTGCCTACTTCCTCACTAGGCGATTTATCAAATTTATGAGAACTAACAAATTCTAATCACCCACAGGAATATACTCAGCGACACAGCTCTAATTATCAGGGCAAGTACTCATTGGCTTCCCATCAAGCATTCCTCAGTCACGGAAACTGCACTATATATTTTTAGCACGGAGTTATCTCTTGGTCCATTCGACATTGCCATTCACGCTGTATTACGCTGATGTGCTTGTCCGCGTTATTAAAGGGAAAAAAAAAACCTCTGTAATGGAGCTTATAGTAGTTTGACTGAAGCAACAGTAGCCATGACGGTGTGCACTAGTACGTAGCACTGCATACAGCAGCTTCAGAATATATAGCAGCTAGAACATGAGTGTGTGCTCCAGTAGATAGCACAGAAACTATCGGTTATAATATGAGCGTATTAAACATTATTGCTAAAGAAATGGGCCCGTGTACACAAAAACAACTTACGATTAAAAGTTCTTAAGAGAAAATTTCAGGCAATCCTAATGCTGGACATATTATTACAGAAGGCGACTAGCCAATGGCGAAAATCACTTATGAAACAGATGTGTGGTGAATTCGGCCCATGACCTCTATTTCATTTACTGCGCCCAGACGCGGAGTTTGAGTGTTACACTACCCGCGTGCTACCAAGAATTGTGCTCAACAGCGGCTATATGGTTAATTAACCCAAGCTTTCTTTATTTTTTTATCTCCTTCCCCCTGGTACACGGCAACAGCGGCCGCAAATCGAACTCGGTATGTCGCCGGGTGAAGGAACACGTCGGTGTATAAAACAAGGCCAGAAGCTGAAGTGAACTCACCTGAAGCTCGTGCGTATCGACGCATGCTGTGTAGTTTGACCAAATAATTTCCGTGATCGGATGACGGAACCATGTCGCATTGGGAGTACAGACTTTGTGAGCTTGTCCTTGATAAGGAAAAAATAACAAAGGGTATTGAGAGAACAACCTAGAAGACAAAGTTTTTGTGTTGACAGAATTTGTATGCGGTAGGACAGATGAACAACCATATTTACGCGTTTGGCTTATACAACCAATGAAATGAAAGCAATCATGTCTCATGTATTCACACTCAAACCCTCTCACTCGAAGATCGACCTGCAAAGTTGGTATATGCTAAACTGCGGCAGGACCATTTCGGTACGATATGCTCAATGGCCATCTGATCTAAAAGGCCACGTAAGTTGTGTACACTCGTAGTAAGTGGGAAAGAAATACCCCAGATTTAGTTATGTTTTTTTGTCTCATAGAAGCCTGCGACTAATCGCTGTCCTTTTTTTCACGAAGTTTAGGCTGACTCATGAATGTCAAGTGCGCATTCTTTCCAGTTATGAGTGACGACATGACAGCGACGTGTGAAAGATGGGGCAGTTGTGGCGCACGATAATATCTCGGTATGTGGGCACGTTCTTTACTTACGCGAAGAAATGAACCCAGCCACGAACTGCGGGCAGGGGGCGAAGGCCGTCTGACCCGCAGGCGTATCGTCCCAGCAGTTCCAGCCATCCCACGTTCGGGGACAAAATGAACCGTTGGCGCCTGCAGCAAGCACACAACATACTCAACGCCGATTTTTTCCGTGCACCCCGACTGTCGTGACAAGCGTAAATGGTACGGTGCACACATCGTTACCCTCATCCGGAAATGGCTTGAGTAGTACGTGCTCGAGGCAGTGCTTGAAGTAATGGATCTTCTGCTCCCACATCCAGTTTTCACCACGCGGCGAACTCTGCTCCCATGGGACGTACTCGCCAATTTCATCAGCGATGTTCCACAGAAGGTTCAGGTCTGGGTCCTACAACAAGAAGACAGAGACGGGGACGTGTCTCCAACGTCCTCAGTTTTTTTTGTTTTGTTTTTTTCATAACGCGGGACACGACAGTTAGCCCCGGACGTTTCTTTTTCTCGAAGCTTATAAGGGGAACATCATCTCTCACTGTATCAAGAGTTAACAAAGTTGTGGCTAGGGCTTCATGATATCCCGCTTGCGAAGTTTCGACAAAAAAAAATTGGCAGATCCCACGTGCAGTGGGAATCAATGAAATGCGAAGCACGCATCAGGAACGTAAAATGGATTTGCATTGTTGTCTCGCTATACCGAGTTTGGTACATATGAAGTTAACGAAACGGCCGCAAGAGCATCAAGACTGTGGCATGTGAACCATGCCGCTCACACACGCATGTCATGATTCTGATGTTATGGCCCGTCATTTACGTTCGTCATGAAGTCGTGTTGTGCCGTAGAAATTTTCGTATACATCCAATTAACGAAACGCGTGGCATGTAAATCATGCCGCTTATGATATGAATGTCACGATTTTCACGTTATGACCTGTCATTTATGATCGTCATGCAGTCTTGTTGTGCCATACCAATTTCCGTATGCATCCAATTAACGAAACGGCAGTATAGCGCCAGGACCGTGGCATGTAAATCACGCTGCTCATGGCATGCATGTCATGATGCTCATGTTATGACCTGTCATTTATATTCGTCATGCAGTCATGTTGGCATGCCAATTTTCGTATACATCCCATTAACGAAACGCGGGGCATCTAAATCATGTCGCTCATGACATTCATGTCGCGATTTTCATCTTATGACCTGTCGTTTATGTTTGTCAGGCAGTCATGTTGGGCCATACCAATTTTCGCGTACATAGCATTAGCGAAACGGCCAGGAGAGCACCAAGACCGTGTCATGTAAATCATGCTGCTCATCACATGCATATCATGATTTTCATGTTATGACCTGTCATTTATGTTCTTCACGCAGTCATGTTGTGGCATACCGATTTTCGTAAACATCCCATTAGCGAAACGTCCAGGAGAGGACAAAATCGTAGGCGGATAGATAGATAGATAGATAGATAGATAGATAGATAGATAGATAGATAGATAGATAGATAGATAGATAGATAGATAGATAGATAGATAGATAGATAGATAGATACGCTCAAACTCGCCGAAGTTCGCTAAGAAATGCTTCGCATTTAAAAGAACAAAACAGAAAACAGGAAACCATACAGGCAAATACACTTCAAATTGCAGCGCGACCAAGACGAAGACAGGAGACACATGAATGACACAGACGAGCGTCGACTTACAACTAGATTTATTTGCACTTCACCAGTCCTTTTTATGCAAATTCTTGCCACATCACGCCGAGCAGTCCAACAAAACACACACACAGAAAAAAACCAAAGAGATGTAAAGCATACAGGCAAGATAAAACCTGCGCCTGTGCACTCCCTCAAGGTACACACTCAGGCATGACAAGGCGGTTCATCTCTGGGGGAAAAAATTTCAACTCAAGCCTTCAGAACGAAATCATCCAAGGAAACAAAACAGCAACAAAATCCTAAGGATAACAACACAAGTCGAAGATGAAACTGATGACCAACAAAAAACACGGAAAGCTCGTGAGAATGAAACGAATAAAAACTAGAGCAATATCTCAGCGTCGAATCGTAAAAACTAAGTAAATGAATTAAGAATGACCAAAAAAACACGTGACAACGGGTGAGGGTGAAACAACAAGGCTAGGCATAACCATCTAAAAATTCTACTTCCGCGTCAGTAATTAAAGGTGAAGGCTTGCTCACACATTCATCCCCTGCTTTTCTAAAAATGTGGAACGCTTCAACAAGTTCTCGTGCCGTTGAGAAAGGTCACCTGAGTGCACTACCAAACACCAAAACAGATTTACCTATTGGTAATCCGGAACTCGGCACGATCTACGACATGGGAGAGCAGGAACCTCGCAAAGACCAGGAGCATAAATGAGAACGCGTGTGCAAATATACACACGCGTTGTCACTCACATGCGCGAGCGCGCGATGTCACAGGTGATTTACGGTAACACCGAACGATCCCCAGTGCTTTGCCCACTCGTCATGATTCACTTCGTGGAGATACGTGGACTTTTTTATCTTACCGCGTTTTTACTGCACCGCTGTTCCAAATTTCATTCAACTGTGGACGCCTTGTTTAATGTCACAGCAGCTGAAGGGGTATTCGGTGAACTCGCACACCCTGAAGCGTTTTCAATGCCAAATATTGGCTGGCTATCGTGGAAGAGACGTAAAAGGACACGGCGCGGTCCCTTCGGACGGGGTCTCCTCCTTAATACAGCGGTATGAAATGTAGTTGTATGATGATTTTCGCAATGTCACGTCTTTTATCTGCACGAGCTGTTTGTTCGGAATGGTATCGCGACGCCGAGCAAAAAAAAAAAAAAAAGCAGCCACGCTCACAACTCTTGCAAACTGAGGCTGCAGACACGAGCGAGCGCCGACACAGCAACAGATATAGTATTACATTAACGTGTGCATAACTGCTGCGACTGAGTTCCGAAGGCATCTTTTACGACTAAAACAACAAAATGTAGTTATGATGTCTTTATGTCGTCATAAATTATTCAACAAACATATTCTGGCAAAATAACAATGGGCTCTCGTATAAATAAACTCAGGCTACCCAGCGCCCACTTTTGACGAAACGACAATACTGCACGAAAGGATGCTGGTTTTGCCGTAATGATTAAGGTACCTAACAGCGTTGGGAGGCATGCCGCACAGCTTGGTTGCAGAACAAAACGAATGCAGTCAGGTAAGACTGTTTGTGCACTGCAATGCGAAAACACTTAGTTAACCAGACGGATGGGAAGCATCGTGTGCAAGCGCGCGAGCACTTAGCTGCCATTTTTACTCATACTTGGAGGTCTTCTTTCCCAATACATCACTTTCCTTTGTTTTCGTTAACTTTTAAAATTTTTTGCATCGCTGAGAGCCTCTTTAATTGAGGATTACGTCACCAGCAGATCGTGTCTAGTGAACGCTTGCGCCGCCTAGTGACGCCATAATGACGTGTCACGTGACCTCACATGATGACGTCATCGTGATGTCACCATAGCACCACGTGAATGCATATCACTCGGTCACTTGACCCTTGGAACCACTGCTGTGCACGCCTGGAAGCCAGCTTTTCGTACCAATGAGGCGTATAAAGCATTCGATTAAAAGAAAGGTAAGTGTAAACACTCTCATTCTGCCAAGTGCAGTGAGGCGAAGGCGTGTAAAGTGCGATCGCAAATTGCGGAAGCAGGTGACCAAGATTCCGAGGACGAGTTCTACATATTCACAGAATAGTGAGACTGCATTAGCACTATATGCAGGCTCACTGGCATATTCGTTGTGCGACTGTCCAAGGAAATTGCTCCTACAGTGGCCCAGCAATGGGGTTCAAGTATGAAAGTCTTAACACAGCCATTAACGACGAGCCAAGAAGCATATAGGCGAGTATAAATGGCACTTCACAGAGTAAGCGACTTTGAAATTACCTTAAAGGGCACTCAATTCAGACGCCGAATTTGTTTAGAGCGATACAGTATTCATGCAGAACATTACAGTCGTTAACTTCACAATCTTGCCTTGCACGGATTCTAAAATAAAGATTTCTTCAGCCACATAACATTTTTTTTCTGTACGCTTACAGCTTAAGTAGGGAGGAGGAATAGGCTCTCCGAACTTAGGAAACATCACTATCCGGCCAGATATTTTTCGCTTCATCCGAGCTGTGGCTTGCTGTAAGAACGGAGAACAAGCGCACCAATTCAGATGTACTGCGAGAATTCTCCGTAGATTTAACTGCAACGCAGCACGCAAAATAACTTACATGGTTCTGCCTGGCAGTGCAATAGCCATAGTGCGCGATTGGGCCTTTCCAAGAGCCCTCCGTCAGACAATGGTAGTATGCCGTGCCTGCAAAAGGGGATGGAAGAATAAGTGAACAGGTTTAAACGAAACTCAAGCTTTATCCACATGACAGTGATGATAGTAGAAGCAATTAATTCGCTTTCTTACGCTACCTTCAGCAAAGGACGAATGATAACTAAACTGCTGCTGCTGCTACTGCTGCTGATGGACGTGGTGGTGACGGCGGCGGGGATGTTATTTTACCTTATGAAAAACCAGGGGCAACGGCATGTAGGGTGGAGGTTGCTGGACGCGGCAGTCAACCCCTGACCTCTAAGCTTAACCCACTGTGGCGTGCGGGATGTGTCGGAGTTGTACGACTTCACCTGCCATTGCTCCACACTACTTTGTAGTTTACAAATATACGGCGTCCGTGGGTACATGGTTAGCCGCTACGTCATATGCTTAAGACTTGCCTTCATTATTTAGCCAAATTTACAGGAAGCGAACGGGCACAGAGATCGATGGATGAACTGAAGGAGATAAGGAGAGGGAAATGTGCTGCTTTTATCGCACGTAGAAATATCCTTGAAATGAATTCTGGGTTCTAACTTCCGAAACCAAGATATTATTACGAAGCACACCGAGCGGTAGTTTCCGTAATAATGCTGACCAATTGGCTTTCTTCGTGGGGAACCTAAATGTGTTCCAGCACTTGGACCCCGTCGAAGTGCGGACGCCGTGACCAGGAATCGAAACCGCGGATTAGTGCCTGACAGCGCACCACGTTGTATGCTAAGGCGCTGGGCCGTGTCAATTTCATCGCAAAACAGCGATGTTGAATTAGCAGAGCGTCCGCCTCCCTGCAGGAGGTATTCTGTTTAATTCCAGCCGCCGACGGACAGCTAGTAACTGGCCGCAGAAGAGGTGTTATTGAAAGTTATTCAAAGCCCTTTGGTGCACGATAACAATATCTTTTTTTTATGTTCACATATGCCCTTAAGTTTATACAAAACGAAATAAGAAAAATAGCTAATACCATGTCTGTATTCCACCTAGATACTCCTGTGAGCCCTCTGCATCAGCTCGCGCTGTCCGGAAGCAAACTACGGTTGACTGGACAATTTATGCACATGCCGCGATTGCCGCAAGGGACGCTTTAGTGGCATGATATAACACAGGTTAGAAAGAACTGTCGGTGTTGCGGCGCGCCTAATGAAGAACAGAAACTCAGAGTCAGCTTCGTGCTGTTTTGCCCTGCGTATAATATCAGACGAGAAAGATGCAAACACAACGAAGTCGCTTTGGTAGCAAGCAATAAATTCGTGCAGCAGATCTTGCCTAGTTCCCCCTTTTCTCGAAGCTAACTGACGCGAAACCCTCTTGGTGCAAACCTAAACCAGAGATATTAGTTTGAAAGCGAGGTCTCCTGATGGGAATGCGTTGGACATCTTTCTATGTGCATCTTTTACTGCCCGCGCTAAAGAAGTCATTGCGCTGCTAGCACACGGATATCGAGTTAGCGAAATTCCGTGCGCCCTCGAAGGTGTAGCGATAGCTTAACAGTAACAACAAATGTTAGAGTGCCAAGGAAAGTTAATACAGGAGCAGTACTTTTTGCTGAATTAGTTACAGTTGTTGGAGACACTAAGTAGTATTCACACTTCATAAATAAAGGAAAACACCATAGAGAATTCAACGCATAAATTTGGGCTAGATGGTGAATATAGAACTTGTGCATATTAGCACGCGCAGCGGAACAAGCACACGAGAAAGGGACACGTAGACATGACGGGCGCTAGACATCAACTGGAAATTTACTACCGTAGAACGATGAAAATGTATACAGGCATGCGCAGAAGCGACACGGCGCTACTAACACTGATGCTGCAATGTCGTTTCATATACGCTATTTCTTTCGCGTGCAAGGCCAGTGGCGGCATATATATATATCAGTCATGGTGGTGAATAGGCCGGAGGCGTGAAGGCAGAGATGAGTATTAGACCCTCGGAATTGGCAACAAAAACGCGGAAAGCGTTTATTGAACGTATATATATATATATATATATATATATATATATATATATATATATATATATATATATATATATATATATACTCACGCACTTGTCAGCTTCTGAACTGACACAATATGCGTCATAGATTTCGCGCGCTTTCTGAGCAGCAAAGCTGAGCAAGATACGGGTGCCCCTAAAGTCAGGCGTGCAGGAACACCTTCGGCAGTGATCTGCCAAATGTCCACCCCCCGCCAATGAATTGACAGCTGCGCGATAAATGAAAGGCTGAGAGAGCGTCGCGCAGCTGTCAAACATTGGCGGGGGGGTGGACATTTGACAGAACTTAGGGATGAACATCCAAGTCAAGCGCACCTTTCCGTACACCGCAATCCCGCGTTCACGCACGACGTGTAAATAAGTTGTGTATGTTTGTCTTGTATTCGTTAGAGGTTTCCTTGCGAATCTTACAAGAAAATGGGGGATAATTGGAATAGTCACAAATTACTTTTCAGTGGAGTTCTAAACTAATACTCACCATGCTGACATCACTAAACTAATATAAACGTTACAAAACCACACGTAAGTGAGCTACAGTGCTAAGATATAAGGTGAGAATTTTGATACGTAGCGCAGCGCTGCCTTTATGGTAGCGAGGCTACCGAGTTATCACAGAAGTACCAGCAGCGCAACGCAGAAGCACTGGCTCACCTGAGGAGTTTACAACTCCAGGCATAAAACCAGGGCACGGAGCCTGGGCCACGACCCCAGGAGCTGTTGGTGGCCAGCAGTGCCAGCCATCGAACCTCCAGTCGCATCCAGCTGCAAAGGCAAATTAGGCAAAAAATTAATAAGACAATTGATTCCCGCATCTACATCGATCACTCACTACTACCTCGCCTCCACATTGCTTTTTTTACGAAAACTGACTAGATGCACACTGAGTAGGTGTTAAACCAGTAACTGTATAACCGAAATTACGAGGACTTGATGGATGGATGGATGGATGGATGGATGGATGGATGGATGGATGGATGGACGCTATGAGCGTCCCGTTTATAACGGGGCGGTAGCCCGCGGGCCACCATCCTCTACCCTTATTTTACCCTCTACAAAACACTTGTTCTCCCCGAGCGCACATATCCCCAACACATTTTTCTAGGCTCCTACATATGTTAGCTATTAGCGTTGTGCAGTAACAATCTTATTCGAACGACCTTGTGTTTCTATTTGCTCCATACCTTTCCGCCACCAATACTGTAAGCACCTTTTGCCTATATCTATCGCCCACATGTTCAGCTTTCTCATGCTATCCCTGAAACTCATGGCCTCCTGCAGGGTACTTCGTATCTACACCTGGGTGGATATCTGTACATTCAATCAAAACGTGATCTGTCGTTTCTCTAGCTTTTAAAGAGCACGTACATGAATCCCCTTATTTATTGAATTTCGCTCTGTCATACACGTTTCCGCATGGAACACTGTTGCACACTATCCCCCCCCCCCCTACTTACGAGTACGCGTGCAAGAAATGCTCAGCGCCTTGCACTCTCTACCATATGGCATGGGAGTGTGCGGGTAATTCAACAGTGCCTCCGATCCCTTAACCGCCGACTCCAGAGCAGAGGGAGGACCAACTGACCAAGTCAAGCCCTGAAGACCAGCTACGCCTGGGGGACTGAGCGAGAGGGGCAGCAAGGGACCCCGGCGTCCTGGACTGAGGACACCGCCCACCTGAAGGCGACCATCGTCGTCTGCTCAACAGTAAAGTTTATTTCTCTCTCTCTCTCTCTCTGTAACTTCGGGTTCATTTCGTAAAAATTCCAACGGAAAATGAAGAGAGCACAAAGAAGAAGGAACGCACAGGACTGAGGCTGGACTTACAGCTGAAATTTATTGGATAATTTTTGCTCTTGTGAAACGCCACCACACATGCGCAAGCAACAAATGTTGTAAGACAACATGTAACATAAAACGCAGAAGACACAAAGTAATACAAAACTCAGAGAGAACAACGTGCCACTGCCTAGTTTTAAATGATTTTGACACGTGCTTTGCATAACATCCTTAGTGGTTTGTTAGAAATTTCATCTCCTATCATTGAGATGTACCGAAGGCTCACTAACACATAAATCGGCACCCAACTTCCTCATATGGAGAGCTTCGCCTGTTTCCTTTTCCAATTTGCCGCGCTCTCTCCCCACTATCGATACAGATACACCCTGAAAATCGGCTTCCCACCCGCACCTTTTGCAATGCTAAGGCAAATTCCCCCCTGTACCTGTTGGGAGCAGATTACGATGCTCACTCATGCGTTCATTAATGCACGCATTAATGCAACGGCCAGTCTGGCCCACGTAGGAGCCACCGCACCAGAGAGGAATCTGATAAATTACGGATGTTGCACAATTGGTAAACTTGCACCATTTCGTGTGATTTTTCCCACAGACGCTGCTTGTAAGTTTCCTCTCTCCTGTGGTCCTCCTGCATAGCTTTGTCAGTTTGCTGGGCGCTGAGAACACCTAGGGTTACTCCGTTCCATATGGCAACACGCTTAAGGTTGTGCGACAAGCCATGCAAATATGCATGACTACGACCTTTTTCCTTTTCGAAGATTCTGCTGCCATTGTTTTCTTTTTTGTCAGTCGCTTAAATAAGGTTTCGGCCACAGCTGTCAGGATTGAGGCTGGGTACCCTGCCGAACGGAGCCTGGCCACCTGAGCGTCAAAACTTTCCTGCATACAATGCAGACAGCTCTTGTTCACTGCACCGATGCGAAGTAAAAGCGAAGTATTGTTTCCTTGTGCTTTATCGGGGTCTTGGTCTCACAAGATATGTGCTTTGTCACGCTTCTCTATGGATAAATAAAATAACGAACCCTTCCCTTCTAGAGAAAAGGGGACAAAACGAAGCTTGTCTGTGCGCCTAAAGTTTGTCGGGTACAATAAAATGTAGAAACGGTTACGGTAATGAAAATGTAAACGTGGAGTAAAAAAAATACTTAGAGTAGTAGGAAATGGAGTATGAAAGAGATGTACATCAGGCAGGTACACCACAACTTTCGATTGTCCCCATTTATAAGAGAAGGGAATTTTTGCTTTTAACAGCGTTTTTAAGCTTGCCGTAATTTTACGTGTCACAAAATATGACCTTGAAATGACATTGCCTAGAATCAAAGCGACGCTACATCGAACATCATGGCCTTGTATGGCCTCTATATCATGGTACATCAAGTAGCATAGCGTCGCAACAACAGGTGACCGGAAGATGAACCTGAAGCTGAAGAAGATGAGCAAGTAGTAGAAAAAGAAGAAGGTGGTGGTGGTGGAGGGTGGTATTGATGGTGATGATGATGATGAAGAAGAATAAGAAGATGAAGAAGAAGAAGAAGAAGGAGACGACCAGGGCTAGCTGTGCATCTGTTTTTCAATCGGATTTCCAAACTGTTCGTGTTTGAGTTCGCGGGCTTGCACTCACAGGTGTCTTTCTTGCCACGCGAGTCGTAGTACGCCCGCTGCTCGCAGTCTCTCAAAGCCTTCAGTTGAGAAAGCACCCTCTCAGCACGGGTACGTTCTGCGCTGAGGCTACACGAGGACAGCAGGCACGATAACAGCATCTGCACGAAGGCACGAACAAAAGCAGAAAGCAGGGAAGAGTATGGTTGTGATTGGTT
>CM023482.1:67163432-67465493 GCA_013339685.2 Hyalomma asiaticum | reverse complement strand
GGGAAAGATTTTGCAGACCGCAATTTATTGAGGAAGCCGCGCAATAATTAGAGGAATGCTCTACGATGCGGGAAGATTCATTCTGGTCGAGTCAAAATTTCACAAAAAACCCAAACACTATAGTCTTTCCCTTTTTGGCATTTTGGACAAAAATTTGAGAGACCGTATTGTTATTCAGGAAGGCGCGCCATAAGTAGAGGAATGCTTTACGATGCGGGAAAACGCATTTTCTGCGACTTCTGATCGAGTCAAAATTTCACGAAAAACCCAATACTATAGTCTTTCCACTTTTGACATTTTGGGCAAGATATTGAGAGACCGTACTTTTATTCAGGAAGGCGCGCAATAAGTAGAGGAATGCTCTACGATGCGGTAAAACGCAGTTTCTGCGACTTCTTATCGAGTCAAAATTTCACAAAGGACCCATTACCTTTTTTGGCATTTTTCGCAAAATTTTGAGAGACCGTATTTTTATTCAGGAAGGCACGCAATAAGTAGAGGAATGCTCTATAATGCGGCGAAACGTATTTAGAGCGACTTCTGATCGAGTCAAAATTTCACAAAAAAACCAATACTATAGTCCTACCTTTTTTGGCATTTTTGGCAAAATTTTGAGAAACCGTACTTTTATTCAGGAAGGCGCGCAATAAGTAGAGGAATGCTCTATGATGCGGCGAAACGTCTTACCTTTTTTGGCATTTTGGGAAAGATTTTGACAGACCGCATTTTATTGAGGAAGCCGCGCAATAATTAGAGGAATGCTCTACGATGCGGGAAGACGCATTCTGATGGAGTCCAAATTTCACAAAAAACCCAATACTATAGTGTTACCTTTTTTGGAATTTTGGGAAAAAATTTGAGAGGCCGTATTTTTATTCAGGAAAGCGCGCAATAAGGTGAGGAATGTTCTACGATGCGGGAAAACGCATTTTGTGCGACTTCTGATCGAGTCAAAATTTTACAAAAAACCCTATACTATAGTCTTTCCTTTTTGGCATTTTGGGCAAGATTTTGAGAGACTGTATTTTTATTCAGGAAGGCGCGCAATAAGTAGAGGAATGCTCTCGATGCGGTAAACGCAATTTTGTGCGACTTCTGATCGAGTCAAAATTTCACAAAAACCCAATACATAGTCTTATCTTATTTGGCATTTTGGGCAAGATTTTGAGAGACCGTATTTTTATTCAGGAAGGCGCGCAATAAGTAGAGGAATGCTCTAGTATGCGGGAAACGCAATTTGTGCGACTTCTGATCGAGTCAAAATTTCACAAAGAACCCAATACTATAGTCCTTCCTTTTTTGGAATTTTGGGCAAGATTTTGAGAGGCCGTATATTTGTTCAGGAAGGCGCGCAATAAGTAGAGGAAAGCTCTACGATGCGGTAAAGCGCATTTTGTGCGACTTCTGATCGAGCCAAAATTTCACAAAAAACCCGAGACTATAGTCTTACCTGTTTTGGCATTTTGGGTAAGATTTTGAGAGACCGTATTTTTATTCTGGAAGGCGCGCAATAAGTAGAGGAATGCTCTAGGATGCGGGAAAATGCATTTTGTGTGACTTCTGATCGAGTCAAAATTTCACAAAGAACCCAATACTATAGTCTTACCTTTTTTGGCATCTTGGGCCAAATTTTGAGAGACCGTATTTTTATTCAGGAAGGCGCGCAATAAGTAGAGGAATGCTCTACGATACGGGAAAACGCATATTGTGCGACTTAAGATCGAGTCCAAATTTCACAAAAAAACCCAATACTATAGTTTTACCTTTTTTGGCATTTTGGGGAAGATGTTGAGAGACCGTACTTTTATTCAGAAAGGCGCGCAATAAGTAGAGGAATGCTCTATGATGCGGACAAACGTATTTAGAGCGACATCGGATCGAGTCAAAATTTCACAAAAAGCCCAAGACTATAGTCATACCTTTTTTGGCATTTTGGGCAAGATTTTGAGAGACCGTATTTTTATTCAGGATGGCGCGCAATAAGTAGAGGAATGCTCTATGATGAGGCGAAACGTCTTACCTTTTTTGGCATTTTGGGAAAGATTTTGACAGACCGCATTTTATTGAGGAAGCCGCGCGTGGCTGCCCGACGTTGTCTTGCTGCAGCCACGCGCGTAGCTCTGCGATTCGTTTCTTCAGCAGCGGTCCGCACCTTGTGGGAAGGCGCCATCAGGTATATCGAAGAGCTGAGTCAGGTTCCTGGTGCGGCTGCGTACGTCGCCTGCCGCGTGATGCATGGCACGATACGACAAAAGTGCTTCAAAAGGCAGCGCTTCGTAATAATGATAACGTAAATGTTCAAAAAGATTGTTTCATAATGATGATGTTGATGATGCCTCTGTAAGGGGTTAAAAGCTACAAACCATGCAGCACTGTGTTCTTTCAAATGATTCCTCGAACTCGTTATGCAATCCACTTTCCCCGACGTGTAGTGGCTTATTATTGTCCTGCCACGTAACATTACATTTGTTAATGCGATTCCTCGGCAGAGGTTATACCTGGTTAGGTCTTCTAGCGAAGATTTTTCAAGCACAGGCGTGGCTCTGTGAAATTTTAACTTCGGCTTCTAGGAGCCTAAAACCGAACTAAAGCCGAAGTTAAAGTTCTGGCGTATGCTGATGATGTAGCAGTGTGTTGTACTTCAAAAGAAAGTGTGCAAGAGACAAGTGCTGTTGTTAGGGAATTTGGACAAATTACAGGAAGTTTAGTAAACTGGGGAAAGAGTCTGGGGTTATGGTACGGTGAATGGTCACAAGCCCCGGATACTTATGCTAAAATACGGTGGTTTAAAAGTCCAGGAAAGTACTTAGGCGTTCCCTTCGAGCACTATAAAAGCACCGATGAATACTTGGTTAGTCAGGTGAAACAAACTCGGGAAAAAACAACGCGGTTCAACACCACTTGTCTCTCATTGTTTTCTAGAGCTGCTGTATGTAATGTATTTCTCATGAGCAAGCTATGGTATGTGATGCAAGTGTTCTGTTGTAAGCGTGAGAATGTTCAAAAGCTTCATAGAATATTCGCCATTTTTGTGTGGGGTTCCACTTGGGAAAGATGCAGTAGGACGAATCTGTTCAGACGAGTTAAAGCTGGAGGACTTGGTTTGTCGCATCTATTCGTGCGCCAACTAGTTAATCGTTTCCTTTTCTTTCGGGATGTTCAAGATCCCTTTTTGCGAACTGTATGCCAGCTACGCCTCTGTCGCGCTTTACCTAATTTTGTTGTTAGCACCGCAAGTATGCCTGTATCTACACGACGCTACTTTAAGGAAATTGTGGACAGCGTCCGTTTCCTGTCTGTCAGGTTTTCAAATGAATATCTTTTTTCAGTTAATCGAAAGAAATTATATAAAGACATTTGTGACATGATTTTTCCAGTACGTCTGTATAGAGCCATAAACAGTGGAGGCGAAGGCCAAGACGTACTCAAACGAGTAAAAAAAGTGCAAATTCCGTCAAGTGCAAAAACCTTCTTTTTTAGGTTACACTCTGGTACTTTGCCACTGCGGACCTTTTTGGAAGAGCGAGGTTTTTATTTGCCATGGGGATCCCATTGTTTTAATTGTAGAAAATCAGAGACAATAGATCATGTTTTCTTGCACTGTTGGGAAGGAGTCTATTTTGGGATGTGCTACAAACGACGCTGAAGAAAGATTTGCCTCTACATCCAATTGGAATTCGGTTTTTAACTGTTGAAAACGATGATGGGCTCCCTTTCGACCTGATAATGCTGCTTGGCCTCCATTGTTTATGGCGAGCTCGAATGGCCGGGTTTCACTGCGACCCGGACAGGCGACCAGCACGTGTGCTCTTTTGAGAATGCATTGGCCAGTATATTGATGTACTAAAAGATCAAGAGTTTGTTCCGCATTGGGTAGCCAGGGTTCAGCCTCTGGTTTACCTAAAGGAATTTTAAGATATAACACCATCGAGACTACTGTAGTAGTCTGCATTGCTGTTTAAGAAAAAGAAACTATATGTTACCTGCTATTTATGTTTGTGTTGTGTCAATAAACTGGTTAAAAAAAAACAGGCGTGGCTCTGTGGTAGAATGCTCGACTGCCATGCAGAGGGTGTGGGTTCGAATTCACGCAGAGGACGAGTTCAAATACTCCTCGGTCCTGGCTATCTTTTCTAAAATTTGCGCAATAGTGGTTACCGACACCGGCTGCGGCGGCGGACAACTACGGCGCAAAAACGGCTTTTGTTGTGATCTCATAACGGCTTACGCTGTAAGAAAAAAATCCACGCATATCCGCGGAGTGAACGATGATGAGTGGGCGAAGCTCCGGAGGTACGTCGTTCTCTCGCGTTTCTGCTTCCTCTTCTTCGTCACCGGATTCTACCTCTTCGTTAATCTCGTCTTCTCAATCGGTCTTCGTTTTCGTCGTAATTTCGGCAACTCCTTATTTTTTTATTATAAGTACTTTTTTATTCGTAGCCGTTGTCGTCGTCTTCATATTGCGCTTATTTTCCTCTTCTTCTTGCACTTCTTGGTCGTCTCGTTCTCGTTCTTCTGCTTCTTCCTCGTTGATGTCTCCTTCCTCGTGCTCCTCGTAGGTGGCTACGACGGACAACTACGGCAGACAAGCCTACGCCTTAAGGAGCTTCGCCCCTAAAACGTGTTCCTTGTAGGTTTGTGAGAGCCAGTACATCAACAGTAAGAGTGTCTGTTTATGGCTTTTGCGTCTTCTATGCGCTCACGGTCGGCTACTTCTCTTCAGCGCCCACTGTCTAGAACAGCGCACCTTGAACTAATCTAATAAGGCTTTGGGCCTGCTCAACCGATGCATAATGGTCCAGACGGCTCACGGTAAATAAGTCCGCAGTCTCTTCTACTGTCGCTCATCACATCATCGAAACGAGATGGTCCATCCTTCCACTGATGAGGTCAGCGCACATCCGGCAGCAAAAGGAAGAGCCTCGTGAGCACCGGATGTATTAATCTTAGCGCTCCAGTCAGCCACGAATGCCTCCGGGTAATGGGCGTTTTCTTTGCAGGAGCGCCGAACGGGCTTTCCGGAACAGGCGTACACGGGCCTGCAATATCCAATGATATCCTGCTCAGGAGAGACGGGTAAGATGCTCAATAGGAACAGGCAAACTGATGTATGCCTCAATTGTGTGCGCGAGTGCTTCACGTATTGACCTTTCGCGTACAAGTGGACGGGGCCACTCCATCTGCTTTCTCTCTGGGTGTATTTCTTACGTCGCAAAGAGCATCACTGCGTCTCTGAGTTAGTTTTAGCGCGTCGCATCAAAGTGATTGTTCGCGGTCGATTCGCTTTATGTGCCTACAGTACGCATCTCCCTGCTGGCATCGGCAACACACCGGCGCTCCGCAGGATATGCTCCTTATTGAATTCTGTTCCTTCGCATCGCGTACCATGCGTCAATACATTCCTGGTACTAAAACCAAGCCTGCTAGATCTATAAACGTATGAAATTAACACAGCAGGGGACCGAATCCATGCTGCAGTATAGACTCTATGAATGATGCGACTCAATGATAGTTGGAAACGCGGAAAGACGCACATAGTGTCTGATGTGGTAAGCCTTTGGAAATTACTGCTTGATTGGTTAAATTGAGCGCTGACAAGTGCAGCGCCCGTACTTGGGGCAAAGTTATGCATGAGCAAAGTAGTCTGCTTGGATATATGCCCGTGCGTTGTGAACAAATTCAAATTTAGGTCCAGGAAAAGACGTACATAGAGAGACGCAGGAGGCAATGATAAGCGCCTGTTCTGGTCGCTGCGCCTGTCTCACTTGCTCTGAAATAAAACTTTTCAGATATATTTACTGAGAGAGTCCATTTTCCAAATACTCATCTTTGTTGCTTTCGTATTACACCAAGATAAAGAGACAATCTAATGTCCACGTTCCTCATAGAGCACGTTTTGTATTATCGACGGTAATGCATCAAGATAAAGACAAAATCTCCATATTTTCTTATAAAGTGCGTATTGCATCTGAGTTGTGAACGGTTGCATGGACTGTTCGGAACTGTTTTTTTTTTTCCTCTCATTGCTAGTATTGACTGCGATAGAGTATCCATGCTTCAATTACTCGTGCCGGTATTGCCTGATAATGGAACACGCGCTTATCAGAAAATTTTCTTCGCGGCAAAGGAAAGTGCTAAGGAGCGTATGTAATGGTCTTGGCTATTATTTGCTTTCTCTCGGCGGCTTCACTTCGGTTGGTCAAAGTCGTCGGTGCAATGCGGTTAGTCTTTACGAGGCTAGCATGATATGCGGGAATTTAAGGTGGCTTTTATACGTCGTTTTTTACACCTACATTTTTCCTGTTTTCCGTCTAATGCATCGGGATGATACGTTAATTGCATGCAGGTACTATGAATACCTACTATCCATCTCGTAGGGAAGGCGGGTACAAGAACTTCACAGCGAGGCAGCTCTATGCATATTAAATAATACAGCTCTGCAACCTCGTATTTTTTTTGGAGTAATACCGCTATCACTGAAAAAGCACGTTTGGTAGATTCGTGACTCTTCAGAGGTAATGCATACCTAAGAAAACGTCTCAGGTAAGACAGGGTAATGCAGGGTAATACCTATTTTGGAGGTCTCAGGTAATGAGAGGGTTATTTAGTAAACCACAAGAAATTTCTTTTTTCCCTTCAAACGACGCCTAAGAAGTACTAGGCCCCTAAATTCTGTCAAAGGTACACCTTAAGCACGAATCGATTCGCTCAATGAAGAAATGGCTTACTAAAAGCATTTATTGAAATAGCACTTCCCGCTATTATGTAGACGAACATGACTGTCAGCATCACCGCTTCGTTTTTGGTTTCTTTAATTTCTTTTTGTATCACGAGGTGGTGCGCTGGCTAACATAACGACAGGCGATCAGAATGAGGGAAAAACATCTGTTGGGTGATTCCACTGTATGTGGACTACATCGAGGAACTGTACGGACTACAACGAAGGTGATTCCACTACATGTGGACTGCACCGCAGATGCATCGAGGAATAGAGAGAAGTCATGCATATTTACACCTTGTAATAAACGGCATTGATAGCCTACCTCGATCAGTATATATGCTTTCCAAAGACTGCTACGTAGCATTTGGATGAAAATATTCTGCAGCTGCGATTATTGGCATTGATTTATCAGTTCTAAAGAGCCTGTAGTCGCGAATTGTATCGCCGCTGTTCTAAATATTACCGCGATATTTTTTAGTGAACTCCGAAGGCTCCTCATTAACCAAATTCATAGGTTAATGAGGAGCCGGGGGCGTTCCCACCGACAAAGCCATCTCTCACTCAAGCTGACAAAACGTTGCACTTTGAAGACCTTGTAATACATGGGACGCTCTGATTGCAGGCGCTGTTACCCAGTGTCCCAGAACTCTTCGCACTTCTGACGTAAATTGGCGTTTCTTAGCATAAGCATCGACTTGAGTTTATTCGGAGCTATTTGTTTGCGGCATCATGTATTAGCCGCAGCATGGGAGAAAGGGTAAAGGCGAGTCGCTTGTACTAATTTTCATGCCTTGAGAAGTGCAATACACGGATACGTAGAATCCTCCAATATTCACCGTCGGAAAGGACAACCACAGCATCACAGCGCCGCAGATAAAGAGCTAACTCTATTGTCGTTTCTTTTCTTTTGCGCTACGCGGTTTTGTCCATCTTCAACCCTAACCTCGTCCAGCTGCTCCTTCTCCAGGACTGATGCGGCCGTGGAGCACACAAGTTCGTAGACGGAGATCAATCTAGCGTTGTTACACACACAGTGAAAGTGTCCCAATACGTACGCCTTGCTACAGTGTTTAGATTTCTAGCGACGAATAATGCTCCTGTTGCCGGCAATCAGAAAATTGCCGTGAACAGTACGAAAACACAGAGAACATGCCAGACACGAGCAAAAGATCAGAAATTATTAAAAAAGCAACGCGGAAGATAGTATATTGTCACGAGGAACCACAGGTACGTGGTACAGCCAGAAGGGTACATTCAAATATGCACAGGCTGCGACTGCGGCAGTATGGCTGCCAGAATCGCACGCGGACCGTCTATTCTTCTTCCTCTTCGCGTAGGCGACCGTTCTTTTGACAGCCTCGATTTGGTGCGCCTCGTAACATTGTGTTAGCAGTAATCTGTTATGCTTCGCGAGGGCATTCTTCGTGAGGAATAAGATCGCTGGCACACCACTCTATACAAAACTTCAACAGTTTCTTCCGGTAAGCCCGAAATGGCGTTTCTGAAACACTTGCTCCGTGTTTACAGTTGCCACGCACATATGAAATCAATCTGTGGAGCTTATTGTGGAGTTTGGTAGAGTTTTTTTTTATATTAGCAGTTTATTCCTTCATGTACACGCTCACAATTTGTTTTGCTACGCTTCTTGAATGCCACACATTGCGTCCCTTACGAAGGGACACAAATTGCGAAGGGACTGAGTCCCTTCGCAATTTCTGTAACTACGCTCATACTCACGGAACTTGAAAGAAATTTGCCTCAAACGTTTCGTGGGCTACTAGATCGTGATAGTGAGGTCGTTCGGCGGTTCGTTCGGTGGTTCGTTCGCCTGCTACGTTCTGAAGAACTTAGCAACGTGCTCATGAACTTAACGCGTGCGAGTGCGTGCTTTCAGGGTTCTGCCGGGTTTGTAGGATGTTACCATTTCGCGTCACTCTGAAGACAGTTGCATCTACGATGTTAGAATTGGGAAAATAGGTGTACGTTTGCTGACGTCACAAGAAACCGACACTAGCGGCATTTTTGAGAGATATCGTGCAGGCGCTACAGCGGTATGGTGTTATACTAGCACGAGGTTGTCTAGCGTGCTACGTCACGGCCCCCTCCCCCACCCCCACCCCGCACAGACCCCCCTTCCGCTCCGCAGTCTATCTGAAGTTAAACTTGCGTTTGCTTCGAATACAGTCCATGACATCGAGTCCTAGTGCGGAGCGATACCTTGCTATTAGCATTAGTCCTTGATCATTCACATGGAAAAATCAGTTACATTTTTCAAATACAAATTCGTTTAATGACTGCATTAAACCTTGAAGGTGGGTGGACAACGCAATATAATATTTTTATTAAAATATAACTTCATGTTGTTTATGTAGGCAGGGCAACGTTGGCGACGCACTAAGAACCCATGCACTTTCGTGCGCCTTCCTATTAAAATTGCCCAATTTTGCCGCTTTTCGTCATACTGCTTTCAACAAATATCAACGAGCCGTCTCTATAAGTTATATAAGAGAATCCATGGGCCACGGCAACGGGTGGTTTGAAACATTGCAACTTTCGTGGCGGTTCTTTGTTCCGCCTACACGCCTTCGCACCCCGTTATCACTATGACATACCTGCTGTAATAACAGGAAATCAGTCTTTTGCGCCCCGACTCCGCTGCTCGAAGGTATCGTATCTTGCCGAAGCGATAATGATACAAGGCAAGCGATAAAAGTGTTTTCCACTGCTGCCTGGCTGTGAACCGTAGCGAATTCTGCCTCGCGATTGCTCTTAACTCCAATGTCCCCTGCAAATACATGAAAAGTTACTTAGGCGGCCTGCTGCGGTCAAAGGCTTACTCTGACGAGCTCATGCCAGTATTTGAAGTACCGACGCGACAAGCCGAACAGGAGGGCTCCATTCGCTAAACAATGAAGAATCCCTCATCACCGTTGTACCTAACAGTTTTTGCGGCCATTTTGGATATTTCAGGTGCAGGTGAGTTGCATCCCAATGGTGACATTTCTCTCTTTTTTTTTTCCTATCTGGCGGATTCTGAGACCACGCCCTCACTCTCACGGCTGAGCCAAAGGTTATTTTCTTTTTTTAAGCGAGACATTTTTCGTGACCCGCATCGTACGCCGTACTGGAACTTACCTACAATAGCAGAACTATAAATGGGTGTGCAGCTCCACCACGGCTAGTTTATTTATTATTTTATTTATTTATTTAGGGAGAAACTGTCAGTCTGAGTGCCAGACTTGGGCAGGGGTGGGCGATACAATGTTGTACGAGAACCGATACATTGATAAAAAAAAAAGAAACGTGAAATACGGTCCACTATCCCAACAATGACCGTGCCATACAAAAACAGTACAAAAAAGCCATCAAAAAAGAAAGAAAGAAAAAGCGCACACTAGGTTAGAAAAGTGAAAATAAGTGGCACCAAATATCAACTGTAGTGGAAATAAAATCAGCAACAACACAAAAGTACAGAAGCGAGACATTGAACTTCAAGCAATCAATCTGATCAAGATGAGTACTAAAATAAAGCGCACTGTAAATCAACGAAGGTGTAGCTATGAGACATATGGAGCAGGTAACGCACGGAGAAACGAGCTGAGATCGATGCTTTCAAGAGTCTCTGATGGCAAATTGTTCCACTCGCTGATTGTGCGGGGAGAGAAAGAGTACCTGTATGTGTCAGTATGGCTGAGGTGCACAGCAACTCTTTTATGGTGGGAGGCGCGTGTTTCGCGGCGCAAAATTGGTTCGATGTAATTATTCTTCTGTATTACTAGCTTATTATTATATATGAGATAGAACAGCTTCATTCTCTCGCGATAACGTCTCCATCCTAGAGTTTCCAGTTTAGCGTTTTCCAGAAGAGATAACGGGGATGTGTCATGTTGGTAGGCATTAAATATGAATCTCACAGCTTTTCGCTGTACTGATTCGAGTTTATCTATGTTAGCTTGAGTGTGAGGGTCCCAGACAGCCGATGCATACTCTAATATTGGTATTACGTACGTTTTGTATGCGAGTAGTTTAGTTTCGCGAGATGCCTTAGCGAGTGCCCGTCTTAGGTAACCTAGTTTTTTCAAAGCCTTTTTCTCAAAATAGGACACATGTTCCTTCCACCTTAAATCAGATGTGATAACAAGGCCGAGGTACGTATACTGCGAGACAAAGGACAAGGAGCCTAGGTTGTACTGGAATTTTAATGGGTCTGTTTTGCGGGTTATGGTCATCGCCACTCTTTTTTTTTTTTCGGGTTAATGGTCATTCGCCATTTTTCGCACCAATCTTGGAATTTTATTTAAAGAGATCCAAAGGTTGCGGGATCTAATCCCGGCCGCCGCGGCAACATTTCAAGGGAGGTCATATATGTTGATGCCTGCGTACAGTGCGATGTCAGTGCGCGTAAAAAAATTTCGACCACCAGGTCACGCTGCGTTCTCAGTGCGATCTCAGTGCGAGACCTGGTAGTCGAAATTTCCGGGGCCCTACACTACGGCGTCTTCTAATCATATCATAGTTTGGGACGTTAAACGACAGAAATTATAATGGGTGTGTTCATTAGGGGGGCATTCTAACTGGCCATCTTTTGCTACGCTCATAAGGCTCTAATGGATTCGATTCCAGCTTCCGTTGTTCTTCTCAGCTCTAGCCTGAATTCGTATAAGCGTTCTTGGTCATTTGTGGCTTGCATAAACTGTCTTAAGTGTACTGCAAATACTATCAAACATTAACAATGCAGGCCCACTGAATTTTCTGTAGAGTTTGCATTTACGAGCCATCGGCATTATCAACGCTCAGGTCAATTAAACATTTATAAGAGGCAGTACTCTTGCCAAACACACTAACGCAGTTTAGTGGTACTAGGTCACAATTCATAGTGATTTGCGGGGTTTTACGTCTCAAAATCATATGATTAGGATAGGATCTTGTGGAGAGTCATCATCTGCTTCAACTAAAGTATTGTCCAAAACAGCTAGTACGGGGCCATGTTTTGCCGCCACCTGGTTTCAGGAAAGTCAAGTGGTCAGCCGAAAAATATTCGGGCAGTATCCTGTTATCAGCAGGGCCTCATTCTACGTTACTGAAGCTAATTAGAAGAGAAGCTCAGGGGAAGGCGTATGCTTGAATCGATGAACAGAACGCGAAAATACAATTTAGAAAAGGGAATGTCGCAGGAGCCAACGTTTCGACAAGTGTACTTGTCTTCGTCAGGGCGGCGATTTAAGCAGTAAGCAAGGCGACTGAAGTAAGGCGACTGAAGCAGTACTGAAGCAGTAAGATTTGCGTTTTCTCTAGTGAGCCGTGCTCCTACAAGGAAATTTCATTTGACAACATATCCGGTGTGGTCCATCGACGAATCGTAGATGACCACATAGATATATCCTCCCACTGGCATGCACACCTCACGTACCTACTGAAGCCCTCCTCTCGTTTTCTCCCCAGCCACAATAACGATAATCATAAGCTGTACTCTAGTGCGCATTTCCTTTCACAGAACTTTCATTTTTCTATGCAGCTCACTTCACCTACAAGATTTGCACGCTTGCCCACAGGTGTCATATAACGTGGCCATGATGTTGAATAAGTAATTGATTTTGATCAGTAGATATTGCGATGTGCAATCGAGTCAGGTTTACGACTATTAGAAAGTTGTGAATGTATAATGTTTAAAGGGCCACTTAAATGAAACGCTGAAGTTCCTTCGAACGACAAAATACTCTGCCGTAAATTGCGGATGTACGTTACATAAGCGGTACGAAATATATTGCAACCTTAAGTGGGTCATACATTATATACTTTCTTCGAAATTTAGGGACTCTATATAACTAAGAACGCTAGTATAGAAGCCAGCGGTTCAGTTCATAGAGCTTTCTGTTCGCAAGTGTACTATGGTGTCACTTATGCGCTCTTGCTAAAGCAACAGCGCATAACTAGGATTGATTGACTAGGAAGAAAAATCTTTTTTTTTCCGTGCAACCGTGGCCTCTAACATTCCTTTGTTCAATACAAACCCTTTTTAGGGAACGCGAGATACCTTTAACGTATCTATCTATCTAGCTGCCTACGTCTCGGTGCTTTCCTGGCCGTCTCGTTCACCCGATATGCACCAATAATTGGATGGTACGGTGCGAATGTATGACGAATATTTATTCATTTATTTATTCATAATACCTCAAAGGTCCCACATGGGACATTACATGAGGGGTGGGCGAACGAAAAAAACTGGCGGGTCAGGTTAGGTTTCGTGACTTGAAAGATGGTCTTCAATGGCAGCTTTGAATTGAGCGATGTCGGTGATGAGGGTGATATCGGATGGAAGGGCATTCCATTCTCCGGCAGTGTGCAGGAAAAATGAACGTTGGTAGGTGAATATGAGTGATGAGTGATCTTTACACTCCTAAAATGATACATTTGTTATGTAACTCATGATTAATAACACTGCACTCACCTCTGGCTCGTACCCGCGATGTTGAACCCGTGGTATTTGATTTCGCGCCGCAGATGTTTGAATTTTATACAGCCCATATCAATCTCGGAGCCGCTAAAATAGACATTCAACATCAAAATAACAAAAACATGCCCTTACTGAGCATGAGATTGGAAAGTAGCTATAACTAACGCACACATAACCACTAACGCGCTGAAATATCCGAAGCCACCTACTAACCAAAGCGGTAAGCGTGTGCCGAACCTGGGACCCCCGGGTGCCAAGCAAGCTCGCTACTGCTAGGCTACGGCCTTCCTACCACAAGGTCAACAGAAGGTTAGTGCTGTCAGAGCGATTCGATATGTTCTAGAGCAGTCAGCATGATTTTTCAACTTCGCTCGATTCTTTACGAATACTTCAACGAATGACCCTCATGACACGCACATCAGCGCACCGCAGTCTGATCTCAGACTACGCCATCTCCCGCTAAAGGGGAGCATGAGGCGATGCGAAGCAGCTCGGGGAGTGCTAGCTGACGCTAGCAGACGCTGCCTGCGTCAGCGTTGTCTCTCGCGGGTGAGGGCGTGTTCTCGTTCCTTGCGAGCTGGTAAAGCGTTCATCGAAGAGCGTTTCCATAGTCAACGCGTCGCCACTCTGAGAGGAGAGGAGGACTGCCGAGAGGAGAGGAGATGAGACAAGGAGATAAGGAGGAGGAGGATGCGCATGCGCAGTGCGGTTGTGGACGCCACACGGCGGATGGATGGAGGGAGGGAGTGACACAGCCCCGACCATAAGCTGCTTCGCATCTAAAAGAAAAGCATGTTCTGTGCACTAACGCGAGTGCGAGTGTTGCGTCCTAAAATGAGCTACCATTTAGTCGCCAGGGTGCTGTCGAGTTTCCTGGTCAGCCCCCGCTGAGCATACACGTATTCATCCACTTTCCACAAAAACGTATACCCTTCCCGTAAAACAATCCTAAATG
This sequence comes from Hyalomma asiaticum, assembly GCA_013339685.2. Classification (NCBI taxonomy): domain Eukaryota; kingdom Metazoa; phylum Arthropoda; class Arachnida; order Ixodida; family Ixodidae; genus Hyalomma; species Hyalomma asiaticum. The sequence continues at coordinate 67,451,363 of CM023482.1, read as the reverse complement.
CCACAGGCTTTGTCACAGGCAATTTCTTTGCTGAATGTTTCGCACGACACCGATTCCCACAATGCGTGGGATCTGCATCATTCTTTTTTTTCAATATTTCTTCTCAGAATACTCATACGCCAAAACGTAAGAAAATACAGTAATTTAGCTATTTTGTTCGTCAAAAATGTTCTAAAAGCAAGTTCACTGGCAAGGTATAATGTACACGTTGTAATCATTCTAAGCTGCGCAATTTTTCAGCTAACGAGGTGAGAAGTAGGTGCCACGCATGGTGCATCACGTGAATTGTGCATTTTTTATGTTTCATAATCATTGCGCACTGTCTCCATCTGCAGTACATGTCGTGAGCAATGAAGAGACGAGTTATCACGTTGGTCATGTCTCAGACCATTTTTGTAACTTTCCCCAAGAACCACGCTTATTGGTTGTGCTAAATCCTAGCACGAACCAGATCCACGATATGCACTTGTGGGCATTAAACAACGTGAGTGACTTTCCGCGCCTAATTATTTCCGTTCACCTGCCTCTACTGCCTTCGCGATGCTCACGGATCGCGCACACTGACACGGTGGTTTTTCTTTCTTTTCTTTTTAGCTCATCAATGCAATTATGGCCGCACGCTCTTCGACATCGGGCTAGAAAAAGTGCTCGGAATGGCCTCCTTCCGCGATTTTCCTCTGGAAGATATTCATCGCACATACACGAAGGTATTTGACTACCGTTTGCATCTCTACCAAGGAAAGCTCAACGGCCTGTCAAACCTCAAACGATGGGACCGCAGCTACATCAACGCCACCGACAGTGGCATCACGGCCCACTTGAATATTGAAGGGGGCCCACTGGAAGTCACGTACATAGGTACGGTAAACTCTGTGCTCATAGACGCCAATGTAAAGGTGAGCCTTTACATTCCCAGGATTGAGGTCTTCATGTACATCGAAGAGTAAGTACTTGTGTCCCATTCTCGATGTGGTCCGTGCCATTGCGAGGATCCTTTCGCACCCTAGATTTCTTAACTTATGCAATGAAAGATGATAAAGTAATCTAGATGGCGAATTTAACATTAGCAGCTGGCAGTTGTTTTTAATGAAGCAGAGATTTACATGAACCATTGGTAGGCGTAGTTGCCCATGATCGAAAAGTCGCAAATCCTAGCAAATACATGCACGCATGTAATGCTTCTTCTATTCAAACCACAAACAGAACCATTTACTCCGCACAACCGCTCTTCACAACCGCCCAAGCGCCAGTTGTGCGGAGTAACGAAGCACGTTCAGGGTACCGGCACTGCCCTGAGCATTTCGTATCTGCAGCCACTGCAGGCTAGAAGCAGAAAGTGAGTTCGCGTGTTGTCACGCCTATTCTCGAGCGTGGCACTCCACCCACAAAAGTAGCTTATGCCAGGCTGCGTCTTCAGCTGCCGAGAGAGCCTCAAAAGGACCTGCGTGTTTTGTCGCGGCAGGCGTAAGCCGCCCGCCGCGTAATGCGTAGTACGTATTCCGCGTAGCAATGCCAACACCTGCCTGCCAGTGGGTCTGTCTCCCCCGTGGCGCAGCAAGTGCAGGTAACTCTGTCATGACGTCAGCGAACGGAGACTCACTCCCACGTGCTATTAGGCGATTGCTAACTTAGTAATCAAGCTGTGTGATACGATGCATTCGGCGCTACACTGTCTTTATCTGTTACTGACGGAGTTCTAGAGCCAGTAACATTATCCATCGCTGCTGACGCATACACAGGGGCTCTTCGCTCATTTGGACATTCATACACAGTGTCAGCGCGAAAGCAGTGCGAGACACCTGTGTATTCACTCCTCTGTCTCCGTATTAGCGCCATGCCGCTTGTGAAGTGCGGTGGTGCCCTTGCGAAGGACATCGGCACTGTTCTGCTCGGCACTGCTGCGAGGGAAGAATAGAAATACATGTACAGGCATAGTAGGGGTAACAGCGCCATTCATATGACGTTGGGTAAGAACTTGGTTTTGTTAATACGTTGCATCGATGGCAGGCAGCTCATATCGAGGCACGTCTTGTGCCTCAGAGCCGGGTCAGTCTGCATTATTTGTCAGTTGTGCTGCAGCTCAATATGTGTTAAATGCAACATCTTCGGGCTGAAGCTGAAGTACAGACAAAAGTAAAGTGGTCCCTTTATCTGTTCTGATTGCTGAGCGACCACGCTAGCGTGCCCGAGATGTAACTACTTATGGTGACCCCCTACTTAGGCCTCACGTAATATCGTTTAGCACCGTCTCACTGTCTTACACAATGTTATGAGGTCGTTCGTCTTTACTGATAGTGCACAAACGCGATATTACATCATGCGATATTGTACAATATTGAATTAGGCGACACATTAGACGATTTCTATGACACCACTAATACTGAATATTGAGTGGCGGAAGCACAAGGCGTTTATTACAAAAAAAAAAGTGAACAGACACGTGGAATGTTCTGCAAACCACTAATTGGGTATAGCTATTTCACTTGAAACAAGGTCAATAATTGACTGCCTGATTAAAAATGACATTATTTTCCTAAGTAGACATGTGAGACAAAATACCGATGTCACATTCGGGGACGTGAAGCCAGTAAGTTCTAGAAAGGATAAATCCGTAAAGAATCCCCCATTTTAAGAAAGCCTGTACTTCTAATTAATGATCATCATTACCACAGCCATCAGCAAAAGATTGCCCACTGCAGGGCAACGCCATCTGTTATAGGGCTAAAATTACCAATCCCCTGCGTTAATTGCGAACGTGTTATCCCCGCAATCTTTCTCATCTCATCTGCCCACCTAACCCTACCTCTGAGCCAGGCTTCCCTACTCTAGGGATTCACTCTCTTATCACTGGTAAAAGACAGCTATCTTGCCTTCTCATTACTTGTCGTGCCTATGCTGACCTATTCTTGATCTCTAATAAGATGCCCATAACAGATCGTTGTTCCCGTCCCGCCTGCTCTCTTTAGTTTCACAACGTTACACCTACCATTTTCCGTTTCATTTGCTCCCTGTGGCGTCCTTAGTTCAAGACCCTTTTAGTGAGCGTCCACGTTTGTGCACCGTAGGTAAGTGCCGGCAAGACGTCTTGAGAGGCAATGGGAAGCTGCCATTTATTATTTGAGAATGCCAGCCAAATGCGCTCCACTTCATTCCTACTATTTTAATTATCCCAGTTCCGTTGTTCGGATTTGAGGCCAGCAACTGTCTTAAGTTTATGTATCCGTTTAGATCATCCAGTGCTTGTCTACTTATCTAAAACTGCATCTCTCTCCGGGGCAATTCAATATTGGTCTTCTACATAGTAGTTTCCATTCCCACCGTTCTACTTTGTCAGTGCAGTTTTTTGTTCAGACACTTCGCCATGCCTGCCGAGTAACTTAGAATGACCACCTGATGAGGAAATCTGAGGTTAGAGGTTAGTCTGGGGATAAACAAAACCATGTTATGTTCCGCAAGTAGCGTGGCGTTTCTTTAGTCCGCTGGAAGCCAAAATAGGCCTACTGTTCCCTTACTGAATAGCGAGTGTTCAAATATAAGTAATGCTCTGGGATTACCACGTCTATTAACACGTCTGCCCTCTTCGTCCCAGGCCCTCACCGAACGACCTAACACTGGCCGAACTGCGGTTCTGGGTGGCTCCGGTGAAGTTCAGCGCCGAAGAGCTTGACAAAAACCGCTTCTGGTTCAAGATCCTTCACGTGCTCGCCGAAAGCCCCATAGAAAAGGCGGTGCGGGATAAGATGGGCCAGATGGTCGTTGAAGTTGTGCATCAGTTCTTGGGCAAGCTGGAGCTTTTCGCCAGAAACGGAACACGGATTGGAGGTACGTAGTGGCATCACTTTCGTTGCGGTATACGCGCTCTGACGGAGAGACGATGGCTTGTTTTAGTGACTGATCCAAGCTTTATTGAAGAGAATTTCGAATTGTCTCGGGAGACAGAACGAAATCCCTTAGGTGCCCGACGAGGCTACGTCGCCCAGGGTATTGTTGAAGACAGAAAAGTCGGGATAAAATTTATACCCCACATCAAAAATTTCGTGACACAAGAAAGTCAGTATCACGGTGTGTTCCAACGTTTTCTTAAACTCAGGTGAGTTAATGTCGCCATAACTGTGTTGTGGGAGCTGCTAGAACTCGTTGTTCTGAATAAGTAAGCAAGCAGAATTATATTTCTAAAATAAGTGGACAGCTTGCATTAGTGGTACAAATCTGGGCTATGGGACAATCTTGGGGCCAGCATAGCTTCTTCAGGCTTTACGAGTACAGCCAAGTGACGTGATTTGTCAAGTGACTAGCTGTTCATCATCATCATCAGCCTATCTTATGTCCACTGCAGGACGAAGGTCTCTCCCAACCCTCGCCATCCTTGCCTATCCTGCGCGAGCCGATTCCATTTCACGCCTCCCATCTTACTCTCTGCCACCCACGGCTGCGCTTACCCTCTCTAGGTATCCATTCCGTCGTTCTAACTGTACATCGATTATCTAGCCTTCTCATGACGTGGCCTGCCGATGTCCATTTTTCTTCTTAATATCGTTCATTATGTCGGCGACTCCCGTCTGTTCTCTGACTCACTAGGCTGTTTTCCTATCTCTTAGTGTAACACCTGTCATTTTTCGCTCCGTCGCCCGCTGCGCGGTTCTTAACTTCCTCTCTAGCTTCTGTGTAATTCTCCAGGTTTCTGCCCCATAAGTCAGTACTGGCAAGATGCAGTATTTATACAGTTTCCGCTTTAGTGATAGTGGTAGATTTCCTTTCATGAGTTAGGAATGTCTCCCGTACGCGCGCCATCCCATGTTTATTCTACGGTGGATTTCTTTTGTATGGGCGGGTTCTCCTGTAATTAGCTGTCCTAGATACAGGTGTTCTTCTACGACTTCTAATGTATGGTTTTCGATCGTGAAGCCACGTTTTTTCGCCGTGCCACTCTTTGTTTTCTGCATGTTCATCCTTAACTCTACCTTAGCGCTGTCTCGGCTTAAGTCTTCAATCATCTTTTGCAGTTCGTCGCCATCATTGCTCAAGAGTACTATGTCGTCTGCAAATCGCGGGCTACTCAGATATTCGATGTTATCCTGTGCCCTGTCTGTCCCCAGTCTAACCGTTTGAAGAATTTTTCCAGACATGCGGTAAATAGCATTGGAGAAATTGTATCTCCTTGTCTGACACCTTTCTGTATTGGGATTTCCTTCCTTTTCCTAAGGAGGAGTTGCGTGGCCGTAGAATCTTTATAGATGTTCGCTGTTGCGTTTACGTAGCTATCACACATTCCTTGACGGCGCAATGCCTCCAGAACTGCTGGTATCTCTACCGAGTCGAAAGCCTTTTCGTAATCTATGAAAGGGTTTGTTTCGTAATCTATAGAAGGGTTTGTTGTATTCAGCGGATTTCTTGATTACTTGACTGATCGCATGAAGCTGGTCCATGGTAGAGTATCTTTTTCTGAACCCTACTTGCTCTTTTGGATTATTAAATTCAAGTGCGGCCCCTATTCTGTTTGAGATAACCTTTGCGAATATTTTGTAAAGCGCTGACAGTGGACTGACCGGCCTGTAGTTCCTCAGGCCCCTCTTATGTAATGATAGAATTTTTTGCGTTTTCCTAGCTGACTGGTACATTTGAAGTTTTGAGGCATTGTTTGTATAGTGTCGCGAGCTTTCCAGTTAGGAAGTCTCCGCCATCTTTGGTCATGTCGGTGGTTATGCCGTCTTCTCCAGCCGCTTTCTCGCGGGACATGCCCTGAATTGGTTTCCTAACCTCGTCCGCAGTCACGCATAGGATTTCGTAGTCTTACTCGACATTTAATACACTCATGGTGGGGAGACTCGTACTTAAGCTGTATAGTTCGGAAAGAAGTCTTCGGACACGTTGGCTATATCACTGAAGTTAGTAACAATGTTGACCTGCCTATCTTTCACTGCATGCATTATGTTCTTTCCCGCACAAACTTTCCTTTTAGTTGTTTTTATGCTGACTCCTTTTCTGAAGGCTGCTGCTATTTCTTTCACGTTATGTTTACGTATGTCCCTGACTCTACATTTACTGATGAGCGTAGACAGCTCGGCGAATTCTATGTTGTCTCTTGAGTTAGCTATTCTCATCTGCTGGAGTTTTTTATTAAATATTTAGCAGATTTAGAGAGCTTATTCACATCTTGTCTCAGTGCTTTGCCTCCTACTTCGATTGCTGCTTAGGTGACCAGCTTAGTAATGCTTCGTTCATCTTCTCTATATCCTCATCATCTTCCTGTCCTAGAGCCTCATACTTGTTCTTAAGTGCAATTCTAAATTCTTCTGTTTTCGCCCTGACGCCATCGAGGTTGGCCTGTTTCAGCGTGATTAACTTTGTCCTTGTTCGCTTTAGATTGAGGGATATCTTCACCCTTACTTGTCGGTGGTCACTAATTCTGACCTTATTAACCGCTTCTTTGTCTTGAACTACACTTGCATCCCGGCACATTATGAAATCTATTTCGTTTTTCGTATCTTCGTTGGGGCTTTTCCACGTCCATTTCCTGTTCTTACGTTTCTTGAAGAAAGTATTCATTACACGGAGGTGATTTCTTTCGGCGAATTTCACTAGCATGTCTCCCCTGCTATTGCTATCTCCTCCGTAATTACCGACTGCCTGTTCTCCTCTTAGTTTCTTTCCTATTTTCGCATTCAAGTCTCCCATAACAATCGTATATTGGGTGAGTATACCTTGTTCATTGCCGTTTCTACATCCTCGTAGAACAGTTCTACAGCCTCGTCATTGTGGCTGGTCGTTGGTTCGTATTTGTGTACTAGCTTTAGTTTCTATGACCTATTAAATTTTATCACGACACCATTCAATGATGCTATAGAATTCTTCATTGTTACCTGCTATGTCTGTGTATAAGGAACTCCACGCCGTATTCGCGCTTCTCTGGCAGTCTTCTGTAGCAGAGAACACGTCCTTCATTAAGCGATAAGTATCCTTCTCCTGGTTTCCTAACCTCGCTAAGGCCAAAGATATCCCAATTAATACCCCTTAATTTTTCTAGTAGTTCCGGTAACTTGGCTTCACTTGAAGGAGTTCGCGTGTTAAGAGTCGCTACGTATAATTTCCTGTGCTGGCCTGTCCGAGTCCAGATGCTTTTTGAGTATTTTGTTCTCCTACACGTGTGGTCCCCTCCGCGACTAGAAGCTCCGTTGATGTCGTCGTCGTAGGTCCAAGGTTTGGTTGGTTCGATCCCTTGGGAGGTGTGGGCCATGGTGTTGCACCAAGGTGGCCAGTTTTTATTCTGGTGCTCAGGTGAGTTATCAGTTTAACAACCACAAAGCACATGTACACTCGCTTCCTCATTTCCCGATATCTAGGCACGTCGCCACCACTGAGCACAAGTTCGAATCATTCAGTGCCGCAGTTTTAGAATCCGTATTCGCATCACATCATGATCGCGAAATACGGGAGCCATTCCTGATCCACAAATTCAGTACGGTTTCTCGTGGTCTAAATGAAAGCGCGGGAAAACTGACTACCGTGCCTACGTAGTTGTATGCGTTCAGTTACTGGTTTAGGCGTATGCTTCATTCATTTAATCCCCGCTACTCCCTCCTGTTTCAGACTACATTTCCTGCGTGGTGCACTTTGCGCAATGCCATTCAATGATAGAGTCTCAGCATTCAAGTATTTCTGTACGCACTTTATTGTCAAACGCGATATTATATGCATATGATCTTATATTTCTTATCTGTATTTTTATATTTTCTATCTGTATTTATTGTTTCAATGTATGTCGCACCTTCTTTCAGAATAGTTATGGTGGTCATGTGCAGTGCTTCATAATGGGCTGTAGTGCATGACAAGGTGATATTCTGTGGCATTCTGTGTTAGCCAGGTGCAGTACATCAGATTGGCGTGTACTGCTTGACAACGTGAGACCACGTAACTCCTTTAAACAGTGTGTGTATCTTTGTACAGTCTTCATTCTGATGAACGCCGGCCCACCGGTCGAAACGTTAATAAAGCAGGAATTTTGAACGTGTGTCGTTCTTCTCAACCATATATATATATATATATATATATATATATATATATATATATATATATATATATATATATATATATATATATTGTCATAGAAGTTTATCTGGCGTCGTTTAAATAAGCACTGCCTTGAAAGGGAATATGTGCCCCATTAGAACGTGAGCCGATTCAGCCATGTCATTTATTTCCGTGCCATCGTACCCTGCAACAATGGTCTTTTGGACATAAAACATTAAATTATGTCTTCCGCACGCCGACTGGTGTGACAGTAAACTTTCCATTATACAAAGGACATTCCATTTTACGAAGGACAATACATTCCATTCTACAAAGGACAATATATGTGGTTCATGACGAGTCGCGTGTGGTCGCGTAGGTGGTGATGAACAGGCGCAGTGCGGTCCTGCTAGATATAATAGAATATGGCCTCCTTTCTCATGTTGGTTAGGTAACTGAAGATGCACTAAAGAACCCTAAGCCGAATTTACATTTATTCTGCCATGATTAAATTGTTGTGTAAGTGGTGGTACTACTTACTGGTGGTTTGATGAAACGCTTAGTTGCTTCTTAAATGAAGTTCAGAAGGCCCTCACATAGTCGCCCTAATTCATGTACTGTGCCACTGCGACTATTATGCTTAGTCTGCAACGACAAAGGAGAAATCTCTAGTTATATGTGCCTACGTAGCACTGCCACAAGATTGAACACATGCCTGTGCACTTTGGCCGGTCAGCGGCGTCCAGTTTATACCACTCATACCACTAGGACCACTGCCACGTTCATCTATGAACGAAAACATCTATGGTGGCTTCGTTTCTATAACATGCTGGCACATGCTCCGAAAAGCGTTTGTGCCTTTGTGCCCCTTTCGGTGGCAGTTTCAGACTGCTCTATTTCCTCATGTCTCTGTGCGTACATATTTACATGCTAGATAAATAAATAAATAGTGGCATGTTGTAGTTTCTTTTCCGGATATAGCGTGTTCGCATGTGCTTTTAAAGCGTAAATAAGCCTTGCATTCATTGCCATTCTTCGTTTCAGAAATCAAGAAAGCACGAGAGGACCCCAGCTTCATTCCAGTGCTTGTATTTCCTGGATCCGAAGAAATCATATCACCGTCTAAAAATCCTCTGGGTCCCTGGAAGGACCCAAGCAAATGGGGAATATTTGACTACAGCATCAAGCGAATGGTACTCTCACTAAATCTTGAGCCACAAGTCTTTACTGATGTGGGCGACATCGCCTTTCAAGGCTGGCCCGTCCACATTACTAACGTGACCTTACATGGCCTCAGTTTTATCCGTCGAGGAGGTGACAATTACGCCGTAGCCGATCGTTGCGGTATCAAGGCCCAAGTACACTTAGCGATGGAAAACATCAGGGCCGTGGCTTATGGCACTGCCAAGGGTCATCGCCTGCGGATCGACTTGCGAGTCATAGAAGTTTACCTGGTCATCAAGGTAAAAGAGTGAGTAAATTCACGTTCATACCGATAAATTCGCGTTTTATCTTAGTTAATCAAGTTGCAGCCAGTACAGAATAGAAACTTCAGGTTATATCATATCCTAACGCGGCCACTCACTAGATTTACCCACAGTTTTACAAATGAACTTGTGCTGCGCGTAACAATTGCTAAATGAGAGAAGTCAAAAGTAATATTGGCAGCGTATTCTTAACTTCCCTTAATTCAAATTGAAATTAATGTTTAATCAAGTGCTCAAATACACTTTGGAAAGAGAGGACCAAAGGCAGTAACGCCTGACGTGGTCATACCACCTGAAAACAACAGTTTGCGCACAAGCACTGGCAAAATAAACGGTGTAAATGAAGAAGTACCTTGGAACCATACAGAAAAAAAAAAAACACGTAAAAGTGCGCGCACAATAATAAATTTTACAAAGGTAATGCAATACTTTGAATTAATGTATAAAAAGCGCAATCATTGAATCATTGCTCTGCACAAAAAAGTAGGTTATATGCACAAATAAAAAAGTAATATACATGACAATTTACGCAAGGCAGACATATTCACTATTAATGCTGACATATGTGCAATAAAAACTAGGAGAGAAGTGGTTGACGTATTTTCCGCTCTACTATTTTCCCGGATTTGCGGTTTCTTATTATATCTTCTATGCCTTCGTTGTTCAAGAGGCTCGTAATTTTGCAGTGCAGTGTTTGCGAAGCGTACTTTCTCCTGACTTTAATGCTCCGGTAATTAAAATGTCGAAGTGTATGCGGTAGGAGTTTTTGTGGGTCTTGTAATATGAGTGAAAAGGCAGGGTCACTGTAAAGTAAATGATGTGTTTCTAGAGGCAGTCGTATAGTATCTTTAAATCATATATGCTTAGTATGTCCAGTTTCTTCTAGTGTTCTTTTGTGCTATCCTGATAATTAATATTACTAAGAGATCTAATGGCTTTTTTTGTAAAACAAATAGTGATTTTAAATTGGCTTGCGTCGTGCCTCGAGACCAATAGGTAATAGTGAAGGTATCATTGCACAAGAGTGTGATAAATCTGTTTCTTAAGCCATAATGGCAATAGGTTTTTCATTTTATATAATATACCGACTTAACTAGACACCTTCGAACGTACGTGGTTTACGTGATCGTTCCATGCTAAATTTTCATTAAAAACCACACAATGAATGCGCAATCGCACTGAGTGCAGGCGGGAAATAGGACAATTGCGAAAACGGATGATGGGATCGCTCTTTATTATCTTGTTGTTTTTTTTTTGGTCTAAATAATCAGAACTCCGTCTTGCGTACATTAAGTTCGATTTTATTTGCTGTCACCCATTTCGATAGTTCGGCCAGCCACGTATTTGCGTCGCTCACAACGGAGTGTAAATTGGACCCAGAAAAGAAAATATTTGTATCATGAGCACACATAACCATTGGCAGAGTGCGACGAATGTGGGCGACGTCATTAATATGCAAAAGAAATAAGAGTGACCCCAAAATTGAGCCCTGTGGAACTCCAGCACGTATATACATATAGCTAGACGAAACACCATTCGCATTAGTACGTTATGTTCTTCGTGACAAGTACGGTCTAATCAAGTTTAACTGGGTGCCTCTTATTCCATAGTATGGCAATTTAAGTAAAGGAAGTTGATGGTTAACAGAATCAAAAGCCTCTTTTAGGTCGAGGAATAGTTCCACATTGAAACGTTTATCTTCCGCGTTGTTTATTATTTCATCTTTCGCATGCATTAAAGCTCTTTCTGTTGCTTTTCCTTTTTGAAATCCATATAGTTGGGATGATATTGCATTTGTTCTCTCAAGTAAAGCAACTAGGCGCGTGTTGATAACATTTTCATCCACCTTACTGAAAGGACACAAAACAGAGATAGGACAATAATTCAAAAACAAGTTGCGATCGCCTCCTTTATGCACAACAGAGACGCGTGATTTCTTCAGCTTATCGGAAAGAATTTCTTTATTTAGCATCTCATTGCAAATATGTGAAAATATCGGTGCCACTATATCGGAAACGTATTTCACTACCTGCGGTTTAATGCCGTCAATTCCAGCCGAGTAGATGTTCTGTAATTTCAAAATTAACTGTGTTATTTCAGTCGGTGAGGTCTTCTGCTCGTTTGCTCTCTTCCATACGATGGGTAGCCCGGAAAATTTCCGCGACTCACCGCGATGTAGGCAGTCGCCCCCTCATGCCTTCTTTATCACGGCGCTTCAGCAAATGAAAGTTTTCGCAGTGTACAGTTGCTTCTACGTGGCTTAATTTTTCGCTGATGGACATTCAGCGCGTTAGAGGCTTGTGTGCACACGTCGTTCTGATGTTACGAAGTGGGCCTGGCGAAGCCCACTCATGCACTTTAAAGGGTCCTGAACCACTCCTCGTGCTTGGTTTTGAAAACGGCTTGGTGCGTACGGAAAATCTTCAGAAATGCACAGGTGACAGAATTCTTCATAAATATTCAGCACAGCTTGCACTACTGGCGCAAGGCTAGCAAAACGGCGAAGCTCGCGGGCACTTAGCTGGCTTCGGGTCTCCTTTTTATTTTTCCTCTTCTTCTGCTTCTTTAGGTTCAGCTTTTTCGTCTTCATCTTCATAATCATAATATTCTTTAACTTCTTGTACTTGTTCATCTACAACTTCAAATTCCGGTCACCTGTCGTTGTGACGTCATGTCACGTGACGTAGTATGATGTCTAGGCCACACAAGGTTATGCTGGTAGATGTAGCGTCCCTTCGTTGCTAGGCAAGGTCATTGCAAGGTCGTATTTTGTGACGCGAAAAATTACGAAAAGCTAAAACACCTTACTCGTAACAAAGACATTGCGACCGAACGATCTCCCTTTTGCGTTCTTTCTTATTTCTGCGGAACAGAGCGCTTGTGGGCGGAATCTAAGGGGGTGTTGTGCCTAGCGTATTACGTCACCAGGCTTAAACATCGTGTCAGAGTGGCTGATTGACAGAGCAACTTGGCGCGACTGCCGGGCTCCTCGTGGCACACAATTGTGGCCGCATGCACCCTCCCTGCCTGAGCTCCTTCACGTGCCGTCCGTGCATTTTAGGGGTGAAGCTCCTTATGGCATCACCTGGGCGGTTCTTGGTTGTCGATGCATCCTGCGTAGCCAGTAGCGTCTCCCTTAGCATACAATAGATGGCGCTGTCCCATAGAGATGCATGCAAGCTGCAGTTGGGTGACGATACACTATAGTCGCGGACAACTTTTCTTGGCAATGAAGGGAAAGCTAAGGGGGCGGAGCTACTGCACATGTACTCCTCCGCGATGTAGTCCGGTTCGGCGCGCGTTTCAAATTTAGTTTCGGTTGTGAACCTTCCGTATCTCCTGTGACGGCCGTTCGAACGTTGCACACCATTTGCTTTGTCTGCTTCGACAGCCATTTGTTCGTCAAATTCGTCACAAGCTCCTGCGGTGACTTGTCGGAAAAGCTGGAGGGAGACGAGCGCGCACCTGATAGTGGGGAGGCCATTTTGACAGTGAGGACTGTGACCTGCACGTAAAATGTGCGACGTTCTCGCACGTGCAAAAACGTGAAAAGGCACTGCGTAAAGTAAAAAATTATAAATATCTCCTTAATGCGAGCAGTGCCTCTTTTCAAAGAGCGTCCTGTAGAAAATAAATCAATGTTGTTTTCTTAATTCTCACGCAGAAAACATGGACGAAATTGTGGGACTATATTCTTAAGTGGTAGCACACGCGTAGTTTGGCTCTGTAGCCTTCCCTCCATTGCCAAGAAAAGTTGTCCGCGACTATAGATGGCGCTGTACGCATTCTGTGCCTTCATCTCCATTTCTCGTCTCGTTTCCGAGAGGGCGCTGCCCCATAGACATGCGTACAATATGGCGGTTGGGTGAAGGTACGCTAGATGGCGTTGGCGGTGCAGCTGCTCTCCGATTAGCTGCTGCGCGGGGAGCGCTCCTCTCATTCTCCTGGATCGTCGCCGTACGTGTCGGATCGCGCTTGGTGGGCCATGGACGATGAGAAAAGAATTCCGAACGTTGTGTCCGAAGCATGGATTCGAACCAGGGACCCCTCGCTTCTGAACGCGCGGCGCTAGCCACTACGCCACGAAGCGCACACGGACACAATACCCAACATTAACGAAAGACTGCGCGTTTCTAACGCGTTTGTGCTAGCGCGTTACGGCCCGTGTAAGAAGCTGGTGTAAGACGCTCTGGCTTCTCCGCCTTATACTCTCTCAGCAGTCATGTGATGGCGTCGGCAAACGCGGTGCGCGTTCTGGCCTGTGTAAGGGGCTGCGTAAGACGTCTTTACATGATGATCGACTGGGCGAATTACAGGGACGGTTCACGGTTTACCGATGATTCCCTCCGGAACTTCGCCCACTCATCATCATTCACCCCGTGGATATGCTGTCATTTTTTTCTTTTGCCGTCCGAACCCTTAAGTACATGAGACGCATTTGGGCTCGGAGGCGTGCGCGCTTACGTCGTCAGTGCACCGCTTGTCTTAGATATTGCGCACGCAACAACGTCAGGATAAACTGCGCAATTACGAAAGCTAATCAACCTTGTTCCATCTAATCCAAAGTTAGTTAATGGTTGACTCGAGTATTCCAGGACTCGAACCCATAGATGTCGACTCCAAAGCTTTTAGATTGAGATGGGTAAGGCATATACGATGAATTTAGATGGACTTAGGCAAATTGTACGGATGAACGGGGATTAAGGCATATGAAGAGCTATTAGGGCGCATTATGACGGATTAAGTCACATTAAAGCGGATAACAAGATTTAAGGCAGATCGATAAGAATTAAACCATGTTAAGGTGGATTAGGGCAGATTACAACGGACTATGGGGGATTAGAATAGGTCAAAGTGATTAACATTCATCGAGGCATATTAGGATCAATTAAGGCAAATTAAGGTACATTAAGGCAGTATATAATTAATTAAGAGAGATTAAGATTGAAAACGAGCATTAAGACAGATCAATGCATATCAAATAGATTAATGGAAGTCAGGGTGGATTCAGAAGGTACATTGTAAATTGAAATTGATTGAGGTGGACTAATTCAGAATAATATGCATTCAGCTCCATAAGGGTGGATGGGTTAGTTGAGTTTAAAGTGTGAAGAAACCATAATCTACACTACCTCAATTTTGACAGTGATGATGTTTAAGCTATCGGTGAAACTGTGGAAAACCTGCAATCTCCTCTAGGATATGCAATGCTGGTGTAACGACGCCACACAAGTAAAGCTGATTTAAGCTTGTTAAGACTAGTTAAGTCAAGCCTAATTCAGCTAAGTCTAATAAATCCAGGGCTAAATAAGCAAAGCTTAATTAAATCAGGTGTAATTATTAAGTACAGGCCTACTTCATCAACGTCAGCCTTACGTCTACTCCAGGACGAAGGCCTCTCTCAATGCTATGCATCCTTTCTTGTCCTGCGTGAGCGGATTCCATTTGATGCCTGCGAATTTCTCAATTTTATCACCCCATCGTACTCACTATCGACTACGGCTGCGTTCCCCATCTCTTAGTATCCATCCCTCGTTCTAACTTTCCATCGGTTGTCTGGTCTTCACATCACGTGGCCTACCCATGCCCACTTTTCCTTAACGTCAATTGTTATCCTGGTTGCCCCCGTCTGTTCCCTGACACACTCGGCTGCCTTCCTGCATTTTAATGTAACATCTCTCATTTTCCATTCCGTTGCCAGCTGTGTGCTTAATTTCTTCTCGCGCTTTGTAATCCTCCGAGTTTGTGCCCCGCATGTCAGTACTGGCAAAATTCTGTTTGTATAGAGTTTCCGCTTGAGTGATAATTCGAAGTTTCCGTTCGTGTGTTCGCAATGCTTGCCGTATGGGCACCAACCAATGCATATTCTACGATGATTTTTTAAAGATGAGCGGGCTCCCGTGTCAGTAGCTGTCCTAGATGTAGGTATTCTTGCACGACTTCTAATGCCTGTTTTATAGCGTAAGCTGTTATGAGATCACAACAAGGGCCGTTTTTGCGTCGTAGTTGTCCGCCGCCGCCGCCGCCGGTGTCCGTAACCGCTATCACGCAAATTTGAGAAAAAAAAATAACCAGCACCGAGGAGGATTCAAACCACCGTCTTCTGCGTGGATTCGAACCCACACCCTCTGCGTGGCAGTAGAGCAATATACCGCTGAGCCACGCCTGTGTTTTTTTCTCTTTATTGCATGGAAATATTTCCGTAAATGCGTTTAAACTGTACTATACAGTTGCACACATATTAATAACAGTCTAGCATAAAAGCACACTTTGCACTTGTAAGCTCATAGACTCTTCTAAAGTTAGGTAAACAGACACAAGCGTCCAGCAGCGAAAACCAGTCCGGAACAGGATCAAAAGTCTCAACTATATACACTGCGTACTTCGGCAACCTCTTCTCGGAACAGACTTCGTTGGGCGAGGTGGTTCAGCATGCCTGTCAATCATGCGGCTCCTCCAGAGGGCATGAAGTCCTAACAACATGACCATGTCATACGGCGTATTACTGCTGCTCTTGCTGAACGGGAGGAACCTAGTACCGTGATGTGTGAGGGAAAGTTCTTTTCTAATCGTTCGCTTGAGAATGTCCCAGAAATGAAACGCATCTTGACAAACAATAAAACAATGTTCAATCGTCTCAGGTTGACTGCAAAGTCTACAGTTTACTGATCAAGGTACGTGTATTCCTCTTTCATTAAGCCAGGTCTTCACAGGTAACGCACCCGTATGTAGCTTGAAGAAACACGTTTTCGCAGCGGGTGATATACACATTTTACGTACACGGAAAAACACATCATGTCCAGATAAAGACAAATATGGCAATCGGTAAACAGGCTCAGAGAAAAGGCCGTTCACGAGTGCAGCGGACATCGTTGTTCTATCGACAGTATATAAGTACTCTAATGTTAATCTAGCTTTTAAAAAAACAGAGTGTCAAAAATTTCTTTCAAGAAGCCCCACAGCCGCGATTCTCCAGGAGTGCTTGTCGTTAAAAAAAGAAAAGGCAGGTGATAAGCAATACGGGTCCTAGTAGAAATGGATGACAACTATCTCTGAGGTAAAAGAAGCGAAGTATCAACTGTCGCACAAACAAATGCACAAGATTGAGGCCCCCCTTATCGAGCGGTAGGAAAAGATTGTCTCTTCTCATAGCTTCCCAAGATGAACGCCAAACAAAACAACAAAACACTGACCCACGCCTGTGCTTGAAAAACCTTCGCTAAAAGGCCTAAACAGGTATAACGTCTGCCGAGGAATCTGATTAACAAATTTAATGTTACGTGGCAGAATAATAATAAGCCACCACACGTTGTTCTTGTTTTGTAGGGTTTTACGTCCCAAAACCAGTTCTGATTATGAGAGACGCCGTAGTGGAGGTCTCCGGAAATTTCGACCACCTGGGGTTCTTTAACGTGCACTGACATCGCACAGCACACGGGCCTCAACATTTCGCCTCCATCGAAATGCAGCCGCCGCGGCCGGGATTCGATCCCGCGACCCTCGGATCAGCAGCCGAGTACCTTAGCCACTAGACCACCATGGCGGGGCGAGCCACCACACGTCGGGGAAAGTGGATTGCATAACGAGTTCGAGGAGAGAGAGAGAGAGAGAGAAAACTTTAATCCACAAATAGGTCCGGCGATTTGGTCGGACGATTTGAAAAAACACAGGGCTGCATGGTTTGTAGCTCTGAACCCATTACAGAGGCATCATCACCATCATCATTATGAAAAAAATCTTCTTCAACATTTTCGTCATCGTTATTACGAAGCGCCAACTTTTGAAGAAGTTTTGTTGTATCGTGCCATGCATCACCCGGCAGGCGACGTACGCGGCCCCGCCAGCAACTTGACTTGGCTCTTCGATATACTGGATGGCGCCTCCTCGTAAGGTGCGGGCCGCTGCTGAAGAAACGAATCGCAGAGCTTTGCGCGCGGCTGCAGCAAGGCACCGTTTGGCACAACAGACAGCTGTGTAGAGAGAAGCCCAAACCACAGCTCACCGTCGACGCCGCGCCGAGAGTTCGGTTCGTTCTTGGTAAAACGACGCCAAGAGACTCTCTAATATCTGCAGTTATACAGATTTGCACCTTACAATACCACCGTAAGTTTTGTGTAGTGGGTACTTCCCTACTTGGCGAAATGATGAGTTATGGCGCAGGAGATACCTACCACCTCTATTTGCACTTGTTTCCTCAAGCGTTTAAAATGGCCTCTAAGAAGGTCGCTCCTCCAGCTTACGCTGTCACTGTCCTGCGGTTCCGTGCAAGCCTGGCTCTTTTTCAATCGTGAAGACTTTCGCCTTGAACACAGCATCATCTTTGTTTTCTTCATCTTCGTCCTTTATCCTACTTCCTTCAATCATCTGCAGTTCGTCGCCGTCACTCCTGAAGAACAGTATGCCATCGAAAAGCAGAATAATTTGAAACGAACTTAATAAAGCCACGCTACTATTCAGGCTGTATGTTTAATATCCCTGTTGAAGTAACATATACTAACTATTTTGAGCCTAAGTGGGCCAAGATTATTTAAGCCGTATCTCGTTAATGCTAAGCAATAAGTAAAGCCTAATCAACCCAACTCTGGGGAATTATATATGATTAGATAAACACTAAATAACTCACGCCTAATTAGGCAAGTGTAGTTCAGTCAAGCTTAATTAGACTAACACTAAGCCAAGGCTAATGAAGTTAAGGCTAATTATTCATGGTTTATTTAAGTCAAATATGAGTATGTTGGCAATGCCAATTAAGGTGTTACTATTTAATCCATGGCTAATTGTCACAAGGCAAATTTAGATCAGCAGTTAAGCCGTATATAAATAAGTTGACCAGCCCAATTAGGTTATTCCTATTTAGACAAGCTTCAGTGAGCTAGGAATAATTAGACCAAGCCTAATTAAACCAACTTAATGGCACATTAAACCAAGCCAATTAAGCTAAGACTACTTAAGCTATGTGCTCAACTACTTAACTACGTAAGCTAAATTTCTCAAGACATATGATAGCCATGGTGTGAGCTGCGTATCACCCTATGCGCGGCGCTGCGTTCGCTCGTTCGCCCAGGTTCACTTGTCGTGGGGAACTTACTGCATCGCTTAACATATTAATCCATCAACCTGAATCCATCTAATCCATTTTAGTCTAGCATAGTGTCTTAATCCACCTCATCCAAAAAAGATTTTGGTTTCGACTCCTGTCATGGTCTGGAGTTCGAGCCCTAGAAAGTCGCGCATTCGAGTTCCATACTGTATACACCCGTGCACAATCACTTATCAATAATTAGTTATCTTCGGTAATCATTTAAACTTTCTTACACACTCTTAGCGTGTATTGGCTTGCTTCTTGGGAAAAGATATTTATAGTTAATTTTGCACTGCACCGTTCGTGTCGACGCCGAAGTATTTCTAGGACACCTTCCAATGGCATCATGACGCTTGGTCATTAACAAACACATTTTACATATTTCTTGCAACTACATTCCCTAGGCGCTCAAAACTCAAAGAATATGAGCGCACGGCATGCGAGGGCTTTAGAATTAAAGACGTGCTCAGCGCGTTTTAAATACACGTGAGTGGCGGGTGCGGGCGGATGGGTTAACCTGTATCTGTCATCGGTCAATAGTGGTGATCCGCGCCGTCGACACGTTACAGCAGCTACAAAGAGAGCGAGGAGCAGCCTCTCTTAAAAGAGGGCTCCTGTGTAAGTGGCTGTTAATAAGAGAAATGAAATAGCCGGCGCGAAAGAAGAGGAAGTAGGATCGCGAGCGCGTGGCACGTGCTTCTTGGTTTTTGTTTGGAATAAACGGATCGTGGCGTCTCGCTGCTCGGCGCTCTTCAGGCGTATTTTCTTCCGCCGCACTTCGAAGCCTGGTTATTATTCATCGAAGTCCTCCGACTTTACAGTGGCCTCCTTTCCTCTCATTAATTGCTATCTTCTTCTTCTTCCTGAGTAAGTGGCAACGTTGTGCTCCCCTTGTGAACTCTACGCGTCGCGTATGACTACTAATTTGCCTGAGGTGTTCACTACAGCGTAAGCAAGCCGTACAGTGTTTCTTCACCAAGCCCGGAGGGCGGTTCAGGATCTCTTTGAAACAACACTAATGCGATAAAGTGGGAGATGCGGCGCTGCCGCATCGCTTCTTTCAAGCATACAATGCAAATCTCAAGTTAAGGTTAGTGGGCTGGTAGCTTGTGTGGGCTGCACGCTTTGTCATTTCTGTGCTTGGATGTAACGTTAATTCACGTGCGTTTGCATAACAAATGCGTTTGTCGCACACTACGAAATCGACACCTTTGAAGTGCCAGCGCCACATTGTTACTGTTCGCCTTTGAGCTGTTGTGCTACGGATTTATAGTCAACACACAACACGGAGTGCATCATCAAGGGCGATCATTGAAAGGCGCGAGGTTAACTAGAAAAGTTCGGTAGTAAATTGTACTGTGTATGTGTACGAGTGCAGTGCTCGCAATCACGCAGAGATTTGCTTTTTTTTTTTTACACACACTTTTCTATCGAGGGCTGCAGAGCGACGAATCAGTGTTCTAGGGCAGACCTAAGCACCTACCGTTGCACGCGAGCAGCACATCCGCTGCCGGCATATATATAAAAAAAAACCTAATCGTACGTTCTCCTATGGCTCCTCGGTTTGTTTGATTTCTGCGGTTTTACGTCCCAAAATCAACTCTGACTATGAGAGACGCCGTAGTAAACAGCTCCGGAAGTTTCGGCCACCTGTGGTCCTTTAACGTGCACTGACATCGCACAGTACACGGGCCTCAACATTTCGCCTCCATCCATATGCACCCGCCACGGCCGGGATTCGATCCCGCTATACCTCCTATCGGCAGCCGAGTACTATGGCCACTGGACCACCTGGACAGGGTATAGCCCCTCGGAACACACTACCGATCCGCCGCAGATTGTATAAATATCAGTTCGTTATTCTTACGACTTTGTCTTCCCTATGGCCTCCCGCTAAGCAACTTGGTTCAAGCACTGATTTATGACACCGTTCCTCGTAAAATCGTGGCATCGGATATTTTAGGTCTGCCAGAAATATGCTGGGCACTAGTGGTAACGTGTAACGATGCTCTTGGTAACACGTCAGTAGCTGGCCCAAAAATTTTCTTCTTCACAGCCGGATAAATGCGCCAATCATAGAGCAGCGAAACGCAGGAAACTAGCAATGAAGGGGTTGCGCAAGGAAGCAAGGTTTTACTAATACTGCTGATCCTACTACGAATGTTAACATTAATAACAGTAATATCATTATTGACACTACACAACCCAATTTCGCTGGTAATCCACGTTTTCACAGAAGAAAAGGCTTCTAAAGTCTTAGTCCCTATCGCCTTTCCCGAACCTTTCACTTTGTGTTGCATCACGCGCACTGGTAAGGATGAAGCTACTGCACCGACAAGCTGCGTTCGTATATATGATCCGTTTGCTTTCGCTTTTTGCAGGGTGAACAGTACCATCGAGATTGAAGACTACCAGCTCACTTTCCTTGCACCTTTCGTGTACGACGTGTACGTTTTCACACCCATTTTGGGGCCGCTAGCCAAAATCATTTATCGTTTGTCGGGAAGGCACTCGAGTGAAGTGGAGGAGAAAATGCTCAAGGAATGGTTGCTTGGGTACTTAAAGCATCCCATGGCAACAGTGACAGAATTCATAAAGGACCCCGCTCCCTGGATGCCATGGAATAGTTCCATCATCGACGCATACCGGAGATACACTGCGGGACAAGGGAATTAATTCCCAAAAGATGGCAATGTCGCTCCTCTACTATACTGTAAATTGATAACATCAGTGACCTAGCAAACACGGAACACAGGGTCTTCGCGAAGCGCCTAAATACGTACTCTGCAACTACGATAAGAGAAGTTCACAAAAACGGGCTCGAACTGAGGCACAGGTCAGCATATACTACATGTTAGAGAAAGAAAGAAATGAAGAGAAAAGGCAGGGATGTTAACCAAGAGCGTGCTCGGCTGGGTACTTTACCCCTGGGGAGGGGGAGAGGGGAATAGCAGGTAAGATAAAGGAAGAGTTTGCAATAAAACTACGGAGTACCTGCTTTTTTTTTCTTTCAATAATTCAATCTCAGTTCTTGGCAAAGTCGCGAATCGTAACACCGCACCGAATTGCCACGTATATACTCTATTTGCATGGGTACATGTAAGTGCCGATTTTTTCGCGCTGGACTCACCAGCGACCCCATCGTTTATGCCACAGTATTATAGGTGCACATATGTGCAGCTGTAATAGCAAAATACTTGTAAGTCTGGTAGAGAGCTAATCGCTTATTCTGGAGTAATGTTTTAATTACATTTCTGAGGCTTTACATTTAATTGTAGGAATTTACTTTTCACTGAAAGGTAACTGTAATTGCAATCATTTATCATTTCCTAGCAACATGTGCAAGCATGGCTGGAGCTAATCCAATACACAATCTCAGAAGAAGTGTACGTGCCAATGACGCGATGAAGACGTGAGAAGGTTGCTGAGTCGAACTAGACCTGGTTTCAAACGGAACCTCCCTGACGCTGTCGGGGTTCTCGCGTGATGTCGCAGGAGGGGGTAACCCACGCAACGAAGCTCGCTGACCGCGCGCTTTGGACGCTTAAAAACAAGTGTACGATGCCCTTTATGTACATATCGAACGTTGCAATGAAAACTGCCAATAAAAATTCACCATACTACCGATACAGCTCCCGTAATAAATTCAACAAATACGGTGAAATCCGAAGCAGTATTTCTGCACCTCCTGTAAGCAGCAACTCGTGCTTCAATAAGGTCTTGTCAAAATGGCGTTGTGGCAAAAACTACTTTTTTTACACTCTCGCTGCAGGCACAGGCATTCCAGCTCGTGCACCCGGATGCCCCCGTTGGGTCTTGTATTAGACCCTGGATAACAAGTGTCACTTTTTCCTCAAAAGAGCTTGACATTCTTCCACAAAGGCAGATGAAATCATCTCCTGGTTGAAACATTCTTTCGCGCTGATGCGAGTGAAACAGATTGTGATTAAGTTAAGGAAATAACGCTATTGCAGCCCTTACATGTGTATCATGCAGTCGTGATCAACAAGATGAAAAAACGTTTATTCATGAAACACCCAGGGTATATATAGTTGTTGACATCGCAGGCATGTGGTGCATTATCTTTACTGCCAGCCATCGCAAGCTAGCTGATATGTGCGACGCATGCGTAGTCTTCACGATATACCTCCCACCGTTTAATGGTTCCTTAATGACGAGATACAAGATGCACTTCATTGAACTTCTGGTCGCACTGCAGACGCCTTGGCTGGCGAGTTACCCACTGAGACCGTCTCGGGAGGTGGGTAGGGAGTTGAGGCTGATTTGCGGGCACCCCAACTGGTGCTGTGAGGTCCGGCGGATCGTCCTCCCTTTCCAGCTCATTGCTGTCGAGGTCATCACGCTAAAATGAATCTCGCGCTTTCATCACGTGTCTCTGATTCCGACGAAGCACTTTGTCATCTTCAGTAACGACGTGATAGGACCTCGGCGCTGCCGGTACCACGACATGCGCTTTAAGGGTCCGTCCTTTACGTCAGATCGTTTATTCAGGAAACACCTAGAGTATATAGTGTCGTTGACATCGCGGGCACGTGTTGCTTAATCTTTACTGCCAGCCATTGCAAGCTAGCTGATATGTGCGACGTATGCGTAGTCTCCACGACACAACAAGAATCGCAGCTCTGCGTCTGTGGGTTAAAAACAACGGATGCGCATAAAGGCTAGGTACGCCGTAGTCGAGGGCTTCAGAATTTTGGCACTATCTAATGTTTTCTGGCTCCTTTTCCTTGCTTCATTGCCTATAGTCCGCCCTCAGTGGTGCTGAGCTATGCTAGAAGTAAACTCTGTAAAGTGGCGGGAATATTAAGAAAATTTCAGCACCTACTACCAGTATAATGAAGACCTTTAGTATATGATGGCTGCGAAAAATTGCGTATTTTTCTTATCAGAATCCGAACTGTATGTCTGGCATTGCGCGAAGTACCTACGTCCTAGTACCGTTCCGCATTGAAAAATGCGGTGGACCTTACGCACTGTGACAATAAATGTCATACGAAGTAGTCTGCAAGTAATTTGCTATGCCGGATTGTTAGGTATTCGGCCAAATGTTACGAGCGCGAACAACTTCTTTCTGTGATTGTGTAAGGGCGTGCGTATAGCTGTGATACCTGTGTATGTGTGCAATATTACGGCGACTAAAGGGCACTTTACGGAACGATTTAACGTGGGAACTCAGGGCGCGCGCGTCTGTTCTCTCGAAGGAAAGTGCATGCTACGGTGCTGTGATGTGCGTATCATAGGCCTCGTTTGTTGGAGCATTCCTACGCGTTTGAACAAAGCTTGACAAAAGGATACCGAGTGACATTGCGACCTATACGTCGCTTCTAACACTGCTATCAAAGCGGTTAACACGGTTTACAGCCACACTTGAAGATAGACAAGCGGCCATAAAACTGGTGATTCATTATGTTTATTTGGGTCATCCGCCGTGTGAGAAGAGCCATCGTAGATAATTGGTAGCGTGCTTTCTTTTAACCTCGATGGGCCAGGTTCCATCCTCACCTACCTGTACACCACGTGGCTCGTTGCTCTCGGTGGTTACAATACGTTTGTTTTTGTCTGCGCTCGTTCAAATTTCAATCGGCAAGCTGCAAAGAATCGTGCGTCTTTCTATCCACTAACCCACGTAAATTACGTTCCTATCAGATTTTCAGTGCTAGAATATTTGGTTGGTCCTCGATTGAATATGTTGTGATGTTAACGTTCGATCACCTCTGGCGCGTGCCTGCATCCCCCGGCCCGAGTGCTGCATGAATGAACATATGTTATTGTGTGAAATGCGATGCTTCTTGCGAGCT
Source organism: Hyalomma asiaticum (assembly GCA_013339685.2). NCBI lineage: Eukaryota > Metazoa > Arthropoda > Arachnida > Ixodida > Ixodidae > Hyalomma > Hyalomma asiaticum. The sequence continues at coordinate 67,426,968 of CM023482.1, read as the reverse complement.
TCGGCAAATTTGAATCTATCTATCTATCTATCTATCTATCTATCTATCTATCTATCTATCTATCTATCTATCTATCTATCTATCTATCTATCTATCTAGCGTCTCGTGGCCGTCCAGTTCACTTGGTATACACCAAAATTCGCATTGTAAGGTGTGAATATAAGCCAAACATTCATGATTGACCTTGACATTGCTAATTTGATATACATATGATCTACATGACTCGCCGACGGTAAGCAATTTTATATGGGAAGCATTTCAGGCTCTCATAATTTGTGCACCTCTATTACAAAATTATCATCGTCGTTAGTTCAGGTCCCCAAGACCGCGGGTGCACTTCTCCTATGCAATGCCCAATGACGGTGTTCAATGATGATGATGATGTTCAGCCTTCAACTATGGCGCATACTCACTTCGGGGGATTGGCCAAGACCTCATATACCTAACCTTTAGTTGGTATACTGTGCGAATAGCGCAACATGATGATTAAAAAAGAATAATAAATTAATAATAATCGAGTGAAAAGGAAAACCGAGAAAAAGAAAACAAAGAAAACTATGTAGACCGTTTGTGCACTTGCACTATCAAAACAGGTAAAGTGATTTCCTTTTTTTTTTTTTCGAGTGCACATGACCTCAGCCCACTACTACACTGGATAGTGTAGACAAAGATAGTGGTCGATCTCTCAGGTGCGCCTATCCCCCACAGTGGGTGAGCGCTATAAAAGAGGTTCATCATCATCATCATCATCATCATCATCATCATCTCTCAGGTGCGCAGCGTCTCACAGAGCTACGCATTTAAGCAACGCCTCCCCTATTTTTTCAAAAATACAGGAGGCGTTGGTTTGAGCATAGCTTCGCACCTCGAGAGCAGTGCGTCCTCTCATAGCGCGAAACTATATAATGACTGTGGTTTGGCTAAGAAAAGGAAGCTAATTTCTCCAGCCATGTCGGGAACGTCCATAGGGGTAGAGGACGAGACAGGAGGAAGAGAAAAGCCGTAGCGGAGGGCTCAAGAAATTTTGACCTGTCCGCCGTGGTGGTGTATAGTGGTTACGGTGCTCGGCTACCACCCAAAATACGCGGGATTGATCCCGGCCGCGGCTATGGAATTTTCGATGGAGGCGAAAATGCCATAGGGGCCCGTGTGCTGTGCGCTGTCAGTGCACGTTAACGAACCCCAGGTGGTTAAAATTTCCGGAGCCCTCCGCTAATGCTTTTCTCTCCTTTCTATCTCTTTCACTCCCTTTCCCCTACCCCCACGGGCGCTTAGCCGTGCTTCCGTTCTTTCCTAACCGAACCACAAGAATCATCAAATTTTGACCACCTGGGGTTCTTTAACGCGCACGGACAACGCACAGTACACGGGCTTCTGGCATTTCCGCTTCCATCGAAAATGCAACCGCCACCGACGGGATTGAGCGCAAGTATTTTGGCTGGCGGCCGAGCACCATAACCACTACTCGTTATTGATTTATTTGTGGGGTTTAACGTCCCAAAACCCGCTTTGATTATGAGAGACGCTGTAGTGGAGGTCTCCGGAAATTTCGACCACCTGGGGTTCTTTACCGTACACTGACGTCGCACAGCACCCGGGCCTCAACATTTCGCCTCCATCGAAATGCAGCCGCCGCAGCCGGGATTCGATCCCGCGACATTCGGATCTGCAGTCGAGTGCCATAACCACTAGACCACTGTGGAGGGCCGGGCCACTACTCGTCATGTCTGGTCTGGTTAAGTAAGTGCATTTTACTAGATATTCAAATAAAGGCACGCAAACGCAAAGTACTTGAGAAAAAAGAGCGGAACGTCCTTTCTATGTGTTCTCTTTTCCCTTAAACCTTTGTGTGTAGTCAAAGTGTCTCGAGACCTCTCGAAATGTCAACCCTAACCGAACAACGCGGCCAACCACCGACATACTTAGTAAAATATTAGCTTTTTCGGTAATTGCGAGAACCACTAATTTCTCCACAATGCATTCCAAGTCATTTTACTATTGAAAAATGTCTAAATGAATACTGTTAATTGCAACATTCACTGTCAATAAAATCGTTCTTTTCTAAACACTCAGCACATCTTGTAGCCCACCCTATTTGTTTGGCTTGCCTGTGTTTCTAGCTGCGTTATCTGTGGCTTCAAGAACAACCCCCAAGTGGGTTGCGGCTTTTCACCAACGTCTAATGCAGCAAGCGAGCAATCAAGATCTATTAAGCATACTATTGGCAAAAGAAGAGGCGTGCAGGACACGGACACAAGGAGAGCAGTGAACAACACGAACGCCGACTAACAACTGATGCACAGCACAGAGGCGAAAAAGAAAGAAGACACACAGCTTATCTGCGCATGCTCGGAATGGTAGCGCCACCTGTCAATCGGTTAAACGTGCCGGTCTTCGCGATAGACAACTCCTAAGGCTTTCTATCTCCTCTCTGTTTAAGCTAATCGACGGCTGACTCACGCATGCACTTCCACTAATACTGATATGCCAGGCCTCAACCAATAAACGCGTATCTTCGTTCTTATGCCTGTACAGGATCTCGGTTTTGTCTAACTCGGGCATGCAGCTACAGACCTGGCAGTGCAAGGATAGATTGGACGGCGTCCCACCTGATAGCGGACCTTCTGTGTTCAATTAATCTTTGATTAATACAACGCGCAGTTTGCCCTACATAAAAACGTCCGCAGCTAAAAGGAATCTTATAAACTACACCCATGCGACAGTCGGTGAAATTGTTCTTGGCTAGGTGCTTAACCGACAGATATCCGTTCGCTTCTTACCGTCCATCTGCTCATTTTTCTATGCACTGCAGCACAAACCCTTCCTAACTTATTGGGAGCCGTAAACACAAGCATTAACCCCATATTTACTTCCCACTTTCTTAAGCCTGTGCGAAACTGCGTGGATATACGGAATACTCACGACCTTTTTCTTGTTAATGTTACTCTCTGCTACAGCTTTTGTTCCGGTCGAAATCGACTTCTTAAGACGCTCAGCTACTGTGGCTATGGCTAGTCTAGGGTAACCTGCAATCTAAGAGGCGCTCGACCTGCGCATTAAAGCTAATGGTCAAACGGTGCACGCACGACTTCGATAGGGCTGACTTTAAACAGGACAAGGCTATTCCGTTTTTTACTACTTTCGAATGCTTGGAGTCAAAGTTTAACAACGGCTTAGATGCTCTAGGGGAATACTGCCAACACACGTGATTCTGCTCAAATGACAACGAGATATCTAAAAATTGTATTACGTTTCTCTCCGGTAGTTCTTTCGTAAACCTTAGACCATCTCCATTAAGTTAAATTGATCGCTTACGATAGGTGACGACGGATTCAACATCATCCTTACTACAAAGTACCAAGTAATCGTCCGCATACCGAAATACCCTAATGATGCGGTCCCCTAAGGCCTCTTTTAAACGGCAGTCAAACTTGCTCAAGTATAGATCACTTAGAATAGGGGCTACCTTTGAACCTATACAAATCCCTGATTTCTGCACATACACGCCTTCCCTGTATCCAACTAATGTTGACGTTAAGTACATGGAGAGAATTTCTAGAAAGGTACCTGTGGAAACTCCGCATCTATCTATGAAACCGGACTCCTGCCCTTGTTCTTGAATACATTCTTTCACGCAATTTAGTAAACCTTCATGCGGCAACGAGTAATACAAATCTTCTACATCCATGCTAAACGCTGTGCAGTGGCCAGGATTTTCCTCTGTTAACAATTGAACTAGAGCCTGAGAATTACGTACACGGAAGGGTTCAGAAAAACTTAAGGATGTTAAGCACTTCTGCAAATAGCTAGCTACACAAACTTGCCAAGTCCCTGACTCTGATACAATCGAGCGAAACGGAATTTCTGGCTTATGGGTTTTCGCCGAGAAAAATAATTCTAAAGTGAGCAGTTTTGCCTTTTTAACACTGGAAGCTACCTTATCTAGATTATGTTTCAACAGGAGATCGACAGCTCGTTGTTTTACTACAGAAGGTTTCAGTTTCACAGGTCTAAAATTCTTTTCAACAGCTGCTGAGGCTTTATCAGAAAAAGTGCTATTCGGCATTATTACAAAACAACCTTCCTTATCAGATAAAACAGTCGAAGCTTATGTTCCACACAGTAATTTACAACCGGTCCGGTCGGATAGGGTCAGAGGCCTTAACGAGATCGTTCGAATGCTTGATGCTGGCGAAGCAATCTGAAATACATCGAGACCGTTCAACTTCCGGAATAACCTTAGTTATAGATCGAGGTAAGCTTAAAACGTCAACTTCTTTATAAAAGAGGTTCAGCATATCATCATCATTCATATCCTATCATCAGTAATCATCTATCAGGTGCGCAGCGTCTCAGAGCTACGCGTTTAAACAACGCTCCTCTATTTTTCAAAAATACAGGAGGCGTTGGTTGAAATAGCTCCACCCGAGAGCAGTTCAAGTCCTCTCTATGAGCGAAGTCTGGAACAGTCCATAATCAAAAGAAGAGGCGTGCAGGACACGGACACAAGGAGAGCAGTGAACAACACGAACGCCGACTAACAACTGATGCACAGCACAGAGGCGAAAAAGAAAGAAGACACACAGCTTATCTGCGCATGCTCGGAATGGTAGCGCCACCTGTCAATCGGTTACACGTGCCGGTCTTCGCGATAGACAACTCCTAAGGCTTTCTATCTCCTCTCTGTTTAAGCTAATCGACGGCTGACTCACGCATGCACTTCCACTAATACTGATATGCCAGGCCTCAACCAATAAACGCGTATCTTCGTTCTTATGCCTGTACAGGATCTCGGTTTTGTCTAACTCGGGCATGCAGCTACAGACCTGGCAGTGCAAGGATAGATTGGACGGCGTCCCACCTGATAGCGACCTTCTGTGTTCAATTAATCTTTGATTAATACAACGCGCAGTTTGCCCTACATAAAAACGTCCGCAGCTAAAGGAATCCTATAAACTACACCCATGCGACAGTCGGTAAAGTTGTTCTTGGCTAGGTGCTAAACAGGACAGATATCCGTTCGCTTCTTACCTTCCATCTGCTCATTTCTTCTATGCACTGCAGCACAAACCCTTCCTAACTTATTGGGAGCCGTAAACACAACATTAACCCCATATTTACTTCCCACTTTCTTAAGCCTGTGCGAAACTGCGTGGATATACGGAATACTCACGACCTTTTTCTTGTTAATGTTACTCTCTGCTACAGCTTTTGTTCCGGTCGAAATCGACTTCTTAAGACGCTCAGCTACTGTGGCTATGGCTAGTCTAGGGTAACCTGCATCTAAGAGGCGCTCGACCTGCGCATTAAAGCTAATGGTCAAACGGTGCACGCACGACTTCGATAGGGCTGACTTTAAACAGGACAAGGCTATTCCGTTTTTTACTACTTTCGAATGCTTGGAGTCAAAGTTTAACAACGGCTTAGATGCTCTAGGGGAATACTGCCAACACACGTGATTCTGCTCAAATGACAACGAGATATCTAAAAATTGTATTACGTTTCTCTCCGGTAGTTCTTTCGTAAACCTTAGACCATCTCCATTAAGTTTAAATTGATCGCTTACATAGGTGACGACGGATTCAAAATCATCCTTACTACAAAGTACCAAGTAATCGTCCGCATACCGAAATACCCTAATGATGCGGTCCCCTAAGGCCTCTTTTAAACGGCAGTCAAACTTGCTCAAGTATAGATCACTTAGAATAGGGGCTACCTTTGAACCTATACAAATCCCTGATTTCTGCACAAACACGCCTTCCCTGTATCCAACTAATGTTGACGTTAAGTACATGGAGAGAATTTCTAGAAAGGTACCTGTGGAAACTCCGCATCTATCTATGAAACCGGACTCCTGCCCTTGTTCTTGAATACATTCTTTCACGCAATTTAGTAAACCTTCATGCGGCAACGAGTAATACAAATCTTCTACATCCATGCTAAACGCTGTGCAGTGGCCAGGATTTTCCTCTGTTAACAACTGAACTAGAGCCTGAGAATTACGTACACGGAAGGGGTCAGAAAAACTTAAGGATGTTAAGCACTTCTGCAAATAGCTAGCTACACAAACTTGCCAAGTCCCTGACTCTGATACAATCGAGCGAAACGGAATTTCTGGCTTATGGGTTTTCGCCGAGAAAAATAATTCTAAAGTGAGCAGTTTTGCCTTTTTAACACTGGAAGCTACCTTATCTAGATTATGTTTCAACAGGAGATCGACAGCTCGTTGTTTTACTACAGAAGGTTTCAGTTTCACAGGTCTAAAATTCTTTTCAACAGCTGCTGAGGCTTTATCAGAAAAAGTGCTATTCGGCATTATTACAAAACAACCTTCCTTATCAGATAAAACAGGTCGAAGCTTATGTTCCACACAGTAATTTACAACCGGTCGGATAGGGTCAGAGGCCTTAACGAGATCGTTCGAATGCTTGATGCTGGCGAAGCAATCTGAAATACATCGAGACCGTTCAACTTCCGGAATAACCTTAGTTATAGATCGAGGTAAGCTTAAACACGTCAACTTCTTTTAGGTTAGGATGAAAACAGTACTTAGGGCCTAATGCTAGAATTTTCTTGTGGTTCTCGTCCAAAACGGCGTCTCCGAGAATCATTACCTTTTCCGACGGCGATGTAGTAGAAAAAGAATTCCTCTTACATTGCAGTAGATCCGGTAGCTTCGTCCTCCACAAAAAATCCGCGTGCTGCTCGGAAACTCTCAACCAATTGGCGCAAGTGCGGTTCCTTTGACGGTCTCCCCGGGTGGCGCAGCTGGCTTCTAAACATTGGCGATAAAATCTGACTTGCCGCCATGCTTCGGCTGAAATAATCGCGCAAATCCTGTTCGCGTGTCCCGTAGAAGGAAGAAGAAAACCGCACAACATCTGAATTTCCATCGGAATGATATTATTGCGATTGAACCACGACATAATTCTAGCGCGAAACATACATATAGCAATTAAAGAGGCTAAAGAAGCAGGATTGCGCAGATAAGTAGGAGAACACGGAAAAGGGCTCAGGGTACTAGAAATGTAGTTCAAAAGGACAGAAAGTTGAGCGAGTTGGTAACAGTCCATAATCAAAAGAAGAGGCGTGCAGGACACGGACACATGGAGAGCAGCGAACAACACGAACGCCGACTAACAACTGATGCACAGCACAGAGGCGAAAAAGAAAGAAGACACACAGCTTATCTGCGCATGCTCGGAATGGTAGCGCCACCTGTCAATCGGTTAAACGTGCCGGTCTTCGCGATAGACAACTCCTAAGGCTTTTTATCTCCTCTCTGTTTAAGCTAATCGACGGCTGACTCACGCATGCACTTCCACTAATACTGATATGCCAGGCCTCAACCAATAAACGCGTATCTTCGTTCTTATGCCTGTACAGGATCTCGGTTTTGTCTAACTCGGGCATGCAGCTACAGACCTGGCAGTGCAAGGATAGATTGGACGGCGTCCCACCTGATAGCGACCTTCTGTGTTCAATTAATCTTTCATTAATACAACGCGCAGTTTGCCCTACATAAAAACGTCCGCAGCTAAAAGGAATCTTATAAACTACACCCATGCGACAGTCGGTGAAATTGTTCTTGGCTAGGTGCTTAACCGGACAGATATCCGTTCGCTTCTTACCGTCCATCTGCTCATTTTTTCTATGCACCGCAGCACAAACCCTTCCTAACTTATTGGGAGCCGTAAACACAACATTAACCCCATATTTACTTCCCACTTTCTTAAGCCTGTGCGAAACAGCGTGGATATACGACTGATTATGGACTGTTGCCAACTCGCTCAACTTTCTGTCCTATATGATGACTGTGGTTCGGCTAAGAAAAGGACGCTAATTTCTCCAGCCCATGTCGGCAGCGTCCGTGGGGGTCGGGGACGAGACAGGAGGAAGAGAAAAGCCGTAGCGGAGGGCTCAAGAAATTTTGACCTGTCCGTCGCGGTGGTGTAGTGGTTACGGTGCTCGGCTACCACCCAAAATACGCGGGTTTGATCCCGGCCGCGGCTGTCGAATTTTCGATGGAGGCGAAAATGCCATAGAGGCCCGTGTGCTGTGCGCTGTCAGTGCACGTTAACGAACCCCAGGTGGTTAAAATTTCCGGAGCCCTCCACTAATGCTTTTCTCTCCTTTCTATCTCTTTCACTCCCTTTCCCCTACCCCCACGGACTCTTAGCCGTGCTTCCGTTCTTTCCTAACCGAACCACAAGGATCATCATCAAATTTTGACCACCTGGGGTTCTTTAACGCGCACTGACAACGCACAGTACACGGGCTTCTGGCATTTCCGCTTCCATCGAAAATGCAACCGCCACCGACGGGATTGAGCGCAAGTATTTTGGCTGGCGGCCGAGCACCATAACCACTACTCGTTATTGATTGATTTGTGGGGTTTAACGTCCCAAAACCCGCTTTGATTATGAGAAACGCTGTAATGGAAGTGTCCGGAAATTTCGACCACCAGGGGTTCTTTACCGTACACTGACGTCGCACAGCACCCGGGCCTCAGCATTTCGCCTCCATCGAAATGCAGCCGCCGCAGCCGGGATTCGATCCCGCGACATTCGGATCTGCAGTCGAGTGCCATAACCACTAGACCACTGTGGAGGGGCCACTACTCATCATGTCTGGTCTGGTTAAGTAAGTGCATTTTACCAGATATTCAAATAAAGGCACGCAAACGCAAAGTACTTGAGAAAAAAGAGCGGAACGTCCTTTCTATGTGTTCTCTTTTCCCTTAAACCTTTGTGTGTAGTCAAAGTGTCTCGAGACCTCTCGAAATGTCAACCCTAACCGAACAACGCGGCCAACCACCGACATATTTAGTAAAACATTAGCTTTTTCGGTAATTGCCAGAACCACTAATTTCTTCACAATGCATTCCAAGTCATTTTACTATTGAAAAATGTCTAAATGAATACTGTTAATTGCAACATTCACTGTCAATAAAATCGTTCTTTTCTAAACACTCAGCACATCTTGTAGCCCACCCTATTGGTTTGGCTTGCCTGTGTTTCTAGCTGCGTTATCTGTGGCTTCAAGAACAACCCCCCAAGTGGGTTGCGGCTTTTCACCAACGTCTAATGCAGCAAGCGAGCAATCAAGATCTATTAAGCATAGTATTGGCAAAAGCTTTTACCATTACATTTACTATTTCCTCACATATACACATGGTTATCTATATTTTCCACCAGCCAGAGTCTCAGAGTGTGGTATCATGCTTGAAATACACTTTATTCACGAAGTATTTGCAGCCGACGTTGGCGATTCAGTGCCTATATATTACACTCTAGCCATCCTCAGAAGACGGCTGCGTTCGATGCTCCCCGGGTTCTGGCCTAGACCTGAGTAGCTGCTGAGTTCGGTTTTTTTTTTTTTGTGAATTGTAGATCGTATTTCTAGTGTTACTGATCTTCATTAAGTGCACTTTGTCCTGATCAAAGCAGATTGATGCCGTTTTCCTCTCCAGGGCCAGGGGCCTTCCTGTGGTCTGCTTCTTTTTCTCCGCAGGATTTACCTGTGGACATATTTTTGCGCAACGGCATCACATCAGTCCTTGTGGCCCTAGTCCCGACTACCGAAGGCATCATCCGGATGAAGAATCCGAAAACGATTCAGGCGGAACTTCGAACGGTGACAGCCCATTACCAGAACATCACGGAAGTCCGCCAGTTTGGCAGAGGAGGTATCGTCTGTTTTTCCTCAGACCAGCCCTGTGTTCAGGACCTCCTTAAGTGCTCAGCATTCGCATCTTGTCCGGTGAGCGCTTTCATTCCCCCTCACTTGGCCTGCGTTAAAGGAATTGTCCGCGGAGTTGATGTTAACTTGACACCACCAGAGGTACTCGACTTATTTTCTCCGGCAGGTGCTATTTCTGTTTATCGGTGTGGACGGATAGTTGACAGGACTAAGGTTCCGACGGAATCGGTGAGCCACGTTTGCTGGGTCCATTCTGCCGAAGGAAATCAAGGCATGGCCTTTAATTTATAGAGTAGACACACTGTCTCCTCGCCCTCTACAATGCGTGAAGTGCTGGCGATATGGTCACACATTGAGAGGATGTAGGTCCTCTCCTAGGTGCAGAGTATGCGGAGAAAGTCATAACTCTTGTGAGTGCAAAAGCTCAGAAGTAAAGTGCTGCCTCTGTAATGAAGGACATTCGGCTGATGATGCGAATTGCTCTGCAAAAGCTCGGGAATTGCAAATTCTTGAAATTGTGGAACAAAGACGTTGTTCGCGTAAGGACGCCATAACTGAAATTCAATCTAGATCGCAGGGTTACGCCGGAGCTGCAAGCCGCCACGCAACTTCAATGGAAGCCTCTCTTTCTCTCACCATTGCTGATGTGGTCGAAAGGGCAATGGAAAAGGCTATGGAACGCCTAGCTGGATCCTTATGCGAGTCCTTGATACAGATATTTAGCAACCAGATGGCACAGATTTTTGGCACAACAGCGCCTATTACTCTGACGCCTCAAAATAATGAGTGCTCACAATTATCAGAGGAAGCGACGTCCCCTGTATCGTCCCAGGATGCTCAATCTGCAGGCCATGTTGCCAGTGCCAATCAGATTCAAAACGATGGCAACTTCGATGAGGCGCAGGAGTCTGATGACATGGAGCTGGATCCCCGATCTTTAAAGCGTACTCGATCACCGTTGTCAAAAAAAGCACCTTTGGCTATTCCCTTCAAATCCAAAAAACAACTCAAGGACAATCTATCTAAGAGCAATTTCCTGAAGGAAAGTATCCTAAGCAAGGCAGTTGCTGAGGCTATTCTTGCGAAACCATAGCGTCCCTCAAAATTATTCATTGGAATTGTCGATCTATTCACTTCGCGGTAACTGATCTATTGTACTTATCATCGAAATTCAGTCCAGATATTATAGCACTACAGTAAACCTGGCTTTCAGGGCATCAATCGTTTCATTTAAATAGCTATCGATCGTTTCGATTGGACCGTCCATCTAAAGGTGGCGGTTTAGCATTTTTTATAAAGCATGGACTCAGTATAAAAGCAAAAATATCATATAAACACATGTGCCCCGACAGTGAGATATTTGCTTTAGAGGTAACTCTACCTGGTTGCCCGCCCTTTTCTTTAGTTAATGTATATTTTCCTACAGGTGTGCAAACCACTAGAAGCTTGGACTTAGCTCTGCCTTCATGGTGCAAAGACAAAATAGTTGTTGGAGGTTTCAACTCACACCATACGTGTTGGGGTTTTAAAACTGACCAATGCGGTAAAAAAAGATTGTGGGAGTGGACAAATGACAACAATCTTAGGTGTCTTAATTCCAGAACGCCTACATTTATCCGTGATCGGTTCCGCTCTGCCTTGGACTTAAGCTTTATTAGTTCGTCAATTTCTAGTAGTGCGTGGAGTGCCTTGGACTGTGCCACAAATAGTGACCACTTCCCAATCCTGTTTGATATTACTTGCCCAGTAAAGCTTGAAGGTATACAGGTTCGAGTATTTGTCAATTATACAAAATTTAAAAATGATTTAAAATCAGCTTTGACATCTGATTATGATGATGAGGACAACAAAGCCATGAAACTAGGTGCTGTAATTAAAAGAACACACAAAAACGCCGAGTTTAAGGTTGCATCTGCGAAGACTCCTTCGTACAGCCCTTGGTGGACTGCAGACTGTACTCGGGATCACCGAAGACGTCAGGCAGCATGGAAGAAGCTTATGTATAACCAGTCCCCTCAAAACTGGGCAGATTACAAATTTTTCTCCGCGACATTTAAGCGCACAGTCGCTATAGCTATAGAAGAGTATGATAAAAGACATTTTGAATTCGTTTCGAGTCCTAAGAACAAGAAACCCTTGTTTAGATATCTCAGGTCTCGTAAAATCCTACCAACACCAGCTAATACAGATTACGTAAGGCTGTCACCAGATGAAATGACTAAATCGCTAGAACAGATTGCTGTTGGGCTGGCAGGTAGATTCACATCGTCCATATCTAAAGTGCTGGAAAAGCCAGCCCCAGCTACTGACTTTACTGAAATCTCATTATCCGAGTTAGATCAAGTGATCAGATTATTACCCTCTTCAGCTCCTGGTCCTGATGGCATAACGGTATCGATGATAAAAATCTTATTTAATGTGTCTCCTGGCGATCTTCTCAACACTATAAACTATTCGTTGAAAAAGGCTTGGGTACCCTATGAGTGGAAAGTAGCTAAGGGAGCCTTACTTAAAAAACAAGAATTAGGGTATAATATGGACAACATCAGACCTATTTCTCTTACGTCGAATATGGTCAAGTTGATAGAGAGAGTATTGCACGGCAGAATAACTACCTGGATGACGGACAATCTGATACTAAATCCAAATCAAATAGGTTTCAGAGTTAACTGCTCCATCTGGTGTGCTCATGCTGATTTAGAAAGCCGAATCCAACTTGCTCAGAAAAGAAGACAGCATGCAGCCTTAGTGACACTGGACATTGCTAAAGCATATGACAGCGTAGAACATTCCGTTTTGATCAGTACTCTGCAGGGTTACAACTTTCCTAAATACATGATTGCGTGGGTAGCAGAATTGTTGAGGTTCAGAGAATTTTATTGCTTTAAGGACGGATGTTGCTCGACTATGTTTAAACAGACCCGAGGTGTTCCACAAGGAGCAGTTTTATCACCAGTACTATTTAATGTATTAACGAGCTCAATCCCCAAATGGCAGGGCGTTCAAGTTTATGTATATGCAGATGATATTGCATTTTTTGCTGCAGACAGTGACATTTCGGCGCTTTACCAAAATTTACAAAGATACATGGGTATGCTCGAGATCTGGTTGGACAAACTTTGCATGACGTTAAATGTTAGTAAATGTGCATTACTGGTTTTCCCATTCGCAGTCCCTATTTCCATTTCTTTAGTGTACAAGCATGACGTCATTCCACAGGTGACCTCTCTCAAATATCTGGGAATTACTTATAACGAAAAACTCAATTGGAGACCGCACATAGAAAACTTAGCTTCAAAGGCGCAGCATGCTTTAGGTATACTACGCCGGTTGAGCAAAAAACAATACGGTCTTCGTAGAGACACTATGTTAATGATTTATAAAATGTACATGCGCCCGATTCTAGAATTTGGTTGTATTCTATTCTCTGGCTGCCCTGGTTATAAAATTAAGCCTCTGGTTGTATTAGAGCGTGAAGCCTTGCGTCTGTGTCTGGGACTCCCTAAGTTTGTCGCAAACAATGTTCTGTACCAAGAAGCGCGCCTGCCAACATTGCCCTGCCGATTCCGCATCTTAACGGTCCAAACGTTTCTAAAATTTTACAGCGTTCCGTTTAGACGATCGGAATATGTCTTTATAAAGGATCCTGATAAATTCTTCTTAGCTCATTGCCCACGCTTTCACACACCCCAAATTGTTTTTGTACAAAAACAGTTAGATAGGATAAACGTGAATATTAGCGAGGTAATTGCAATAGCGGAATCAAATCAGAATATAAATATTGAGTTCGATAATATTTTCCCCCATAATTCTAAATTTCATTGCCACAAGCTCTTAAACAACTTGTTGCAAGATTACCTTGCTCAAGCACAAACTAAATACATAATAGCCACAGATGCTTTCGTGATAGAGGAAAAGGCAGGGGTGGGAATTTTCTCCTCGTCGCTCACCTGGTCGTATGCATTAAGACTCCCAGATTACACCCCTGTATTTGTAGCTGAGCTTGTAGCGATAATCTTAGCCTTGCGGAAACTCCCGTCAGATGCAGTCAGTGCGGTGATCTTAACAGATTCTCTTTCAGTCTGCACTACATTAACAGCTTCTCCTAAGTCTGCTGCCCTCCAGACGTTCCTCACTTTAGTCCCTCCACAGATACACCTAGTAAAATTATTGTGGGTTCCTGGCCATAGTGGGTTAAATCTAAATGAGATGGCCGATTCGTTAGCGAGAGCATCGCTTAACGGACCAGTAGTATCGGTTCTCCCAGTATTAGAATCTCCTACTGCGCTAAGATATCGGGCATATGCGATACACAGGGACGCCATTGAGACAATAACAACGTGGACAGAATTTCGACATCTAAAATTCCCGTGGAAAAGATAATGGTGTCCGTCGCGACAAGCTGAAATGATGATTACGAGATTACGCTGCAGAGTCCCTTCATTAAACCTTTACTCGCACAGGGCTGGTCTGGTGATATCGCCTCTGTGCCCATTCTGTCTTGAAATCGAAACAATTGACCATTATTTTTTAAAATGCCGCCAGTATACATCAGTAAGAAAGAGACAACTGGAAATTGCGCTTTCTAAATTTGGGCTAACATTGTCATTGGAAGCTATTCTTACTTTTGGTTCCTCGGTATTGGGCTTCAGCCACAGGGACATATTTGATGCAGTATGCGGATTTATAAAAGCCTCAAAACGACTACGTTTGTGATTATTCACATTCCAAAATTCTTAACTATGGTAAAGCCTATACATTAAGAAAAAAGGAAAACATTACCTGTTTTGACGGTAGAAGTGCACAAATAGTCTACATAGTTTTTTTTTTCCCTCTGTTTTACTTTTCTGCCGATTATTATTAATTTATTATTCTAATTTATTCGTCATGTTGTGGTATTTGCACAATATACCAGCTAAAAGTTAAGCACTCCAGATCTTGGCCAATCCCCCGTAGTGGGTATGCGCCATATTTGAAGGATCATCATCATCATCATCATCATCAATTGGTCCCGGCGCTTTACCGGTGCCTCTCGTCACTGTACTCAGTCCACCCTCTCGCACGTAGGGCGCCCTCCACGATTTCGTCTCGAGCACCTGGAAAAGCAACACACAGGCAGCGCAACGAGCTATGCACATCTTCCGGGCCCACCTCACGCAGCATCCTCGAGGCAGCCTGTCCGCCCCGACGCTGTCCAAATACTATTTGATGCCACCCCTTTCTTTGACGTGCATCGGGATAAGCCAGGTACCCGACCAAGTGCCGATCTGCGCCTCGACGGCCCGGCTCCCGTCCTACGCTGGCTCGCAGTCGTCGCCGACGTCACTTCGTGAGCCGCCCTTTGAGAACACATGCCACGGCGGCGCTTCTGGGCGGTCCGCGAACACCGGCTTCCTGCGCCGTCCACAGGACAAGCCGCAGCCACCGCGCACACTCAAGCTCGCCTTCTTGGCTGCCGCGTTGGTTGCTGGTCTAGCGGCCGCCTTAGTCACTTCGCAGCGGCTTTTCCAGAGAAGTGGCTTCCCGGAGGACTCGAGGTTCACGGAAGCGGCGATACGACCCATCGTCGACGAGTCGGCGTCGGGGCCGCGCGGTTCTCCACGTGGCTACGCGATCGGACCTAGCGGCGAAGGAAGAACGGCGAACATCACGACCATCACGAGCGAAACTGATCTGGGCGAGGCTGAGTCTGCAGGGAGCACTGTGATGAGAAGTAAAGCAACACGGCGCCCTCGATCACGAACGCGACGCCGAACCTCTGAGAGTTCAAGACGGGGTCGACAGAGGGTCTCAAGACGCCACCTTGAGTCTCGTAAGCGTAAGCGTGCAGCAAGGAAAGCGCCGTCAACATTGCTCTTGGCAACATCCAGCAGCGGGACAAGGAAACAAGCCCGCCGCCAGCACACACGAAAGCCCGAGCACATCCGGTCTGCCAGCCACACAAGCTATGGCACTCGACATGGTAGACTGCTGGCTGTCACACGGGAGACGAACCAACCGTCTATGAAGGAAACGTCGTTAACCGCAGCGCTACCTCCGAGAGCAGGTGGTGGTGAAGGGGCCGCAGATCATACTGCTACAAAAATAAATTGAGAATGCCTCGTGAACATTTATTCCGGTGATCTTATTATAAAGGTGGCACTATGAATTAGGAAGGGGGTTGTTTTAGTGTTTTCAGTAAAGTTGGACACTCAGGTGTTTCATTCTAATAAACATGTTCTACGCATCACGTGCCTCTTGATAAAAGCTCAAACATTACATAGCTTTCGCAGTGTGCAATTTTTCTCAGATATTCCTCTGTTAACTAATCTTTCAGCATATTGTCTGCGATATTTTTCAAACACAGTCATAATACATGGGTACATCTGCAAACCAATTATCATCATGCTCGCATACTGAAGTTCATACTTCTGTAATTGCAGCGTTTAACTTCCGATTAACCTTGTAACAATTATTCCAGTGATAAGTTTTATGGGAAAAGACCTGAGTGTGAGCGAAAAAAGCTACAGATAAGCCCATCATGAAATAATTATTTGATTTGATCTGTTATACTTTAAGCACTGCATTTGTGTCATGACATGTCCTTTGATATCTATTTGCTCGCCCCCACCCCCACCCCTTATGTAATGCCTTGTATAAGGTCTTTAAGGGTTTAATAAATGATGATGATGATGATTTCTTCGCGAATATGTTCTGCACAGGCGACCTGGCTGGCCGTATTTTGGGGGTTGTATTTATCATATTTCAAGGTATCTGTAATAACAAAAATTAGGGAGCAGCTTCACTTTGAGGTCAGAAAACTGTACAGACAGCTAAGCTGAATGTGCCACTTATCTTCATCTCGATTTTTGTGAGGCTAGTGCGCGGCATCACATGCAACCGCAAGTAAAATTCAGGCGTTAAACTACGTATAGTGCTGTTAATTTTTTTTTATTGTCGGCCATTTCCCTCGTTGTGGTCCAGTGGTGCGACTCGCAGGCCCGTATCGCTCTGGCGAAGCTTGCGCGTATGCGAATGGTTTTGCTCGTATCCACGGGCTTATAACTCGGTATCTGCGCCACGATGACTTTTCGCCACCGCTTTACAAGCGCGATAATCGGGGTCGCTCTGAGGTCCTCTCCTCACACGCTCTCGAATAAAGGTTCGGCGACTTTCGCGCAGCGCTTCCTATACTTCGGGAATGACGCACTTCTTCCGTCGTCCTATCTTCACGACGATCTGCTCATGCCGACAAGCGGGGCATTCTGTGGCAGCACAGGCGACACGGAGCTCTTATTACATGGGTCGGCACGATGACGTAACTTCCGCAGCCATGGCCAGACTCCACGCCGTAGGCATCGGGGCCGCGGCTGGGGTAAGCTAGGGAGGGTTGTGGCGCGGCTAATTTCCCTCTAATCGAACGCTCCCGCAATTATATAGTAGTGCGGTGAGGGCATGAGCGCAAAAGAAAGAAGTCTTATAAAACGCCTCCGCCTCTGTGTCGTACTGGGCTGAAGGCATACGGCCAAAGAAAGAAAAGAAGTGATGCCATTGTGGCGATTATTTCTTCCGAATAATCGAATGCCTTCCGCCGGCTGAGACAGTTTCGCCGTTAATAAAGTCGAACATAGGACAGCATGCTACAACACTGAAAAGCGAGACAAACACTATACTGAAGTTGTAGGTTCTGCGTTATTCGGGCAAAACTTGCAAGTCCCACGTGATAGTTCGTATGGGTGTCATGTGAAATTTTCGCACGCTCGTTTCATGTCACCGCTCGCACTGCGTTTGCATGCCAAGAACAAGAATGCAATGCAACGTTCACTTTGAGATGTCCATATTGCAGCAATTTATGTATTCATAGAGGATGAGGCTGCACTGTGACACTGTAAAACAATGTTATGAGACAGTGTTCTGCGAATTGCAAGTAAATCCTACATATATAAATTATTAGCGGTTGCATCGGCGCTGGCGCGCACTATCACTAAAAACACGGCATTCGTGTATGTGAATGGCCGAGCGAATATGCCGAGGGCTGTTCTGTAGGTCTGATCAAATGTTGCTCCTTCCTAGTAGGGACCTGTTGGTGTGCCATTACTTAATGCTCTAGGTGTTGCAACTTTTATAAGTGACCATAAGTTTTGGTATACCGTAGTTCGGCACGTAAAGCATAGCAATGAAATTAACATGTTTTAAAACGTAAAACGTGAAACATTGTTAGGAGCAGTTGCACATTGATCGGCAACGTGGATCTACCTTGCACTCCTCTCTGCCAAAATTTAAGATTTATTAGGAGGCTGCCTATTGAAGCTGCACCAGTGGTGTCGTCTGGATAATTTTAGGTCGTCTCTCGTTTTCCATCCAAAGATAACTTCCCCTTTGCGTAATAAATGTTTGAAGTCTATCTTTTCTTTTAAATTATCACGAGCACTTAGACTCCAATAACTTAAGCAGGAATATACTCTAAAAGGGTAGTTGTTGTTCGTCGTCATAACTGAAGTGTAGTTTTGCACTATTCCCGCGCTCCGATAAAATGGACGAATATTGTATTTTGTGTTTTTAAAAATGTCTATTTCTTCTTTTATAAGGACTGGGAAAGTGAATCCGTCACATCTGAAGTACTTTGGCATTAGGGCATGCGTTTTGTTTTCACCTGTGCACAAATGAATATGAGAAAGCACGCCTACGCTTACAGCGACGGCCGACCTCTAGAGCGCAGACATGAGCGATCCTTACCGTATGCCTGTTTTGAATGTTCATTTTAGCTTCACGGAGACCCGTTCTGCATTCCTGCGTCCTGTTTTCTAGCGCTACGCACAGTATATTTCCAAGATACGTACCATGAGCGGATTCGTTGGACGCTTTTATACTTTCCATTAATATTAGTCATGCTAATACCTGTCACCCAACGTCCCCCGCACCCCCTCCCCCTTTATTTTTTTAGGAGCGAAGCTCTTTAGGGCCTAGCCTTGTCGTCGTCCGCGTCCATCACGCTACACAAAACCGAAACTGAACACCTGCACAACGAAAAACATAAACATCTGTGTAAAAAACCGAGTTTATGTTTACAACAGTCGAGTATGTGAGAGCACGATGATACATAGAATACGCCAGGGGCGCTGCACTGCAGTATCCAGATGCTCAACCCAACCACAATCGTCATCATCATCTGGGCAAGCTCGCAAGGAACGAGAACGCGCCCTCGCCCGCAAGAGACAACGTCGACGCGGACAGCGTCTGCTAGGGAGTTTCTTGACTGAAAAAAACTGACTGCTCGCGCTGCACAACCGTTCACCGGCCACACCATACATATAGCCACTGGATCTTGACCTGCAATGCAGTGCCGGTAGAAGATTTCCTTTGTGCGTAGTTGAACAAAAAAGATTCACAGCGTGCACGTTTAACTAAACTAATCCGGAATTCGGCACGATCTGCGACGTGAGAGCGCAGGAACATCATAAAGACCAGGAACATGAACGACAACGCGTATGTAAATATACACACGCGTTGTCACTCATTTACATGCGTGAGTGGGCAATGTAACGGGTGATTTACGGTAACACTGAACGATCCCCAGTGCTTCTCCCACTCGTCATGATTCACTTCGTGGATTTTTTTTCTTTTTTATTCGCACGTGTCGCTCTTCTCTCCTTCTGTGGACCGGGGAGAGCGTGCAAAGCGTACAGAAACAAACACTCGAGAAGGCAGTTGCCGTCCTGACGAAGACAAGTTGTGGTGCGTACGTGGGGCCTCCCACGCTTTAGAAACCAAGTACGTCTGTACACCGCATTGTAAACCAACGAAACGGGCATTTATTTTCACCTCCTACATATGGTAAGCACGCTGGCCGAATTATAGAAACAGGCATGCTGATGTAAGACACAACGCGGAATCGATGATGTCGACTCACCGCAACAGGATACCGAGCGAGTAGTGTTCGTCCATGCCAGAAAACTAAGCCTATGTTGCTCGTGAGATACGTCTAGTGAACAGAGGTGCAATCGGAGAACGGGAAAGGTGTCCGCGGGATTGTTCGAGCGAAGCCCATCGCCCCCGCGCGCGACGACCCAAGCCAAAGAAAACGAGAATCGTTCCCCGTCCATGGTCCTGCCAATCCTCGCCTCCAGGTAGCGCTACCACGGGAACACCTGCACGATTCCCAGCGCATCTGTGCGGATGACGGTGAAGTCGCGGCTTTGGCCTGCTGGAAAGCCACCTCAGAGTAGCTCTGAGGAAACGCAAGCGCCACGCGATAGAAACTCATCAGGGGATGTCAACATTCCCACAAAGTCCACTTCTCTAAACGTTTGCTGTAGTGACATTCCCTGTTCAACATCGTTTTTAGCTATTTGTTCATCGATTCCAGCTCTAAAGACATTTGTATAAAGTGGGACTTCGAAAACACAACTGGTTCCGCATCCCTGTCCAAAATGGGAGTTCCCTATAAACTGCGCATACTCAGTAGTACCAGCATCTGTTCCACGAAACATTGATCTTTCAGGCCCTCATGTTCCCAGCGGCCGGCTGTCGACGAAGACGACGACGGCGAATAAGAAAAGGACGAGGAAAAAGACGATGACGATGAAGACCACGAAAAAGGAAAAAACGAGGAATAATACCACGAGGAAAGAGACGAAGCAAAAGGAGATCAGAAAGCAGAAGAACCTGAAGAACAGGAAGAATAAGAAGATGCAGAAAAAAGCAAACAATGGTAAAGGAAGAACGAGGGGAGTAGGGGAAGCAGGCATAAGGTAAAGTTGAAAGAGAAGAAAGAAAAAGCGCCGCAGGAACTTTTACGCTGACGTTGTGCTGCCTTCTCTGAGCAGGCCTGGAGCTTTCTTTCTTTTTTGCAATGTACGTACATAGCGAGCTGCACAAGGCGCTTTAAAGGAGAAATCATTTTTGTGTGTCTTCACTTTGCCAGCTGTGGGCTTTACCTGAGGGCGTAGTTTCGCTACGACTCGTGTCAACAGAACTCGCGTGTGAGTTCGGGTGCATTGTTCGTTGCGAGATTATCGGGTACGTGTTATCACTCAAAACGCGTAGTTCTTAGCGTCGAGATACCGAGAGTGCCCCGTGGTCCAGTACACAAGCGGTTAAGCAAGGGCACCTTCGTTGTTATCGCGTGTGCACAGCAGCTCTGCATATCCCGGGCACACTACCGAAGACACCGCAGCCGCCGACAAGATGTCTGCCCAGAGCAAAGCAGGCTGCTCCAGCGCCCTAGAGAGACCTGGACGTGGCTGTCTTCTGATTTAAAGCTTCTGCTTTTCATACATTTGACTTACAAAGTAGATAAGCATCTTATAAATCAGCGCAGTTTGTCCCCGGGCAATTACCAAACATACCGTGAGTGCAGGGGCTGTTGCGCCCCGTAACACGCACCTAGATTTCTTAAACGGTGGCGGAAGTTAGCTAAACGACCTGTGTATTTATCCTCTGCCAATCGTCAAAAAAATATTCGACGTTCTGCAATGCACCATTGCTCCCAGGTGCAAGAAGCGAACAAATGGCAAGTCTGCTCCATAATTCATGTTCAAATTAAAATTCAATTTATCCAGATTTCTCTTCCACAACATCGCGAAAACAATTACAAGGATAACAGCGAAATAATGCTTTGTTAGCAGCATGGCGAGGCCCCTATACCTATCACTCTCGGCATGGAGAAATGTGCCGAGTACAGGCATTAAGCTCTGCACATGGTTTTACAAACTTCGTAGGTTAGACTGGGCATTTATTACAATTGACAAAGGAGTTACGATCATACAAAAATAAGGAAACGGGAAAACACCATATAGTCGCATACTGCTATGCGGATAGCCGTACTACAAAATGTCTATCATAATACGTATACAACAAAAAGTACGCTCTAAAGGTCCACGGGTCTCAGAGCAGGAAGTGCAAGAAGAGGATGATGCACGAGTAAAGTATTACACATACTGGGATACAATGCTACTTAAAATACAAAACCTAAACAAATAACTACCGTCATACGTGTGACGACCGCACACACATTCTCGTAGCAGCTACAATAAGAAAAACAACAAATAATTTGACAAAGAAGACGCTCGACGAGTCAAGTTCCGCACTCATAAACGCAATGAGTACGATGAGCTATCATTTAGTTCTGATAAATTCCGGCACGTAAAAATGAAACTCTTCGGCAAGTGTGCAGTGAAGTAATCATGTGCCGCATAGGCTGAAAGTAACGACAATCACCTCTTTCTCAACACTTTCATAATCAGTGTGACCATTTAAATAAATGGTGAAAAAGTGTCTGTCAGTGATGGGCATTTTGTGCCGCGAATTTTTCCCGGCCATTGTAGTGGTTTAAGTACATTAAAGTGAAAAATAATTTTTCTCGTAATATTAAGTGAGCTTTTCGCAACACCAAGGACACTAATATTGCGAGGTCTTCGGCAACCTAGGAAACGGGGAAGGGGAAAATACAGGTCACGACATCGCTTAGAAGTTCCAGCACTAAAACACGTGACATCAGATATATTTGACGGTGTCTCCTGAGACCTACATAACTCTCTGTCGCCCAGAAAAACATGCATCATGTTCCAAGGAAGCCAGAGACAACACGCGGTGTTTCATACCATTTAATGAAACGAAGTTGGCGAGATTACGAAAAAAAAAGGGAGGGGCGGGGCGGGGGGTGCTTCTGACGTCATTACGCTCCGAAGTGCCGGCGTCAATCTCGAAAGTAAAACTTTGACATTCATTTTATCTTTTAATATTAGACATAAAATCTTGAAATTAACGACATTCAAGCTCTCGAAATATGTTATCATTCTAAGCCACTTCGCTTTTAACTTCAGCATCCCTTAAGCTGCAAAGAGCAAACGCGGCAGCGTTTAGCAGCTTAAAATGGGCGTACTTGCCACCGCTATTTCCGCCTACATTTTGAGACACGGCACTCCCTGGCGTTGATTCCTACCTAGCAGTTTTACTGCCTCTCGGCCTGAAGACGTCGCAGATTGTGATTTACTTTTTTTGTGCTGAAAGAGGATGCTGATAGGGGGATGGCACGACGAGACCGAACCATGCTCTCGACAACAGCTCGCGCTATCTCTGCGGCCCTGGTCGCCTGAGATAAAGCGTAGCATCTGCCCTTCCCGACTACACAAGCGAAGCTGCATATCACTGTACGCCAAACTTCGCTTTTCCATAAAGGCAGTGCATTCTGTTCGCAGATAACATGGGATTTTGCGAGCGTGATGAAACCTCGGGTTTTTTCTTCGGCATCCTTATTTTTACGACTGAAATATCAGCCCATGCCGAGATAGAGCGCCCGCTCCCGTGTATTTAAACAGGCACTCACCACAGCGTTTATTCACTCACATTACGCAGCCCTTTCTTTGTCCTGGCAGATTAGTGTTCTGCCCGAATATCACGTGAAGCGTTGAGAGCGCCCATAACAAAACGATGAATGACGTCTGATAAGCACTGCTCGCGGCTCAGGAGGTGTGCAGGGCTATGAAATATGATAAAGATGTTCGTATTATCTCAAGCTTCTTTGTCTCATGGACATTCAAGTATTGTGCATCTTTGGAAGCGCAGATACCTTCCACGCTCTTTCCGACGCATTGACTATGTATAGCGAGCAACGTCAAAGGTCCCGAGTTGTGAATAGCTAGAGAATCCTAAAATATACTGATCTTTCATATCAGCGTCGTAGTTTATGCTTCGTGCACTCCGGAGGAAGCCTCATATTACTCAATCTAAACGGCAGCTGATCAACTTTCCTTCATTTAGGAATGCATGCACTTAATTACATGTGTGTGAAGCTTCCCCTGCCATCTCTACAGGCTGGAGGATAGCCCAATAATTATGCGCGTTGCGCATTATAATTCGAGAATGTGTAGAAGGTGCAAGCTAGGCTGCTGCATATACCTACACATGGGTTTCTCACAACGCAAGTGCTATGCAAGCAAAGTTACATATTGTTTTCTGTTCAAAGTGTCGTTCGCAAGCCTGCTTTCTTCCTTGTTTTAAAAATTTCAAGCTCAGAAATTTCATTTTTTTTAATGTGCAATGAAACGCTCGCGCTGTGAAAACATCTCAGGGAAGCCATATTTCATAAAGAAAACAAAGTTCCAGCGCTTTCAAAGCTGCACGAAGTAGAGAGTGCTGCTAGGTAGTACTGTTCAGGGTGGCTTTGCATGTGATTTATTGACATTGTCTTGTACCTTACGGCCTCGTACGCCCGTCACAATACGCTTAAATTCTAAGTTGGGTTACGATGTGGATGCCGAGACTGTCACATCGCAGTTAGAAGTCACATACCAGCATTACTAGCGGATACATTCCATGCTTTGTATTCCACACTAGAAGCATTTAGGCCGTCATGGTACCAGCCATACCTATTGGAGTGTACAATACGTCGCTGGTGGATCCGGTAACATTTCAATTCACAGATTGGTCGTTGAATTGTTGCCGCCAGTATTGCTCTGTGGTTCGTGATTTCTGTCATGATTGTTGTCACGGTCGGGCAGGATATTTTGCCCCAACAACTCAGACAAACATTTGAAAGCAAAAGTCCGTTTTATGTTGAATTGCGACCCTATACTCCGGTTCCCCATATACAGGCCCTTTCATGCATGGTGCTCACTTTAGCTGACCACATGTAATCGGCGTCAGTCAGACATTGTCCTACGCTATCTCTACTACTATGATGTATTCGCTATCAGCTCGCGTACTTCTGCGCTTGTAAGAGTCCGGCAATTGTAAGATTCCAGCACTAGAAGCGGCAGTCTACCCATACGGCTGCTACTCCACAACGACAGTTAGATGACGCTTAGGCCTCGTAGGAGCGGTATGCTGTAACGCCATTTGGCCTCGCTCTGATGTTTATGGTCCTGTAAACGAAAGGACGCAATTTTATGCAGCCCAAGTCGGGAGACGGCGGGATTCCTAGAAAAGGCAAGCGTGGCAGGGGCCAGTAGAAAGTTAGGGGGGAAGGTGCGATAAGAAAGTTTGCGCGGATAAATTCGGCCCAGTTAGCACAGGACAGGGATAAGTGCCCTTACAAAAACGCTATATATTGCGATATCAGGAATTTGGCATATGTGGCTATACATGGCACGTGCCGTATGTCGCGGTATTTGCCCGAATCGTGATAAAAAAAGCTTAAAAAGCTTAAAAGACAGATTTTCTTTCTATCAGCCGCCGCGATGTGTCATACTGGTCATTGCTGGACACTGGTAGTTTCACTGAAGCATTTAGACCACATTAAGTTACATCTTGCAGCGTGCTAGTGCATTCAAATGTGTAAAGCAATATGTACCAATGTCACGCTGTATTTTCGATCGCTATTAGCCCCTTTGTGCAATATACGGACGGCAGTGATGCGTCGAAAAAAATGGAATCACGATATGGCTCGATCGCAGTCGAAAATCGCCTGTGACGATTGTCTGGCATACCCGGAAAAAAATACGATACAGAAAGAAGCAACGAACAACCTTGCCGCAGATCCTGTCCTTGCAGTCATACTGGCGAGAATTTAAGATGTGATAAAGCCACAACGTCGTAAGGTGAACTATAACAAGCTTTAATGACGCGCGCACGTGCGTATGTGGTATGTACACCTTAAATCATCCGAGAAAGGTCGCGATTGAATGCAGCTGTATATGCATGACACTTTGTTTTCCATAAAACGAAGGAACCACTTGCATCGCGGTCCATACGGGTATGCGTGTTGAGAATGAATGCAAACTTAGTAATGCCATTTCTTCGTGTCAACAGCGGTACCTTTGTAGATGCAAACTTACAATGAATGAACTGCACGATAAACACGTCGCACGCCTTTCTTGCGGCCAAAAGCTGTTTGTATTTACCGCAACCACGAGCTAAAACCAACTTGATGCTTGCTTTTCATTCGTAAAAACGGTATCTTGCCTCTTAAAAAACCAGCGGACTCCGCATGCGTGGCATCCTCGCCGGTGGCCGTAGCACACGACGACAGCAGTCGACGCAGTGCCTAAAGCTTTGTAATGAAGCTATAACAGTTAATGAACTTGTAGTGCATTCAGTAACGTAGCCGTAACAGCATATTACAGATTTCGTCTGGCTGAAATAAAACGACAACAATAAAAAGGCGACGCGCAAAGCATCTCCGTGCTGAGCAAGGCAGTGCTGGTGGAGCAGTCCAACCGGTCCAACGTCACGCCGATTGTTCCGCATGGCGGCGCCACGGTATGTCCTCGCTCCCAATAGTTATAAGGCACGCCATAGTGGAGGGCACCGTAAATTTCGTAACCTGCGCTTTTTAACTCCATTCAGGCTCATCAATTCAAGTGGGAGCCACGAGCTTTGCGAGACAGCGGGCAACTCCATGGTAAAATAAAAGGGCGGTTCTTCCAATGCTACACGTATTTCGTACCTCTTTTATGCATGCTGGCGTCCTGATCGGCTTACAAAAGGAGGCCGCGTGTGAAGTAACATAAGAAAAATAGTCTCCTCTACTTTTCCCACGATTTTCTGAGGCTACCTCTCTAACACCTTTGAACGCAGAGGCATTTATCTTGGTTTTATTTGGCAATTAACTTTAGAGGCATTATTATCTATCTTAGTAATAAATAATGAACGAATAGTATATCCAACAAAAGTGAGAGCACAACCTACTTAATTAACATTACCTGGCACATCTCACATTGTGAAGCCCAGTTCTTTACGCATAATTAGTTTGAGCGTGAACGGTTGACGTACACAGTACACACACTATTAGCGGCTATGCAGCAAATTTTTCGTTTATGAGAAGTACCCACCTTTCGCTAGGTCGCGCAAGGCCAGATCACAGCGAAGCTGGCCGGTAGTTCGCTGAAACAAGTTACTTGATAGTCATGTGATATTTTGGCGCAAACATGTCGCGTGACATTGCGTTACTGGACATTGGCGGGGACATTTGACTTGACATTGCGTTAGGCGCTTTTGGCGGAAACATGTCACGTAGCATTTTGTTGCGTGATTTTGGCGGGAGCATGTCACATGATCAGCCAAAATTACGCAAGGCAATGTCACTCGACATTTCCCGCCGAAATCACGTGACGCAATGTGACGTGACACGTTTCCGCCAACATCACGGGACGCAATGTCACGTGACATGCATGTTTTCACCAAATCATTTAACGAAATTTCAGGCGACATGTTTTCGCCAAATCACTTAACGAACTATCGCGTGGCAGGTTTCCGCCAAAATAACGTACGCGATGTCACGCAGTATTGCATGGTGCCTGATTAATTACGCCTAGCTTGAGCAGCTTCGCCGTTAAAACTACCACGCCTGACAAATCGCGGCTAGGTTAAGCGGCTTCACTGCTAAAAATACCACCACCGAGGCAGGGATCGAACTCTCGTCCTTCGAATAAGCAGCCGAGAAACAATAGCCACCTAACCATCACGGCGCACTACTACGTACGTGCATTCCACGGTGCATTTATTTATTTCGCATGTAAACATGTACAGCCCAGGGACGTGAGGAAGATAGAGCAGGCTGACAACTGAGAGGGGCACAACACCTGCGTACTCTTTATCATGCTATGTTAGATAATGCATCGGGTTGCTGGGGGAAATGTAAGGCACATCCTTTGGTGCGGCATTTGTATTGAATCTATATTGTCATGCATGAACCAAAAAGCTTCCTATATGAAGCCGTTGTATAAGGCGTGTTTTTGAAAAAAGAAAAACATAATTTGAAAATTCTGTAAAAGCAGTGACGCATAAATGTGTTGTTCAGGTCGACGAAAAGAACGTTGCAGTACACCTCGAATGAAACATTTACACTTAGTAGATCAATAATTTCATAATTACTTCCCCCAGCTAAAATCATTCTTGGAGATCCACTGAGCTTCTCCTGAGGAGCACATCGCTGATGAACAATTTTACCGGTCCTACTCCGATTAATTAGTGCTCCTCCATGCCGACTGCACTTCATGATAAGGACCGTGCATCTTCCTATAAACGCACCTTGGAAACGGTCACAGCTGTCCTTTATGCTCGACAGTACTCACAAACGTACTGAAACAGCTTTGTAGTTGAATAAACAATACCGAACCAGCGAGAAAAAGCCTTTGACCTCGTCAAGTAGCAAGCACTCCTACAGACAATCTTTGGGTACATTACGTCAGCGGCACCCTCGTGCACAATACGAGCTAACTTGCTCTCGTAAGCACTTCAGCTGAGCATGTTTACGCGGCACCCCGTAGCTACACAGCTGCATAAATCGTGCGTACGGTGGCACTAAAGCAACGCTACCGTAAACAGACAACAGTTTTGTCAGTGGACCACTTCTCACAAGCGGTTGGAACAATTGTATCCATTGTAATCTTGTTAGAGCTTTCTTTACCTCAGACAGCATGGTGTTCGCTTGTTCGTGGCGTACTCTGACGTTATATGGTAACAGTTTGACAAGAGATAGGAAAGCGAGTATTGTTGCACAATGAACACCTGAAAACTTTGCAGGAAGCACCGGTGTAGTCCGCATGGTCTTGCATAGAAGCAAGTCTGCACGTGCGATCACTTGCAGTGAGATTCAGGCCATACTGCTTGGACAAGCAGGTCCCGCCGGTGTTCCTGCTGAAGTGCAATTTTCCTTTGATGCTTGGCCAAGTTAGCTACGCTGGCGCTCCGCAAAATCCACTCGCGCCCTCGCGTATTAGCGTTAACCGTGCTTATATGCTTTCTACATTGTTATACGGGTGACTCGCCATTGGTAGGGACTGTATGAGTCATGCGCTAATCCATTAGAGATACTTGTTTGTTCTAACCAAAGGAACCGCCTTAGAAGCGTGCTACTACAGCGCCCTTCAGTGGCATGCAACGAATTCATGAAGTCCTTAGTCCTTGCTATGTTAAACGTTAGAGCACTCATTTCGTCCCGTACACACGGGCTTCTATCAACTGGCCTCCATCGAAAGGTGGCCACTGCACCCTCTGCACCCTGGATTCTTCAGCAGTCAAGTACCACAGCCATCGGGCCACCGCGGTGGGCAGGGCTGTTCAAGACATTCGTGTTGCGCCGTACTACTCTCTAATATTGTTGCTTTTACGTCGTTTAGGCTTTAGGGCTAGGAGTTGTCTCCTATAGGCACCTGACACGGTTAAGGCATGCTAGGGAGTGAGCGAGTTTCAGCGCCCTCGTGGCGTCTTACCGCAACACAACCATTACGCCGACGCGCAATGTCTCGGAGGCCATGTCGTGAGGACGCTGCTGCTGAGGCAGCCCGCGTAGATCGATCTGTTCGTCGCGCGACCAAGCTTGCTTGAAAATAAGCAAACTGCACTTACATTACGTCATTGTGCTCGGTAGTTTCAAGTCAGTCTCGAAGGATTCTTTTAAATCTCTTAGCATAGGAACGTCGTCGTAATTTTCTACATATGTATACGAACGAAGGAAGTGGCGTAGCTCCTGCTTAATTTACAATTTTTATCTAAGTTTTACGCGGTCGCCGCACAGGTAGTGTAGTTAGGAGTTGTCTTGTTGCATTGCATAAGTTAATTGCATTGTGTAATTTCTTGTACTTTTACTCAAATATTATGCTGCTGTTGTGCATTATTTTCCCACGTGAAATCCAGCCATCAATATTATATGACCTATGTAGATCACTGGAATGCATTTACTTCTCTTTTCATTCAACTTACACAATCTACTCCATACGATAAAGTCAACTGGTCTGCTGCTGTACAAAATTTTCTAAATTGTTTTCTTAGCGCATTGCTGCTACTTATAATGACGGTTTCGTTAAATGTTGAAATTTCCCATCGATATACTGCGAACATTCTATTTTGGAGCTAGAACTATTATCTACCTGCAGCTTGCACCTAATTAACGCGATATCAACAAGCCTAGTAAATACGATATTGGCGTCGCCACAGCGCACACAAAAAGCACTCGTGTATTCGCAACATTCGCTCCCGCTTAAAGGCACTATACAGTACAGTACATTCACTCTCCGCACAGCAGCTTTTGGAGCTACACTGCCCACGACACACTCGCAAATCGAGAGCTAGACATTTGCGGCTGTGAGTGCTGACGCACCAGCAGCGACACCGTTCATTCGCTTTCCTTCCCGAAAATCTCTCGCATTCCATCGCTTTTACATTCCATCTGTGATTACAGACAGTGAGCACAAAGGCAGCTCTAGTCATTGAGAAGTTTGTTACTGCGCGCGACAGCAAGCGCTCAGATGGTTTCTACGCCGCCGGCTCAATTTCGCTAAAGGACAGAACACGATCTCCTGGTCAGAGTTGCGCTTCCGCCGCTACAGATAATCCGGCGGTCTCCGGCAAACAGCAGTCGAGAACCTACATTGTAATATAGGCTTCACATAAATTGCATATCCTTGCGGTTTTCGCTCACTATCCCTCTCTCTCTCCATATATATATATATATATATATATATATATATATATATATATATATATATATAATCTTGTGAGCAACTACTTTTATTCTAGCCGAGCCTCGATCTATGGCGACCAAGATGGAGAGCGAGCCAAGCAGCTGATGATGATCGATGTAGATGGGGGAAAATGTACAAGTGATGATGATGTGCAGAGATGAAGAAGAGCCAGTCATATGTTGAGCTCACACTAATTCCCTCCCGCGATGGAAGCGGCCGCCTGGCCGCGCTGAGGAATTACGAAACTCTCCGAATATATGGTTTCAAGCGAGAAACGTGCACAATTTCTGTCCCTCGGCAACGGTGGTCAGATGGGGACGTAAGGGGCGAGACGCGGTAATTCACTGGGGATGTCTGTTCAATG
The DNA here is from genome assembly GCA_013339685.2 of Hyalomma asiaticum. Classification (NCBI taxonomy): domain Eukaryota; kingdom Metazoa; phylum Arthropoda; class Arachnida; order Ixodida; family Ixodidae; genus Hyalomma; species Hyalomma asiaticum. Next base: position 67,396,518 of record CM023482.1, on the reverse strand, counting down.
ACTGTGTATGGTCCAACAAAAAGACATAAGCCTGTAGCGCGCACGGGAGTCCAAAGAAGCACCTCATCGCCAGGAGAAAAAGTCACAGCACGGTGACCAGAGTCGTAGCGGCACTTCCGTGCCTCCTGGGAAATGTCGGTGTTAATACGGGCGCGGCGACGGCAGTCCGCAAGCCGAGAGAGAAATTCTTCAGAGAAAGGAGCTGCTGAGGGTATAGAAGCCGACAGAAATGACACGTCCAGAGCGAAACTTGGTGAGCGACCATAGACGAGGAAGAATGGAGAAAAGCCAGTGGTGCGTTGCGTGGCCGTGTTGTAGGCAAATGTTACGAACGGGAGGATTGCATCCCAGTTCATGTGGTCGGGGGCGATGTACATTGCGAGCATGTCCGAGAGAGTACGGTGGAAACGCTCTGTCAGTCCGTTGGTCTGCGGGTGATAACTCGACGTGGTCTTGTGAATGGTGCCTGAGGCATGCAGGACTTCAGCAAGAACGGACGAGAGAAAAGCTCTGCCACGGTCACTGAGGAGAACACGCGGAGCGCCATGACGCAAAAAGATGTTGCGTAGGAAGAAATCCGCGGCAGTGCCAGTTTGCAGAGAGGCTGTCTCAGCGTAGCGCGTGAGATGGTCAACGGCCGTGACAATCCAGCGGTTGCCAGTAGGGGTCTTCGGAAGAGGGCCGTACAAGTCTATGCCAACGACTTCGAAAGGCGACGCCGGGCAAGGAAGAGGCTGCAAGAGGCCCGAAGGAGCAGTAGTTGGTCGCTTGCGGCTCTGGCAACGGACACAGGATGCGACGTACTTGGAAACGGCTGTGGAGAGGCCAGGCCAGGAACAGCGACTTCGGATTCTGTGGTAAGTCTTGTGGTAGCCTAGATGACCTGCAGTCGGATCATCGTGAAAAGCTGCGAGCACCTCGCGTTGCAAGGAACGAGGTACGACCGGGGCCCATTTGTTACCATCTACATGATAAATGTAGCGTTGTAAAGCCCCATCGTGAAGCCTGAACTGTGTAAGTTGTCGACGAAGTCGGGCGTTGGGAGGTAAAGAAGAACCTTGGAGACGTCCTACAATGGTTCTGCAGTAGGGGTCAGCACGTTGGTGAGACAGAAGTACAGATGACTGTTCTGGCTTCAGCCAATCGAGCGTCGAGATGGCTGAAGCCGACGAAGGGGACGCGTGCAGTACTTTAGTACGGAGAGTCGATGGTGATTCGTCGTTCTTGGCCAAGGGGTAGCGAGAGAGAGCATCGGCATCCTGGTGTTTTTTTCCGGACCGGTAGGTAACCTCGAAGTCGTACTCCTGTAAACGAAGCACCCAGCGCCCAAGGCGACCCGATAAGTTCTTTAGCGATGAAAGCCAGCACAGAGCGTTGTTGTCGGTTACGACAGTGAAGTGACGACCGTGGAGATATGGGCGAAATTTTTGCACGGCCCATACAACAGCAAGACACTCCATCTCGGTGATGGTGTAATTCCTCTCCGCAGGGGTCAGAGTGCGACTAGCGTAAGCGACAACTCGTTCACGAGAGCTGTTGTCACGTTGCAGGAGAATGGCACCGAGACCATGTCTGCTGGCGTCAGTGTGGAGAATGGTGGGCGCGCTCGGATCAAAGTGGCATAACACCGGGTCGGACGTCAGGGCATGTTTCAAAGCCACGAAAGCACTTTCATAATCTCCAGACCAAACGAATGGGGCTTCACGTGCAAGGAGCTGATGGAGGGGGGAAGCAAGCGTAGCAAAGTTGCGTATGAATCGCCGGAAGTAAGAACCAAGTCCGAGAAAACTACGGAGGTCTTTTTGACACATAGGACGGGGAAACTTCAGAACGGCGGCAAGCTTCTCAGGATCCGGTCGAATTCCTTCTTTGCTGACTAAGTGCCCCAGGATCTTGATGGACTTGCTCACGAAAGTGCACTTTTTGGTATTGAGCTGTAGCCCAGCGCGTGCGAGGCAAGCGAGCACTTGGTCAAGGCGTTCGAGGTGTTGAGAGAACGTGGTTGAAAACACGACTATGTCATCAAGATAGCACAGACACGTCTTCCACTTCAATCCGCGCAAGACATTATCGATCATGCGTTCAAATGTGGCAGGCGCATTACAAAGCCCACAAGGCATCACGTTAAACTCGTAAAGCCCATCTGGAGTGGCAAAAGCGGTTTTTTCTTTGTCAGATTCGCACATCGGTATCTGCCAATAGCCTGATCTAAGGTCAAGGCTAGAAAAATATTCGGCGCTGTGTAACGAGTCTAGTGCGTCGTCAATTCGTGGCAGAGGGTAAACATCCTTGCGTGTGATTTTGTTCAGTGCGCGGTAATCGACGCAAAAACGCACTGAACCATCCTTTTTCTGCACTAGAAAAACTGGTGAGGACCAAGGACTTCAAGAGGGACGTATGATATTCCGTCGAAGCATGTCGGATACGTTCTCCTCGATGACTTTGCGCTCCGAGTGAGATACTCGATATGGACGCCGGTGAACAATAGCGGAGCCGTCACGATGAGTCGCGGCTGTGGTCATACTGAGCACGGGTGAATTTACGTCAAACAGGGAATGGTGCTTACTCAATACGTCGAGCAGATCTTGTCTCTGGGCAGGTGTAAGGTCAGCACTTATGGTTGCCGAGAATGGTGCTAAAGAGGCAGTGAGTGGAGACGACTTGGACTCGGGTGGTACGGTCGAAAGGGCAACAATCCCGATGGGATGGGTATCGACGGTACAAGTGATAGTGGACCCTCGGGGCAGCAATTGAGGTTCGGGTGTTTGATTCAGGGCGGTAAGAAATGCGCAGGAGTAATCACAATTCCTCGAGGCCAGGAGTAATCACAATTCCTCGAGAAAGAGTACGTCCGTAGGGTGAAATAAGCACGTCGCCATCTGCAATAGTACTGCAGTTAACGCCTATAATTGCTTCTCTAGATGGCCAAAGCACGTAGTCATAGGAGGCAACGAGCCGCACCTTTTCTTCATACTGAGGAAGGGAGGAGCCGGTGAGATTCAAGTGCATAAGACGCTGACGACAATAAATAGATGCGGATGCAGAAGACAAGAAGTCCCACCCAAGAATGAAGTCATGTGTGCACTCCCGAAATACTGCAAAAACGATGTGGTGACGTATCCCATCAATCAAGACACGGACAGTGCACTGTGCAGTTGGGCGAATGATAGCGTTGGTCGCTCCACGCAGAGGAGGTCCACAGTATGGCGTAGTCACTTTCCGGAGGCGGCAACAAAAGTCGGCACGAATAATCGAAATAGCAGCACCTGTGTCCACGAGAGCCTCTGCGCGGATACCTTCTGCAAACACTACCATCAAGTTCGACGGTCTGTCCGGAGGAATTTTTGGCTGTCCGGTGGATGCAGTTTCCCCTCCTAAAGCTGCATCGGGGAGTTTTCCGAGTGGGCGTTGGTGACGTTGGAAGCAGGCCTGAGAGGCGACACTGAACGACGGCGCGGAGACGGCGACCTACGACGAGAGTTTCGAGGATTGGCGGGCATATCAGTAGGGTAGGGCGGTGATGTTGAGCGGTCAAAGGAAGAGCGGTAGTAGGTCCGCTGGTAGCTCCTTGCTGGGCGAGCGCCCGTGCGTTCGTCTGGAACGTACCCTCGTTGCTCGTCGTATTGACGTCGGCGGCAAAAGCGGGAGATGTGCCCTCGATAGCCGCAGTAGAAACAAGTCGGTCGAGCAGGACGTGAAGCGTTGTAATAAGGCTGTGGACGTACCGGCGGTGACAAGGAAGCCACAGGGGCACGTTCTTCTGGCATTGGAAAAGAGGCAGGGTTCGCCGGAGAGAGCGCCGCGACGTTGGCATAGGTCGGCATCGGGTGAACGCAGGAATTGTCAGAGCACGTGAGACGCGATGCTGACGCTATTTCTTCTTTGATGACGTCTCTTAACGTGGTGGACCCAGAAGGAACACTACACGCCGGAGCACATGACGAGGACTGGCCGTGAAGTTCTTCACGAACGATGTCGCGAATCAGGGTGCGCAAGTCCATGGCCGAAGGGAGACGAAGGTCAGGTGTATCGGTGTATAACCTGAGCGACTGAAGTTCTTGGAGACGCTGGCAAGTGGTTATGACCTCCTGAATGCTTGCCGGGTTTTGTGAGGCGAGAGCGTTAAAGGCGATGGTGTTTATACCTTTCATAATGTGGCGTATGCGGTCTGCTTGGGACATGGAGGCGTCCACACGCTTGCACAGTGCAAGCACATCCTCGATGTACGAGGTGTACGATTCAGCGTGGGCCTGAGTACGCTCACTGAGCTTTTTCTTCGCTACCTCAGCACGAACAGAGGGAGCACCGAAAATTTGATGCAGCTGTTGCGTGAACGTGGCCCAGTCGGGAATGTCAGGTTCGTGGTTCCAAAACCAAGTCTTGGCGACGTCGGATAAGTAAAAGGGGACGTTGCGTAACTTGTGCGAATTATCCCACCTGTTATAGTCGCTGACAAGGTCGTAGTTTTGAAGCCAGTCCTCGACGTCATCGCCTCGCAGACCAGCGAAGATTGGCGGGTCGCGCAGGCGGGTGTTGATGGCGAGTAAGGGCTGCGCAGGCTGCGGTGAGGCGCTGGGATGGGAATCGCCGTGGTTCTCTGAACCTTGCATGGCTGTAGGTGGTAGACGGCGGCCCGAGCGGAGCTCCAGTGAGAACGTGCGAGAGGTCTTCGGGAACGGAAAGCACCTTCCACCACTTGTGAGCAACTACTTTTATTCTAGCCGAGCCTCGATCTATGGCGACCAAGATGGAGAGCGAGCCAAGCAGCTGATGATGATCGATGTTGATGGGGGGGAAACGTACGAGTGATGATGATGTGCAGAGATGAAGAGCCAGTCATATGTTGAGCTCACAATATATATATATATATATATATATATATATATATATATATATGTAGAGAGAGAGAGAGAGAGAGAGAAGAGAGAGAGAACAGAATTGACGATGCGCCTCTTAGAGAACAGGTCGGAGCCCGACCTTTTCCAAGACATCTTAACAATATCCACAGGCCAGTATGACCTCATATACCAAACTGTGCCCGGAAATAAGAAGAGAAGAACAAGGATGGGAAAGAGAATGAGTAGGATAAAAATATATGTAAATACTAAAAATTAAATAATAAATAATAATAAGAAAGAGAAGAAAGGATTGCTGGCATCTTCACTGCAAGAAAAGATGAGCAAGTCGAGCAAAAGCAGCAACTCGCACACATACGGATAGAGAGAGCGAAGGAAAAAAGGAAAAAGAGAAAACCAAAAAAAGAGAAAAGAAGAAAAGGAGAGAAAGGGGAGAAAATGGGGAAGATAGCGAACAGGACGAGTGCCGTCCGCCGCGCCCGTGCTGTCCGATATATATATATATATATATATATAATATATATATATATATATATATATATATATCGCAGCGCATTATTTCTTTCTCTCCACAAAGCGTTCGTACCAAACAAAACGCTTTCCGCACTTGAAAGTTGACCGCTAACGCTTTAAGAAGAGCACATGTCAAAGCCTCAAGCAGCTCAAACCTTTTTTTGTCGTACGTTCCATTGTCTCGACAAAAAGCGACGCATCTATTCTTATCAAAACGCGAAGCCACGCTCAGTGCAAGGCCATGCGGGATACAGTCACAGAGGTCGGAACCGTAAACAGGGCGAGAAACGTGAAGAGGCAAGGTTATCATCGCCTAAAATTTTACGGAGGTGCTTAGCGCGTGTTGTTATCGGGCGTGCAGTGCTGGTAATACCCGAGCTATCTCGGAACTGTAGCCGCAGTTTTACTTCTACACTCAAGGAGAGCGCGCAGCTTCTCCTTGTACTAGCGACGCTGGACAAACTCATCTAAAGACGTCGCGCAGTCTAGTGCCTCCAGAATGGTAGGTACTCTTGGTTTTTCTTCTACGCTAGTGCGTTTAGATGAAGGGAGTTTCGAATATTACATCTCTCGCAGGAAAAAAAAATGTACATCCGTAGTGCACGGTCCAAACTATCGGCGGATACCGTCAATCACACAGTGTCAAATAAAAATTATAAAAATTCCTGCAGTTTACAGGTCAGAACAGTGATGTAGTTATGAGGCACTCCACATGGGAGGGCTCTTCAAATTTTGACACCCTGTTTTTTAACCTACACTGATATCGTACTCCAAACGGAACCGTTAACCGGCGCGACCACGGCGATGCGCCTGCCAGGGCAACGATAGAAGCCTGTTCCTTCTAGCCAGTAGCAGAGCGCTTCCTTTCATCCTAGAAACTAAGAAGTAAAAGAAGGCAATGCACTCCAAATCTTGGCAGTATTCCTTCGTAGAATAGATAGAGACTTCTCTCGTTTGTGGCAATTCCGCTAAGCTGCGCAATAGTGAAGTGATGCGTCCATTGATACTCGAGTGTGGTGCGTTCAAAAACATTCAATTTTGCAGGAGTAGACGACTTAGTGTGTTCTTTTGCTGCGCTTATTACAACAGTGCGGGTCCAGTGCAGGGTGTGAGATGAGGTAAGCAATGGCAATGTGCGACTAAAGCCCTACATGCGTTGACGCCGTGTGCTTGACATTTGCGCGCTCGTGGTGTTGTTCAACGCACTGTGAGGAAGAACGAGCATCGAGACATAAAAGGAGCGAAAAGTAAGGCTAAATACATACTTTTGGAGAAATGACTGTAATGTTCGGGTCTTTTGCTATTCGAAGATCCCAAATGTCAAGGTACTTAAATTTTTCAAAGAGCAGTGCGAACTTTGAGGGTGCGGGGTTAACGAGGTGCATCCTAGCTGTGTACATGGCACAACTACGCCATTTCTCTGTGTCAACCAATCAAATGTGTATTTCCAACAGCAGTTTGGGGTCCCTTAGGCGGAAAGCTGTTACACAACCACTTGAAAGTGCCCACATACGGCGTGGTAGGAGTTTTAGAATAACAGCACAGGAAAGGGCAATTAAAAAGTACACATTACAAAGAGTAATGAAATATTGCGGCGTTGTTAGGACAACATATCATAAAAAAGTGACATCGAAAGATACCTAAAAAATTCACACATTTCCGTCTTTCTAAATGCAGCGAAGTTAACACTTTCTATTCTTCACGTTTGTTTAAACAGGGGTGGTAGTGTGAATCTCAGAGACTTTAGAAGATAGTTCGTGCACAAACGAGGAACCAATCACCTGTTAGCTCTGTTATTGTGTGAGTCAGCGTATTGCATACTTACGCTAGATAAATCTTTAATAAACACTCGAAATTGTTCCTTTGCGCAGCAGTAAGCATTCATCAAGCGAGAATCGTACAAGTGTGTCTGATTATTTTATAGCATTAAAACGACGTAGCAGTGGGCCTATTGTGCGACACACTTGCAATATGACGAAGAGCATTTTTCTGTAATAGTCGAATTGTTCTTGTGTTATTTAGGGTTGTGGTGCGCCACGCTAACAGGCAGTAACGTGAATGGGAAGAAAACGGCGCGTGATGAATATGGAGTATAGCTTTTTCAATTGTCTCTATGAAAAGAAAGAAAGAAAGAAAGAAAGAAAGAAAGAAAGAAAGAAAGAAAGAAAGAAAGAAAGAAAGAAAGAAAGAAAGAAAGAGAAAGACTGGTGCCCTTTAGAGAGCAGTGGTAAAGGTAATTTGTCAAAATATTGTACATTGAACACAGTCTCATGTAGGGCAACGTGCGTGTGCGTGTGACGTCCCTAAGGAAAAAACTTAGGGCCACACACTGGGCCGGGGGAGCTTTTACATATGACGCTAAGAGAAACCACATGAAGATGGTACCACCGTCACTTCTTTTGTTTCACCTTCGAAAGCTGCGCGAAAGCTCTTTCAGTTTTCAAGAGCCTTTGAAACGATTGCTTGGCTTTTGTGTTTCTTGGCGAACTTAAGCCACTTTGCCACTATCTATCTATCTATCTATCTATCTATCTATCTATCTATCTATCTATCTATCAAACCACCGACGTATAGGTGCTAACCTCGTTCACTTGGTATATAGGGCGTAAATACATGACGAACATGAATGACTGATCTTTACGTCACTAACATAATATACCCGGGGGGGGGGGTCAGGCTGCTCGGAAGCTGTCTTTTGGCCGGTATAGAATTTTGCACTTCCAAATGTGAATAGAGTGCTCGAAGCATTCTATAAGGAAGGTCGGCTTGCTGATGCCCCCCTCATCGGTCATTAAGGGCTACAACCGACGAAGGACCGACTGATCATCACATGAATGGGCAATCCAAACTACATTTAGTGGCAGGCAACGCATCGTTGGTGCATTACAATTAATAGTAGGTTTACGAAATAAAATGACAGCGCGCGGCAATAAACACAATGCGCTATGAAAAATTCACAGAGCGATGCGTAATATACATTATGCGGCGCATTGCCGGTACGATATGATACCGAAAACCGAGAATATAGGTACGCAGTAGAAAACGCGCCGATGCGGGTGATTGCACTTTTTTTTTTCCGGCGCTATATGACTGACAGCGCTTCTGCCGGCCAAAGTAGTTATCGCGGCCTGGGCGATAAACAAGGACAGAAACTGCAAGGCAATACGTCACGATTTACAATGCTACAATCACGTGTAGTTTTCTTTACCTAACACTATGCACTGCCTCCAAGATCGGCCCACACACCTGACAACCGGCTTAAAGAGCTACGCTCTTAAAGCAAGGAAGGCACTAGCTCGCGATTGAAATCTACACGTAGCAAGCACACAGACACACATACAACTTACGAAGTGGCAGGGGGCACGGAACACGGGCCCTCGAGGTGCGAAGCAAGCACGCTACCACTAGGCTACGGCGGCTCCTCCCACGCCGTGACATAGAGTAAATAAAGAAATCGCACCAGCAGTTGTGATGATGGCGCTGGTGTAACGTAACTTCCTCTTCTAAAGTGTGATAAGCACTACAATAGCAATGCGTGCGTTCTGCTACCGGTTCGGTGTGCTTATTTGCAGCTTTGCTTTACCCCGTACGGATACTTCTATAAACGGCGCACATGGCACATCAACGCATCGTATACACTGTGCACTTTTCTTCGACTATATGCTTTGGAGTAATGTGAGTGCCAGCATTACGTCGTACCATGAGCTACCGCCAAGTCGCGACGGTGCTATCGACGTTAGATTCGTGGGCTGAGACGCGATTTTATTCCTTTGTTGAGAAAGCGCCGAGACCTTTGAGCTATGATGGTAAATGAACAAAATAACGGAATGTTCAAAACACGAAACAGAAGTTCAAAGCACAAAGTAATGCGTCATCACTGGCAAGCATCACGGCCGCCGTAGTTGCCGCATCTCGTGAACGTCGTTCCTCCATAGTGCGATTTTATTCGAAAGAGGCGAAGACGCTAGCTACAATGGGCAACTCCGGCGGTTTTTGAGTGTCCACAGATTTCAACGAAATTTTCAATGTCCTTCTCCGTACGGTAACATAATATGCCTAGCGAGGCGGTTGATATTCAAATTTACTTCACCTGAAAGTATTTTAAAAATTTTTGGCGAATTTCCACGCAGGCCACGCTGTGTTTTTGACGTCATTACCATCAGCATTGCCTACCCAAGCAGGCCGGCGTTTAAAAGCAAAAAGGTGATTCTTAAGCACTCAAATCGTCTCTGTCAAGTTAAGAAGAGCTAGCATAACTGAAGACATCATCGACATTGGCACTTTTATTTTTCTGTCAGCATCTCCGTATTTCTAATGGTGAGTGGGCTGTGAAGTCACCGCATACTCTGCACGAAGCGCGTATGCGTTTACGTTTTGGTTTGAACACATCGTTGATTATTTAATTTAAAATTATTGCTGAGTCACTGAGCAAATGTACACTTGTCCTGCTACAGGACTATCAGTACCATTTAAAAACAGCGGTATTAGAAGACGGTTAAAAACCACTGGAACGTCTTAGAAACGCTTCGGAATGAGTGCGGATTAGGCATTTGAATCTTCTGGTCAACAGGACTGCGCAACTCACAAATGCGATTGAACGGACGCTGTAGCAGTGGTCGTCGGAGGAAGAAAAGGCGGGCATACCAAACAAGAGTTCTGGCGAAAGAGGTCGTGAACGCGCTAAGAAGCTGGCGACTTCGACTTGGGACTAGTAGTGCTCAGAAAGGTCATCCACACTTTTTTAGCAGAAACGACATCACCGCTGTCTCCATGCTCATGTGTCGCTTCGGCGAGGACAGAGAGCTGTCAGCCGTGAAGACGGCAATTATGCACAGGATGTTGACGAAGCTTGGCCTCCGATACAAGAAACGGTCTTGGAACTCACTTCTCATAGAAGCGACCCACACTGTGCAGTCTCGGCAACGCTACTGGAGCCGAGATATCAGCGTTACGACGCAAGTGCAGGCCAGCTTTTACAACGATGAAACGTGGGTCAACGCCGGCCACTCGAGACGTCGAGTGTGGGTTGACGAAACCGTACCTACAACGCATGAGGCGCGCCGATCCGCGTTGTCGATGGGCCTCCAAGAGTCCCAGTGGCAAAGGCGGCTGGCTTATTTTGACCTACTGCGGCAGTGGAATTCTCTTCATTGAAGGTGCATGGAAGGTGTTACGCACAATGAAAATCTCAGGCCATTGTCACGAGGAGATGAATGGTGACCGCTACTAAAAGCGGTTAACTAAGACATTCGTGCTTTTTCTGTCACCTGGATGTGTTACACTCATGGCAACGTTCCTCATCACTCCGTCAAGCATAATAGGGTGCCGCGAATGGGAAGCCTTAAAAGGAAAATACAGGACTGGCTTTCTGCAAAGGGTTGTCCATATGGCGAGGAGATGGTAGAGGCTGAACTCGTGAGTCTTGTAGAAAACGCTAACACTCCAAGGGGCTGATACCGATCGTAATGTACACGCTTAGAAAAAAGGCTGTAGTTCTTACTGACTTTGTTTTACTAACTTCTTGTCACATATGTTACTGCCCTCTTAGTAACGGGAGGTAGTAACAGGAGGGTCAGTAACTGCTGCTAAGCTACAGTGTCAGTAACAGATACTAAGCAGTTAGTAACACTCACTACTGTGTTATTAACGGCAGTTAGTAGCAGTTACCCTCTTAGTGAGGGCAGTTAGTAACGCAGAGAGAGAGAGAGAAAACTTTAATTCACAAATAGGTCCGGCGATTGTGTCGGGGTAGGGCCACAAGCACCCCAGCCTAGGTGACGGCCTCGAGCCCGTGGACACGGGCGGCTTCCTCGGCGTACCGGACGGCCCAGAGTTGATCGGCGTGGCTGAGCAGGCACGCCTCCCATCGCGCCCCGCGGTTACAGAAGACTGCCATGTCTAGCCCGTTCCTAATAAGGGGATCCTGCTGTGCGCTCCCTGTGCATGTCCACAGCTTGTGCTACAGCGTCGCTCTGTCTCCGCATACTTTACACGTGTCAGACGTATAAATGTCTGGGTAGCAGAGGCGAAGGATCACCGGGTTTGGATATGTGTGTCTGTAGTTGTCTCCAGGCAACCGCCTGTTTCTTGTTTAGTTTGGCGCGTGGTGGTGGGTACTTACATCTGTTCAATCTGTAGTGTTGTGTGATGTCTCTTAAAGTGGTCATGCAATACCCCCACGTGCACTCCCGCATCGCAGCCACTTTTAATTATAGTTACAATTTTAGTCCCCTGCACTTCCCTCGATGGTATAAAGGTTAGCCTTAGGAGAACACAACAGAAAGACAAGCTGCGGAACCAGTTAGGACCAACTGAAAAATAAAAAAATGCAGGCTTTGCTTCCCAATTCATGAACATTTTTTGTCACACGTACGTACTAACATGACACCGAAGGAACAATCGCACGCACACACGTAATGGTACACACGCAAACACACGCAAGCACATCAAACAAATGCACAGCCGTAAAGGGACCACTCCCCATACACAGCCGTACACCGCCGATCCCGTATATATAGTCCAGATGTCTTAACCTGCCGCGTAGTGCCAGTGGGTAGACTAATAGTTCTGCGCAATTACAAAAGAAATATTCATAGAATACGTGGGGTTTTAAGGCGGACCAAGTCGTAGCCCTCCATCGCATTTATGTCTTAACCCAATCCGCCTATTAGTTCGGCTCTTTATAAGCAAACAGATATGCTACCAGCACTATGAAACTTTATAACTGGGCATTTTTCGTTACTGGCTTGACCACTAGATAGGTAGTAACAGGACATCCCCTAATGTGGAGTTAGTATACTAATAGTTATTAACCATCCTAGAAAGGCAGTAGCTGCGGCAGTAACTGACATTTTCCTCGCAGTTACTACCTTCTTATTTATTTTTTTAAGAGTGTACACTTAAGCGTCAGGTAACCTCTTTGTACGCTTGCCGTCCGACCACTGCTAACTGAATCCGATACACCCGGTGTGGACTGACTTCACAAGGTTTCCGCAAGGGAAAATAAGTCATTCAAAATGCTAGACTTGGGGCCGCAAGTATCGAAGGGGAGGCAGCAAATCAGTGCTGAGAAGTTGAAGATCCATGTTCGCCCCGCTGCAAACAAAGAAGATTCTATGAAGAAGGTGGACTGCATCATTGATGATGCTGACAGTCTGGAGCCAGCGGTGGCCAACCTCGGAGAGGACACGACGAGTAGTGATGGCACGACCTCGGCAGTTGATGACAACATCTCTTGCGAGTCTCTGTGATGAAGTCAAACAGGTTGAGCATCCTATGCGTTTCTAGTGCACTTTACGCTTGCGTTTTTAAGTGTGCACAACGTTAAGATATACATGATAAAGGTCTCTTACAAAACATCCTGTCTAATTTATCCTGTCTCTTTTGATGTGCGCAGTTGTAGACCTTCACTGTCAAGTGCCACACTTCTCCACATGTCAGAGAACTGCCATATTTTCTCCTCTCCTTTTGTTTCCTCTTGTGCTACGAAATGAAGGCGGTTGATAAGCAAACATGCTTGGGGAATTAAGAGACGTCTCGCAAATATCGCGCTGTTTGTTATATGGTTGCGTTGTGATGCTTCTAGAATGGATTACCGGCGACATAGTGTTTTCCTTCATAACATAGTGCTGGTTTGTGAGTATTTTAATTAGGCGCATAATTTGCTCCGCACCAGCTACAAGTAAGCTTATCATTTCTCCGTTATGCTCGTTTAAGCTAAGTCGAAGTCGCAAAGCTCTTATGCTTTGAACTCTAGGTATTTCCTTCACAAAAAAAAAAAAAATTAGAGGAGCTCGCATAGTGTAAAATGCCCTGTAAATTAGTTACGACCTGTACCTTTCGGCTTCGCGTCGTTAGGAGAATGCATGAGAGAGCCTTTTTTTTTCTTTAGAAATCTTTCTTGAAACACATTTGCAGCAGTCTTTTTAACGTTTCTCGTGTCGTAATACCAATTGTATTGCCAGCAGACGTTACTTCCGAAAGCTTTACAAGTTCACAGAAAATAATGAAATACGACAAGTAAATGAACCTCGGAGTAACTTTTGAACCGTCGTAGCGGGCTCTTGCACAAAGTTCTTTTTAATATACATTGAAAGCTACACTGCACTGACAAATTGTCTTTGCCGAATAGCATGTTCTTCCGGCGTATCCGCCGTGCACATATCCCCCCACTATAGCAGTTGGGGACGCCAGCTAAGCAGGCAAAAGAACAAAATCACTGCTTAAACAGTGGCGTGCCGTGTATTGGCCGCCGAGCAGCGCAAAAAGATTGGAGTACAAAAATGTTTTTAAAAATTATCAGCATTTGCTTATTAGGCCGCAGCTAAAAATTAGCGCGCTCTAATGCAACGCGGAGCAGCTCGCCCTGCTGATTGGACGAAATCTGCCTAGCTATTTTGGCAGTGCTGCAACCAGCTTTTGAAATGGACTGTAGTAAACTGCTCGCTCACTTAACCAAAGGTACCACTCTGGCGCTGAGAAGACACCTGCTAAACGAAGAGGCGCGCGAAAAAAAAAAAAAAGAAACAAGTGGCGATGCCGCTGGGGCTTCCAGCAATGATAGGGTGGTGTCTTACGTCTTAAACAGCGTTTATACTAAGACCTGGATAACTATGCACTGCTAAAAAAATACAGAATGCGTTCTACAGAAGCGAAGACTTGAGATAACTTGGTTTCATACAATGTGTGCAAGTGCATGCGGCGAGGATAGGAAAAAAAAAAAAAAAGAATGACGATCGTGACGTCACCTTCTCAAAGATGAATTCAAAGATTAAAATTTGACCTGAATTTTCTACTCTTATATTGAAGAAGTTATGACTAATTTTGTCGAAACCGTAATGCCATTGCGCAAGTTAGCGACGAGAAAGTTCCCCGAGAATAATTTATATACGACATGTTTGCCGTTAAACAAAACAGGGCCTGTGCGAGGACAACATGACGACAGCGGCGGTACCTTTGAAATGGTTCATTGAACTGAACGTGTAGCTACATATCGAACATGACATATAAGCGTACCATATAAAAAAAGGACCCAGATTGCATCGGCTATACCTCGATTAGGCTATTTCAAGCAGAGATCTGTCTTCTATTTTTTTTCTTTGGCAAGTGGCTGTCCCGGTAGGCGGAAGAGTGCTTCGTTGCGCTTACCAAAGAAGATGAATGCTCTGTCGATCGGTTGTGGTGCTTTTTCAAGGACCTAGTAATAAAATGTATTCAGAAGTTTGTTCCTCACAAACGCAAGGTACTACACCAGTCTAGCCCCTGGATGACGAAAGAAATCGTACGCCTAGGGCGCAAGTTTAAGAAGGCAAGAAAGCAGCAAAAAAAAACGACCATCATTGTCTGGATTAGATAATATATCAGAGATGCGTCGTACACTGAAAGACAATTTGAAGAACGCAAAAGAAAAATATCAAAGTGAGGTTTTAACAAACTTTCTCTTGACGTCACCAAACAAGTTTTGGCAGCACCTTTCACCCAAAAAAAGCCCCATATCAAGCTTATCCGTCAACGGCGATGTTATAACTGACAAAAGGGAAATAGCAGAAGCAATGAATGATTATTTTTGTTCAGTATACACGTGTGATAATGACGTTGCCCCTGAGCTCGCTACCTATGACGTCATACCTCCTATTGAGGACGTCTGTATCACTGAAGAAGGTGTGTTATCGCTTCTGCTTAATCTCGATTCGAAAAAGTCACCAGGAATCGACTCTATACCCAACGCTTTTCTTATAAGGTATGCTGAATGGTGTGCCAAATACCTATACTTGATCTTTAAATCCTCTCTTTCGCGCGCTGAGCTTCCCAGGGATTGGAAGCACGCCAAGATCACGCCGGTACCGAAAACTGATGACCACTCGCTTGTATCCTCGTTTAGGCCTATCTCCTTGCTATGCTCTAGTGTCAAAGTTCTAGAACATATAATATTCAAACATCTGATTACCTTTGTCGAAAGTAATAACCTAATTACCCCCCTTCAGCACGGCTTCCGCAAGGGATATTCAACGGTAACCCAGCTTATTGAGACGTTTCATGACCTGGCATCAACGATCGATGTGAATGGTCAAGTCGACGTTATATTATTGGATTTCGAAAAAGCTTTCGATCGTGTGAGTCACCAGAAACTACTACTTAAACTGAAACAACTACTTAAAAATGACAAATTACTTGCATGGATAGCATCTTATCTTTCAATGAGAAGCCAGTGTGTTACCATTGATGGCATAAGCTCGACTTCCGCCCCCGTGAAATCAGGTGTTCCTCAAGGATCAATTTTGGGACCATTGTTCTTCCTGTTATTTATAAATGATATTGTACTAGACCTACCCGTAAAAATAAAGCTTTTCGCGGACGATTGCATATTATATCAAGAAATTCATAGTCATAGTGATCAAGAATCTTTAAACACTGCATTAGCAACGCTTCAATCGTGGTGCAAAAAATGGCAGATGACAATTAATTACAATAAAACAGTGGCAATGAGAGTTACGCGTAAGAAACAGCCGCTTTTGTTTACCTATCGCATCGCTGGTCATGCTTTATCAGAGGTCACTAAACACAAATACTTAGGACTAATATTCACATCAGACTTAAAATGGAATGAACATGTTGAATATATTGAAAGAAGGGCAATGAAAAAGCTCGGTTACTTGCGAAGGACACTCGCAAATGCTACACCACACATCAAACTTCTAGCATACAAAACTTTTATTAGACCAATATTAGAATACGCAGCTGCTGTGTGGGATCCCTTTACTATGTCCAACATTAAGAAAAGAGAAATGGTCCAAAGAAAATCGGTGCGTTTTGTGTTTAATTGTTACAGTTGGCGCACATCGCCTTCACTTCTTTTGTTTAAAGCGGAGCTCGGAAAACTACAAGAAAGAAGAAGAATGGAGAGGCTGAAGCTTTTTTACCTCACTTTTCAGGGTAAAACTGGAATTAACAAAACAGTGCACATTAAACAGACAAGTGAATGTGCTGTGCGCTCATGTCATTCGAAGAAAGTTGTAGATTACGTAAACCGCACAGATACGTTCAAGTATTCCTTTTTTCCCAGAACTACCCGTGAGTGGAATAGCCTAACAGCCGATATAGTGGAATGTACAACAGTTGATTTATTCCTAAGTGCACTCAATAACCATTAAGAAATTGTACTATTACTTATTGAATAACCATGCATTTGCCAGAGATACGTATTGCTTTTCTTTGTATTCAGTACGTTCCAGAGGGTGAAATCATGCTATTTGTTGTGCTTTTGTTTTGTTTTTCCTATATTGTTATAAAATGTTCTAATGTATACTGTTTGCACTGTGTATCATGTTTTCCATATGGCTTTCAGCAAATTAGTGTATCTATTATGTTACTCTTGCAGCGAAGAGTTCTGTATATGCCCATTCCTGCTTAAGACCTGGTAAGCAGGTCAGCAGTATGTAATAAATAAAAAAAAAGGACCCAGATTGCATCGGCTATACCTCGATTAGGCTATTTCAAGCAGAGATCTGTCTTCTATTTTTTTTCTTTGGCAAGTGGCTGTCCCGGTAGGCGGAAGAGTGCTTCGTTGCTGCGTTCTGCGTAGGTTTTATTTTATATATATATAGTTACATGTCCTGTTCAATCAACTATAATCAATTTGTGGGGTTTAACAACCCCAAAACCACAGTATGATTATGAGAGACGCCATAGTGGAAGCCTCCAGAAATTTTCACCACCTGGGGTTTCTCTAACGTGCGCGTACAGTACAAGGGCCTCAACATTTCGCCTCCATCGAAATGCAGCAGCTGCGGTGAGGACTCGAGCTTCGGATAAGCAGCCGAGTGCTGTATCCACAAGAACACTGTGGCGAGGTTCTTCAGTAGACCTCTGTCCCCGTTTTCTTGAGCGGTAAACACGTATCGCAAAAAACCAACTACGCCAATTGGACGTTCTTCTGAAGAATAATTCATCAGTGCAACCTACTTTCGCGTTTTGCTTTAGTGTACCTATAAGTATCAGTATATTCAGCCCTAAATACAAAAAAAAACCTTATACCGGCATATAACGTTGAGGGAATTGATGAGCAGAAACGGGAACTCTGGAACGCTATTAAAATTGTAAATGATCTGATGACTGCAAGTTGTATTTCGTCTGAATGGTTGCAGGCTTCTATCTTTTGCAGCTTCACTGCAAAACATAAAATCACTGCGCTGTTCCCTGGGTATTCTAGGGTAAAATACCCTAACCTTTGGTTTTGGTTTTGTCTCCTTCGCGTGTGATTTCACATAAGCATCGGAACGTCGAAGAAGCTGGTAACTTGCAGCACGGAAAGTTCAGACTCAAGGTTGTTTGTTGCTATGGCAACGGCGTCACCACTACAAAGGAAAGAACAGCACCCATGTAGTGCGAATTTTCCCTACGTAGGCGCTTTGAGGCAATTCCACTGACTGGGCGTTATGTCAGATGTGGTGGGTGAAATTCAGTCACGTCACCCCGCGAAACTCAAGTTAAGAATGGGCCTTTTTTTGTTTTTCGTTGTTCTTTTTCTTTGTGTGTGTGTGTGTGGGGGGGGGGGGGGGGGGGGTGCTGCAGTTCTTGCAGAATTTAGCTTCTTGCAACCTACCGAGCGGTAGGTGGGCATTCAACCCGGGCCCTTGAGCTGTCAAGCAGGTGCACTACAGCTGGGCTATAGTGCAGCTCCTCCTACGCCGTATGCACATCAAGTAAACCAATTGCACCAGTACTTGCAACTGCGGTTCTTGCGTAACATTCATTGCGCTCCTAATTCGTGTGAAGGCCATCATAGGGATCTGATAAACAATATATGTGTTCTGTTAGCACTCGCATGATCTTGTCAACCTTTGTTCGGTGTCGCAGTAATAATTAAACTAACGACGCTCATTATACGAACGTCAACGCACCGTAGCGCTAATTTTTCTTCGTGAGAACAGACGCCTGGGCGGTGGACTAATGTGAGTGCTAACGTTACGTAGTACGATGAGCTACCACACAGTCGCCATGGTATTGTTGGTGCTTATGGTTAGCCCAGTTTCCAAATACTCATGCACTTTGCACAAATACCTTGACCTTCCTTTTAACACTAGACTGCATGCTAAACAACTACTCAAAGGCAATTTTCTCGCTGACTGCTTCGCATGCCACCGATTTCCACAATGCGGAGGATCTGCAGGATTTTGTAAATTCCCCTACAGGCCAAAACAGCCCTTGCACGTTCAATATTTGGTACAGAGCTGCATTTCCCAGAAATTTGTAATCCGACGTTTTGCTTACCCCGAATCCGTTCTTTTGCAGCCTAACCTTGTCTCGACCCAGTTGGATGCCCAGAAGGTTGCCGAGAGCACTGTCGCGGCAAAGGAGGAGCAGCTACACGCCGTCGGCAGATTTCTGTGGGAGAACCCCGAGATCCGTTTCGAGGAACACAAGGCGCACGAACTTCTCTGCAATTTCCTGGAGAGGGAAGGCTTTGACGTAAAGCGGCACTACGTTCTACAGACTGCTTTTCGCGCTGAATACGGAGGTGAGGAGAATGTCGCGCTGCATTCTCACGGCCAAAAGGTGCCTGTAGTTACATGAGGAGGCCGGTATGCCATATACTGTGATAGGAATTAAGTAGGGGAAGGAGAAAGCTCCCTAAATTTATTTTAAATTTTTCGTCGCATGTACCACACACACCCTCTCGTTTAAGTGTTGAAGCTGCAGCGCGTCGACCTTGCGCCGGCGATGTTGTCCTTGTTGGGGTTCCGATCAAGCGGGCCGACCCCCAGAAGTAGTGCACCGTGTCAGGAGCAAAAACCTTGAGGCACTGTGGAGTGTGTGTGCGTGTGTGAGTATGTGTGTTCAGCTCGAAGTTGCGCGTTAGGTTAGGTTAAGTTAGGTTAGGGCACTGCAGCGCTCGCATAGCAGCAAATGTAAACGAAGAAGGAAAGAAAGAATGGAGTACACGATCGGTGAGATTAAGGTGTATGCTAATAAATCACAAGTAAACAGTAATCCGAAGTGCTCCATTAGTGTCGTAGGTATGGCGCGCTAAGACAAGGAAATGAAGGAAGACAGGAGCATATAAAGAAAGCCAGAGGAGCGGTTGTCATGGTTAGGACGAGCGCATCGGCGTAACTAACGCAGCAGGAGTGCTTTTTTGGTGACTTGCAAATGCAACTGATGAAATAATACACCCTGGCGCTAGGCTACTTTTGAGAGTCGATGTTTTCATTTCCCTCTATGCTGCTCAGAAGACGGCACCTGTGTCGTGTGTCAGCGCCGATCGAATGACACCGATGATTCAACCGGTGCTTGTAAAGCTATTTATGCGGTGACTTACTATTTAAGGGGCAAGCGACAGACAGCATGCTTAGATGACAACAGACAATGTTGCCGTCATGAAGTGTTTATTGAAATGAGAGCGCCAAGAGAAGGGCTTTTTCCCTCGGTCGCGTAGTGGTGCGCAAAAATGTAGTGTTTTCGCTCTATTGTGCTTCTGCTGCTGTAACAGGAAAGTTAGGAAAACCTTCTGACTCGCATTGTGGGGTCATTCGGCATGTACGCTTGATTTAACAGGCGCTGTTAGGCAGCGAGCGACACATCATGGCTAACATTAAGAAAGATGTTACATCCTAGGCCACTAGCGCCTTGCGTTACGATGATTCAGTACGTGTGTTGCTTCAGAGTTTCCGCTTGTTAATTACCTTACGAGTCGTAGTAAATATGTTTACTTTATTGTGGTAGGCATGTCATTCGTTCTTGCTTGTCTACCGAAGATCTTGTGAACTGAAAGGCTTTGGTTAGTCCTTACCTTGGCGATTTACTTTGACCTTTATCTGCTGCTTCACCAACTCAGCCTATTTACGGTTTTTTAATTACCTCGATATCATCATTCTTCGCTTGTTCTGAGGCAGCTCATTTGTTGAAGGCATGCCTAAATGTCTCTGGTCCTTCTTGAGTACATGAAGGTTAAGCGTCACTGCTTAGTTTTGTTCCCTTCGGAATAAGTGAGATCGTGGTCCTTTGTAACCTGTGGTAACAAGTTTTCGCTTTGCCCGCGGCTTCTATGACCTCCATTAAACCAGGGCTCCGACGCATTGCTAAATCACCTTCGTGTTTACTATTTTCCGAATTTTGGTATTTCCTTGTCCATTTTCTAATTCTATGCTGGCTGGTCGAACTTATAAAAAAAATCGGTTTTTTTTTTTTCAGTGAATCCCACTGCCGTTTCCCCGTTTTGTAGGACCCCATCAGCCCTCCATCCGCTTGCTTCCTACATGTCCGCTGACGTCACTCATGAATGCGATCGACTCAGTTCACACTTTCCATTAGCTTCCTTACTTTAGCTCCTTTATAGCACTGTTTTATTTCATTGCCCTTGAAAAATTATTGGCCAACTTCGCAAATGAACGAGGATGGAAAAGGCACAAATGCACAGCTGCTCAGAAGAAAAGGGCATGCGTTAGTGGTATGCCTTCCTTCCGTTAATCATTCGCAGTTGGCTCTTCTCCTGTCGTGGCCCTCCTTTGCGAGTATGACGCTCTTCCGGGGCTCGGCCACGCATGCGGACACAACCTGATTGCCCAGAGTGCACTCACCGCAGCCGTGGTCGTGCGTGACCTGATGAAGGCACACGAGCAGCTGTGCGGAACGCCGCTACAAGGCAAGGTGAGTGGTAGTAGACAACGTTAAAGAGCGATTTAGAATAACAGGTGTCACGTGATTATGCCTTACGGTGTCCAACATGAGAGGATTTGCTCACCTCACAAAAGCAAGCTCTGCTGGCAACATTGTAGCTGCCGGAATTCTTCGTTTGACGACTTATCTCTCAAACATCCTTGGCGTTCACCAGGGCTAGGTAGTATCGTGATACAAGAGTATCGCGATAGTATTTCAGAGATACTATTGAGTATCTGTATTGCTGTATCGAGATACATTTGAAAACTGTATTTGTATCTGGGTAGTGAAATACTTTTACGATGTATTGCCGGTATCGCGATACTATGCAGGACAAGGGTATCTCGTTACATTTTTTTTTTCCGGGAGTGAGCTTTTTTCAGGGAATGAGTTTCCACGCGGAAATTTGGTGCCGACAATGTCTAGATGACGGCCTATTTGAAAAGCAGAAACTCCTGCTGCTTAAGTGTAATTAACACGCCAGACTTTTCAACAATACAGATCTTTGTTAAATGAATGTATACTTTTTCTCAATTCGTTCGTTAGTGATTCCAGCGCTTCGCTTGACATATGCTATTTCCAGCATAGCTAATACTGTTTCTGCTAAGTATGTCGATTTCGGTGTACAATGTATGTTACTCTTGCTGTAATACAGTATAATTTTTTATTGTAACTAATATCTGCACTTATGTCGTTATTGACAATTATGCACACTGTAAGCCTCCTTTGTCATGCCTTAATGGAACTCTGAGCACTCTGATAAAGTAATGAGTAAATTGCAAGTTTCAATGCGCAGCGACATTTTAAATATTATGCTGCACTTAATAATTGTATTTACGAATTCTGAACATCCCCGACATAGAAAAAAGTATTTCAGTATCAGTATTGCTGTGTCTGCATTCCGGAATACTTTTTCCGACTTTTTGTGAAAGTATCTCTGAAATATCCTGCTACGTCAAATACAAATGTATCTCAGTATCTGTATTTTAGGCTTACAAACCGTGTATTTCGATATCTGTATTCCGGAATACTTTTTCGGGTATCTCTGCCCAGCCCTGGTGTCAACTATGGATCCGTTGTGATGTTGTTGCGTATAGGCGCTTTTCTAAATGGCGACATTCGGGGGTGCCGTGGAGATTCATATATAGCCAAGTATTAATGCAAGGCATTTCATGTTGCGTCGCTGATTGTGCGTTTGCCTTGGATTGTTCAGATACACAGTCTCTAAACATCGGCGATGAGCTTACAGTGGCTTGCGAAAACACGGTTAGCCATTTCAGCCACAAGCACTGACACAAACGACTAACAAGGAGGTGTTATTATGACCCTTTCTGGGGAAAAATTAGCATTCATTTTTTTTTAAAGTTTTGCAATCTATCGTATATATGACAGCTTGCGAAAACACACGGAAGGATACGCGTCAAGATACAGATAGCAGTTGCGCACGGCTAATCCCACACCGGCACAACATATTCATTGCAGGCATGAGCAGCAATATCTATGCGGAGACTCGACAAAAGTTTACTGCTGCATATGCCCACAAAATATGTGGGCAGCTTGCACAAGTGGTCCAAGGCCAGACCAGAAGCTGATAGTTTCTTTCGCCTTGTACAAGCTCAACTAAGTCACGTGATTTGTCCTGTGACTAGATGTTACACGACGTATGCGTGCAATCACCGAATGTAGGCGCTAATACATCGCCGAATTTTGAACATACAGCTTCCAATCCGCAACACCAAGCAAATATAAAACGCAATAAATACACAAATAAATAAATGAAGAGAAATAAAGCGAATGCTTTAAACAAATAATACGCGATATTATTAGCCACGCATGTTGCTTGAGGGATTGGTAAATTACAACGTCTATTGTATTAGACTCAGTAAGGAGACCATTTGATAATGCTTTCCACCGTGGCTTCTCGCCTAGCGACCGCGTGTATATATTGCTACGGAGCCAATTATGGTATGAGCCTAGGACCCACATGTCGCTTTGTCCATGCGCTGCACTTGTAGCACACAGGCGCAAGTTCATTTCCAGGGTGAGGCTGTTGATCAAGCGATGATGGCGTCGATCCGCAGCACCAGCTAACGCCGTCCTTTTCCTCTTTTGTCCCCGGCTCATACCCTGACCGGCTCTGTAGCGATATTATTGCGGCACATCTCAGAATTCAAGCCAGCTTTTTCATGCCAGCTCGATTATGCGCGCATGTATGAAAGAAATAAGTGTGGTGGACCGTGCTTGATCACGATAAGCACCGTTGCTGTTGTTGTATAGCGGCCACAAATATGAGTACCAAGGTATGAACACTGTAGTTTTTCTTTACCGGTGCTCATTTTCTGCTGTGTTCCAACGCCTGCAAAGTAGATATGCAAAAATCCCTCTGCAAGGGCGTGTAAATGTTTAGAAGGTAGCCTTCAGGAATGGGTCAAGTTAGAAAGGGGTTTTTATGTTCTTTTTTATTGCACTACTCTTTTTGGCAGCCCGATTGCGCTTCAAAAGGTATTCACAATGTAACTGATCAACAGCCTTAAAAAAAGTTGATGAGGCAAACAACGGATTAATGGAATTCGCTACAAGCGGAAAAATGTTAGCCACACATTGTGTTCGTGCCTGTCTAACTTTGCATAATTTCTCGTAAAAGTCTGCCACAGGCCAAGGCAACATCGTTTCTCGTCGCCAGATGCTACAATGTTCGATTTAAGGAACTATTTCCCTAAATCGACCATAATAACCGTTATAGATCATGAGGACCATGAAATGAGCTCAGTAGGGCTTTGTGCTAGAGACGGCCCTCACGCTGTTTCCGTTCCTGCAACCACAGGTGGTTGTGCTTGGCACGCCCGCCGAAGAAGGCGGCATGGGCAAGGAACTCCTGCTGCGAGCTGGGGCACTAGAAGGCATCGACGCTGCCCTAATGGCGCATCCGGAGAAAGCGACCGCTCTGCGAGTCATCCTATCTGCACGAAGCGGCGTAAGTGCATGTCCTCCAATGCAAAGATGCCTTAGAAACACCACTTTGAAGTTCGATGTGAGAGGTTAGAAACCGTACAAAATATTTACAAATATTTACCGCGCTATTGTACGCGCATTGTATTGATCTACAAGTGTCCATCGCTACGCACTACGGAGCGCTTGCCTCTTCGTTGTGTTCATTTGCTTTCGTTTCGTCTTCGTCTTACGCACTTTCTTGTATACATATCGTAGCTCGCTTCAGATTGGAGAACCTGCACTGCTTAGGCAGACGGATGGTTCGGCGCCACTTCCCCGTGACCACAAATGCTTTTTGATAACAGGCGCACAGTACATGATGCTCACAGTTGCAACTTCAGGAACACTAGAATGGAACACCCACAAAAATAACTTTCATGACAGAAAATTGGAGGGCGCTTAAGGATCTCCTTTAAGAATGGAATTCGATAACGTTGTCGGGCCCCGTTCACACGAAATTATTTATTTATTTATTTATTTATTTATTTATTTATTTATTTATTTATTTACGGTATACTGCGGTCACGAAGGACCATGCAGGTGGGGAAATACATAGGTGCAAATTTACATGCACAAAAGGGGAAACAAAGCAAGCGTACTAATATCTCAAGAAGTATAAAAGAAACCAACGCAACCTGTCTTCATAACAAAATTATACAGCTCATAAGAGTGACACATAGCATAGCTGAAAAAAAAACAACAATTACAACAGTCATTCGCTTGCCATGGTATACCGCGTTAAAACGCACGGAGAACATTAAAACCAGCGCCTCCTCTATAACACTATATCTCACCGCGTGGCTCTCCCGAGGATGCCAGCACCATAAGGATTATGTTTACGCAAACAGAATAGGAGGCTCTGCCCGGCGTGCCGCTGTTGGTACGATATAAGCGCTGAAAACAGGCCTGCATTAGATTTTTTTTTTCCGTCAAAGGGTTATGCTTTCCCATATACGTATAGACACTAGCATCCGATCTATCATGTGTGTACGTTGTAGTTAAGGCATTGCTCACAATTATTCTAACGGATTTTACTTTCGCACAGCGAATTCTGTTCACTTCAGCATCTGCGCCATGGCAGAGTCAATGCGTGGTCGGGGTGGTACGGGATGATTTTATTGCGACAGCAATTATATGGACAGTCTCGGCTGGCTTTCGCCGTCCCCGTCGCCACCGTCATGAACCGTATATGTATAAGGATGTATATATATATAAAAGTCCCAAAGAAAATAATTCGGATACATGCTTCCGACGCGCGGTATCGAACAAGGAGCCTCTCACTCCGTAGCGCGTGGCGCTAACCACTACGCCACAAAGAGCAGACCCTTGAGGGGGCTAACGGCGAGCCTTACATACACACCCTTTACCGCTGGCAGGACTCAGAGACGGCAGGCGCTTATAGCGTTTCTTCATTACCAGCGAGATGGCGCGAGGAGCACACCGGGCAGCCGCCTTTGCAACAGGAGCGCTGTTCAATCTGAGAGTATCCATTGTGACAGCTTATTCGCGCTCGTTCGGTGTATATCTGTGCGTTCGTTTCGTGCGTGCTTCACTTGATAGTTCGCGCTCATTTTTCTGTTTGTTCATTTAGCGGCCTCCCCTAGCTTTGTATGTGTAGCTTTGTGACACACAACGTACCAGCACGCGCTGGCCACGGGAGGCGCTCACTTAGCAAGTGCATGTTTGCTACTATTAATATTGCTCCTGAAGCTGCGAGCCTCACTTCGTATAGCATTACAGTTTCTTGCTATCGCATTCATTGCTTCGCCCTTGCGGCGAAACTGAATTTTTTTGCCCTATGGACACTGACACTGGTGCCGACAGCTTGTCTGCTACACGAGCTCCTAACGTTATCGTGAAGCTGGCGCTTTATGAATGATGCAAACGAGAGGAGCGTGATAGCTTCCCATGATAGGTTAGACGTTCTCCCGTGCTTTTCGGCGTAGCGTTAAGCACATGTTTTTCAGGCCCATTTGTTAAAAGCGGATTTCAATATGCATTTCATGC
Organism: Hyalomma asiaticum; assembly: GCA_013339685.2. Taxonomy (NCBI): domain Eukaryota; kingdom Metazoa; phylum Arthropoda; class Arachnida; order Ixodida; family Ixodidae; genus Hyalomma; species Hyalomma asiaticum. The sequence continues at coordinate 67,370,497 of CM023482.1, read as the reverse complement.
CTGTGGTCTAGTGGAATTTTGGTTCATTTCAAGTACATGCACTTTTAATTATTGCGAGACGTTTTTCCCACGGGCACTTCATGTTTACACTGTTCTATGTCGGCAAGTAAGAGTCAGAAATAAAACTGCGCATTTAACAGCCCTTATTATGCCTCAAGGGCGCGAAACTGCTGCAGGTGCTTTTTCTCAGACTTAACACCAACTCTGCAGTTGAACTTTGTAAAATTTCCGTAAGCCACAATGTCTCAACGAAACCATATCCTCAGTTTTCGAATTCGCCTGCTTGCGATGCAAAAGCCGATGCTGCCTAAGGAATTTCGATATGTCATTGCAGTGGTATGCTAGAGACTGGCGACATACATGATTTTCTTATTTATTTTTTTTGTAGATGGGAAAATTCGGCTACCTTTGCTAAATAGACGGTCCTAAATACTAGATTTTATGTGAACAGTGAAAGCAATTTACTCTGTGGCATGCGTAAAATTTCTCTGAAATCGATTTTTTGTTGTGAGGTCTCTGCAGTTCAACATTTCGTACATGCGTTAGACAACAGAGTCGAGGCAAGTATGTGTGCTTGCGTGCGTGTGTGTGTGTTGTTTATAATGTTTACCGCAGTGTTTCAGCATCTGAAGTTTTATCTTTCACACTCAGGTTACTGCTGTGTTCGAGCACACAGGAGAAGAAGAACAGGACGTGCAGTCTAGAGCACTGGACGCCGCTGTGCTCGCCTACTCAAGCCTGTCACTTATACGGGCTCGTATGGACCCGCTGTGCAGAATGCATGGTAAGATGAAAGCTGCCGCAGAACGCGTCGCCCTTCGGACTGACAAAAGGCAATCTGCGCGACCTTAGATCTCTCAGCAAACCACATCGCTAAGCAAATGAAATGCCGCGCACTATCGGCACTTACGTAGTGACATTGCTAATTGCAGCGCACGAGCAACGCGAATTGCCTTTTTAGTATAACACGGCATACAAGAGTTGGATTAAAGTAAAATGCGGAATAGATAGGAAGAGCAGCGTCATGTCGATACGAACCTGCAACTTTGCGAATCAATGTGTAGACCGATGAATAGCCTCCTCGATAATTTTCTGCCTGTCAAGTGAACACGATAACAATAGAAAGGCGCCGTCGGCAAAGTTGCACACTGCCGCCGCCGATGGCGCCACTCAGGTAGAGTGCCTAAAGCCCCAGTGCTGCCGCGATTCCCGTGCATGTGATAGGCGGCCGCGACGCTGGCCATTTTTAATTGCTGCGGTAGTGGAACAACCATTCACTGTGTTACCAGAGCCTCGTTGATAACGCTGTGAACTGTCGTGTATCTCTAACGCAGCCGGTGAACGTTTAGCGCCGCTGCAGCAAGTCTGGTGCAGTAGCGGACTGCAGTAGCTTAGCATAAAAGAAAAGAACGTTTATTTACTCCTGTCGTAGTGCTTCCGGTTAATACGCCACCGGTTACATTACAACATGATGCAAGTACAATCGTCGACAAGCCTTCTTCTTCTTCTGAATGTGATGCGTACGTCTTATCGAAGAGTGTGCTTCGGAGGTGCTGTATTTGAAGCTGGGCTATTCTGAAAGTAAGCCATCATTTGATTTGATTAGTTCGTGGGTCTTTACGTCCCAAAACAACGATATGATTATAAGAGACGCCGCAGTGGAGGGCTTCGGAACTGTTGACCAGCTGGGATTCTTTGACGTGCACTGACATCGCACAGTACACGGGCCTCAACATTTCGCCTCCCTCGAAATATGCCGCCATTTGGAAAAATTGTATCTCGGGGTATGCTAACGCAATAACAATTGCTGCAGTTTCACATGGCAAACCTAGGATTATCCGGCACGCCGTAGATGGAAATTTCGACTTTCTGGAGTTCTTGAAATTATGCCCTGGGGACGCAAAGTAGGCGGAAGCGACCTCCACGGCCGGGTAAGAATCCTTCCTGCCAACAGCAGAAAACCGGGACCATTTTACCGTGACGGTGGCTGCACTTTAACAGCATACTATTGGACAATTTTCAGGCGAGTATTTCGCGATTATTTCGCGTCCGATGAGTGCTACAGTAGGCGTGGACGTTACCCCAAAACTATTGCAACTTCTACTGCGTCCGTGGGGCTGAATTTGTGACCGGGAAATATAAGAATGAGTACTTAGAACGAGAAAGCGTGGAGAAGGTGTTTGACTGAGGCGAATGGCTCACATACAGAATTCTAAGACTCATTTACAACTCAACATAATTTCTGTTAAGTCGTTTGAAGAAAAATACATTTATATATCCTTCTTGTCATGGGTGAACAAGCACAGTTGACGCTAAGCAGTCGTTTGACTGCTTAGTGTCAACTAAGTGCCAACTGGGGACACCCATGCCTGTAGATTTAGACGCACATTAAAAACACCACGTCAGCAAAATAATTCTGGTCTTGAACTACGGGGTGGCTGAAAATGGTATTATCTTTCTGGCCCCTAACACCCTGGAAATTACTACATGCTTGAAACACTCAAACTGCAAACATCCTGCACTTAAGAAAGCCTTGTTTAATTACTCTCACAATCTAGGGAGTCTTAAAGGGCTTGTATAATGTTCCATTTTACCGCGCCTGTACAATGTTCCATGTCCTGAAGGAAATACTGAACATTGCAGAAGCCCTTTAAGGCACCCCGAGAACATCCCGAGAAGATTAGACGCAACTACTGGCAGGGTGGTTCATGTTAAAAGCATCGTGGAATCAATTGCTCAACGTTAAGGTCACGTGGTTCAGGTTAATGAGTAGAACACAAATAAAGTATGAAAAGCGTGATCCGTGCAACACGAGAAAAAAAGCAGAAAGATACAATGTACATACACTGTGACTTCGCTGCGCTGCGGTCTTAGCACAAGCAACAGCGACACGTGCAAGCGCCCAGCAGGAGCTAGTCTACGTCGATGGCGCCATCTTTCGGTGGAAACGACCAAAAAGGACAGGGAAAAGCGAAGGCCTCTCGAGTGCCGTTTGACAGGAACATAATCATCGAGGAGGCTATGGCCGCTGCTAGTGGAATTGAATACGGCGGAAGGAAAGTACGTATATTACTAAATTGTCTCATTTCACTACGTTTAATCTTCCGAATCCTATGAAACTATCAACTAGAATTGTGTTCACCTTTTTCGATAGTTTTGCCTGCTCTTTCGACTTTCGTACCTCGCCGAGCCCTACGGGCATCCTCAGTGCGTGATTTTGTTATGCTTAATTCGTAAGCGACTATCGTGTATGACATGTTACTGAAGTCATGATCGATCGTTGATTTCTGCTATACATTCTACTTTACCTACCTTGCCATGCCAATTTGGTGCTCAACAAATTAAATATACGCGAGTTTTAAATCTTCTGTAGTCTTTCTTTATTTCTCCGGAGGATTCGTCCCGGGCTCATGAGAAGTCAGTGTTGCAACAATATAGTTATGGCGGTAGCCATAAAAGTAAAATATGCGGATGGCGAATACTGAAATGGAGAGTATTCCTAAATTTTGTAGTCACGTGTGGCACGCAGATCACAAAAGTAGATCAGAATACTGCAACTTTCTCAAGATGCCTTCCTTCCAACGAACAGAGGCAAGCACTCTTTGCAGCCACTCACTTAACAGACTCCTGCTGTTGCTCGACAGCTGATATAAATCAAGGGGGACTATCGTAACACATGCGCTGTTCACTCTTGTCAGTGCCTAATAGTTGTGCACCAAAACACAGGATGAAGGAAAAAACTTAATTTTCTGTTTTGATTAGTATGGCTCACTTGCGAAAGAAGGCAACCGAGAGTTGTTGAATTCTTCGCGCCCGCGTATGTACGTTAGAGTGAAGATGTGTCCACGCTGTTCTTTGCAGCTTTGAGACCTATCAGCCTCGCTTCTTTCCATCGGTTTGGCATACACTAGGTGGTCGCAATGAGGGTTTTGTGCTGTGCTCCTACTACGGCATACCGCTGATAACAGTATTGTTCACCGTGGTAAACCCAGTTGCTACAGGGTGGCCCAACGTATCCTCAGCAAGGACTAGTAACGCCACCATGAAGAAAATAAAAACCGTCGCCTGTGTAGCTTCAGGGTGGCCGACACCGGGTGGGCAGAAAACGAAAATTTAAGTTTGCCAGCAAGCATCGTAAAAAAATTCACAGCATATCCACGGAGTGAATGATGATGAGTGGGCGAAGCTCCGGATGTTGATCTTAGATCGTGCCGAGTTCCGGATTAATTTAGTTAAGGCACACGCTACGAATCCTTATGGTTCAACTACGCACAAGTGAAATCTCCCACCGGCACTTCATTGCAAGTCAAGATCCAGTGCCTATATATATATATATATATATATATATATCGGTGGCCGGTGAACAGTTCTCCAGCGCGAGCAGTCGGTATTTTTCAATCAAGAAACTCGCTATAAGACGCTGCTTGCGTCAAGCTTGTCTCTCGCGGGTGAGGGCGCGTTCTCCTTCTTTGCGAGCTGGTAGCGCGTTCATCGAAGAAAGAGCGTTTCCATAGTCAACGCGCGCCTTTCGCTCTCTCTGTCTCTCTCTCTCTCACAAGATAGCAGATGGAAGAGTGAGAGAGCTCGCGCGCCGGGAGGCACGCGCCGAGGGCGCGCCTCCCACACGTAGCATCATTCATTTCTTTGAAGGTAACGCGCTACTAGGAACAACGGACGGACAGACCCAAACCTTAAGGAGCTTCGCCCCTAAAATCTGTACAGGAAAGGCGCCTTGTCATAGTTGTGGACCTATTCTGTTTTGACAGATTGAAATCTTCCCTGTAAAACGAATGTGACCATTGGCTGCGGAGTTATACACATTCGGGAAACTTTCTCGGGAAATGACTCACGTGGCCTACCCTTGTCTTTTTACAATTTGAAAGCGAGCTTATTTTTTTGTTTGTCCTGTCTTGTGATGCTCTGTGATGTGACGCTTCCATAACCGGCTCTGGAGGGGTACTCTTTTTTTTTTTATTTGTATACCCTCAGGACCCAGTGGGTGTTACAGAGGGGGTGGGTACAATATCAACATGGCAAGTCATAATAGTAACAGTGAAGGAAATACAACAAATAACAATAGTTAAAAGGAAAAGAAATCAAGAAAAGAAAACGAAAAACAATAGTGTGCAGTTATACCAATATGTGTTTCGACACTGCGGACTTAAACAGTTCTTGGTCCTTAGTGGCAGCAATGGAGGGGGGAAGGCGGTTCCAGTCCCTGATTGTCTTCGGAAGAAAAGATTGCAGAAAGTGGTTGGTGCGGCAGAAAGGAATGGCTACTTTATTCGGGTGGTCAACACGTGATGAGATATAAGCAGGTCCTGAGATTAATTCCTCCCTAAGTACTTGATTACGAAAAAAAGATTTATGAAAGAGCGACAGACGGAAAATTGTTCTTCTAGTGACCAGATCTGGAAGTTGAAGAGTAGATTTCATTAAGGACACACTGGCAGTACGAGCATAGTTGTTATGAATGAAGCGGGCTGATCGGTTTTGGACGGCTTCTAAGGCTTCAATTAATGTTGATTGGCTTGGGTCCCATATGGCAGCCGCGTATTCGAGTTTTGGTCGGACTATTGTTTGGTAAAGCTGTAATTTGAGGTGTGTTGGTGCTTGGCGAAAGTTTCTGCGGAGGTAACCAAGAGAACGGTTTGCGTTGTTAATAATGTAGGTAATGTGAGAGTGCCACGATAGATCATTTGTTATGTAAACTCCAAGGTATTTGTAGCTACTAACCTGCTCTAATCCAGTTCCATTTAATGTGTAGTTGAAAAGTTTCGGAGTGATAGAAGAACGTGTGATTGTCATGCTTTTACACTTAGCAACGTTAAGGTTCATTAGCCAGGTATTGCACCATTCAGAGACGCGACTAAGATCGCCTTGAAGAAGTAAGTTGTCGTCCTCGTTAGTTATTCTGCGGTACAAAACGCAGTCGTCTGCAAACAGTTTTATGGATGACTTAATGTTACTTGCTAGATCATTGATGTATACTAAGAAGAGTAAAGGACCTAAAACGGAACCTTGCGGTACGCCAGATCTAACTGCACAGGGATTTGAGGAGGAATTATTAGCGGTAACATACTGAGTGCTGTTAGTAAGAAAGCATTCAATCCATTTCAGAGTGTTAGGGTCGATATTCAGTGTGCTAAGCTTAACTAGGAGTAATTGGTGTGAAACTTTATCAAAGGCTTTCGCGAAATCTAAAAAAATGCAATCAACCAGTATTTTGTTATCTAGTGCTGAGATAACGTCATGTGTAAAAGATAGAAGCTGAGTTTCGCACGAATGATGCTTACGAAATCCGTGTTGGAACTTACTGAAGAATGCGTTGGTTTCAAGAAATGCCATGAGATTAGTGTAGATTATGTGCTCGAGCATCTTGCACGGAATACTTGTTAAAGAAATTGGTCGGTAGTTCAGGGGAGAGTGTTGGTTTCCGGATTTAAAGACGGGAATAACCTTCCCCACCTTCCAGTCAGTTGGCAAAGTGGCGCACTGGAGAGACTGCTTAAAAATGTGCGACAATACAATGGAACAGTACACTTCGGTGTTCTTCAGAAATTTCGCGTTTATCTCATCAGTGCCACAGGCAGAAGACAGCTTAAGTCGCCGGATTAAGTTAATAATTCCTTCAAATTCTATAGTTATGTAATCCATTGGAAAGAACCCGCTGTGATATACCTGCGGCACTGCAACTGCACATGAATCTGAAAAACATTGCGAAAAGACGTTGTTAAGAACAGAACAGCATTCTTCGTTGCGCATTGCGCGGCCATTGGAATCAGTAAGCGATATGGCGGTTTGTTTTATTGGGTTGACAGTTTTCCAAAATTTCGACGGGTTAGTGGACAACAACGAGGGAAGCGTAGTGTTGAAATAGTCACGCCTGGCATTTCTGATGGAAAAGCGATACGCGGAAAGAGCTTCGCGATAAGCCTGCCAACGAAAAACACTGCTTTCGAGCTTAGCCGAGCGGAAGAGGCGTTTTTTCCTATTAAGAAGCCTTTTCAGGTTTGCTGTGAACCATGGCGAGCGCTGCTTTTTTGATATAACTTGAAGAGGCACATGCCTGTCGACCAATGAAGCAATTTTGTCTCGAAAGCTACGCCAATTCTGCTCGACTGATCGGTCAAAAAAACCAGGCATATAGCTATCAATAAACTGTTCAAATTCTGTATTAATTGCGGCATAGTCCCCTCTTTTGTAGTTTCTTATGGTCTTGGTAACCTTCTTTCGGGGTGAAATGTCAGCATTTAAAGTGAATTGCAGGCAGCAGTGGTCGCTAACTCCAGGAAAACAAGTCAGTGAGTTCAGTAAGTTTGGTGTCGTAGTCAGGATTAAATCCAGTACATTAGCAGACGTAACGGCTCTTCTTGTTGGTTCGGTGACCATTTGAGTTAAATTGAAATCTAAACATAAATTAACAAATGATTTATTCTCCGCTGTCGCCTCTGTGATAGTAGGACTGGTACCTGACCAATCAATTTTAGGAAAGTTAAAGTCTCCCAAAAGGAACAGATGAGAATGCGGAAATTGTACAACTAGTGAATTCAAGACGTCATGCAATTCGATACAAAAGTCAGGCGCCGCGTTGGGCGGCCTATAGCACACACAAAATAGAGCACTCTGATGGCGTAAAGGGATATTTGCACAAACAAGTTCTAAGGAAGAATTCACCGGTATCATGTGCGACTCTAGGTTATCGGCTACCGCTATAAGCACACCTCCGCCTTTTCCGCTACTACGATCACAGCGATAGATGGTGTACTTTTTGTCGCAGTCAAATAGTTCACTACTGGCTACATCGGGGGAGAGCCATGTTTCGGTGAGCGCCACGACGTCAGCGCAGCACGAGTCAATGACAGCCGATAATGTATCTCGCTTATTGATTATGCTTCTGACATTTGATAAAAGAAAGGATGTGCCCGCCAAAACAGGGGTCACAACATTGATGTTCGGGCTAGGATAAGCAAGGGCCTCTATCTGCAGACATAGAAGTAGACGAAGAATTGTTCCCGCTTTCAGCCCTGTCGGATTCCAATTCACAGATGCTATCGGTTGTTCGCGAGTACACGAAGCACTTTTTGTTTATATAGAGTCTGTTGTAACGTACTATGAACTGCTGTTTGCTAGCTTTTCCATAATCAAAGAGCTTTTTACGCACACTTCGCGTAGTCGCACAGAAGTCCTCGTTAACCGATACGCCACAAGCCTTGAGTTTGGTTCTAGCGACCAAGATGCTCTCGCGTAGCTTGGAAGATGCGAATTTAATTATGACGGGTCGGCATTTTCCTGGCGCGTACTTTCCCAATCTGTGTGCGCGAGATATACGTTCGTCATCGTCACCCAGATTTAGCGTTAACTCTGTATTAAGGATATTGCATACTTTTTTTTCACACTGGGTCCATGTTTCGGATGCAGTGTCTTCAATGCCGTGTAATATAAGATTATCGCGGCGGGAGCGATCTTCTAGTTCGTTGAGACGTTCGCTCAACGCTGCCAGCTTTGGCGCTACGCCCACACTGGCATTTTCACTGCTCAAGCGCATACTGTCCTCTACCAGGGAAAGCCTGCTGTGAATGTCGCAAATTTTTTCTTCAAGTGAACTCTGCGCTTCCTTGACAGCGCTAAGAGAAGCCATAACCTCGCTGTGCTTCGCGTCAACGTTTTTATGAAGGGATTTTATCAAAAAAAGAAGTTCTTTGTGCTCTTTGCTTGTCTCCTCCTTCGGCGGCCCAGGATTCAATTCCACGTCACCCGCTAGAAACAATAACCCCGCTACATGTACACACTCGCAACCAAGAGAGAACAACACTTGTGGGCATGGAAGTACTAGCAAACAACGGTCGCTGGACCTTTTACAGTACAGCGGAAGGGGACAACCCACCTGCACGATAAAGCAGAATGGCGATTGAGGCGGCTGCATCACTGCGGTACCTCCACGCCCACTGAGCGGAGGCAGAGGTTTCCAGGTGCTTAAAAGGCGCTGCTGTGATACGTACGGCGATGTGGAAGACCAGGCTGGTGTGAGCACATGCAGGGATTCTTGAAGAACTGAGGCAGGAGCTTTGCAAGACGCCGAGGGCAACGCAAGCAGTCCGGCGAGAAACGAGCTGTCAGATTGGGGCGGTGGTTGCTCGGCACATGCGCTGTTTTGCTGGTTGCACGTCAAGGCGGTTATCAAAACCTGCACGATAAAGCAGAATGGCGATTGAGGCGGCTGCATCACTGCGGTACCTCCACGCCCACTGAGCGGAGGCAGAGGTTTCCAGGTGCTTAAAAGGCGCTGCTGTGATGCGTACGGCGATGTGGAAGACCAGGCTGGTGTGAGCACATGCAGGGATTCTTGAAGAACTGAGGCAGGAGCTTTGCAAGACGCCGAGGGCAACGCAAGCAGTCCGGCGAGAAACGAGCTGTCAGATGGTGTCAGACTGTCTTTGGTTATCAGTAGGAACATAATGGTTCCAACGGAGATCTGCTCTAATTTCTAGTCCGTCAGCTGCATAACGAGTGTCCTATACACTTTAGCTCTGACGTAAAAAGCTGTGCTCACCAGTAGACAGCGGGTCTGAAAAAAACAGCAACGTATGTTGAAGGGCAATTGCTGTGCCTTTTACAGGTGCAGCCGGATACATGAACAGACAGCTTTCATGGAACACTACACCTTTTATACATGATTTCTAAGGGCTAAGGGAATGATTACGATTGGATAATACAAATAAGAAAAAAGAAATAACCTTCAGGACTGGAGCATTTAAAATGTCATTTTTTCCAGGAGTGATCGGCCAGTGGAATAAGCTACCATCAGATGTCGCGGAAATTAACTCACATGGGGTATTTTCAAGTTTGCTACAGGTACTGCAGTAGCGTATTCGCGCAGTTGCATGAATACAAAACTGTACTGTGAGCTTACATTTTATTACACATTTGATGTGTCACTACATAAGTGCACAGTTAACTAACTTTTTATTGTACGCTCGATGTATTATCATCTGCGTTACGTGTTGAGGCACTGTATTCCTTCCCTTCCCCTTCCACCCACTGCAATTCCTTTGGGCGCTGTGGGTGCTATGGTGAATGAATAAATAAATAAATAAATATTGTTGTTGTTTTGTGGGGTTTTACGTCCCAAAACCAGTTCTGATTATGAGAGACGCCGTAGTGGAGGGCTCCGGAAATTTCGACCACCTGGGGTTCTTTAACGTGCACTGACATCGCACAGCACACGGGCCTCAACATTTCGCCTCCATCGAAATGCAGCCGCCGCGGCCGGGATTCGATCCCGCGACCCTCGGATCAGCAGCCGAGTACCTTAGCCACTAGACCACCGTGGCGGGGCAAATAAATAAATAAATAAATAAATAAATAAATAAATAAATAAATAACAGTGACCTCATTAAGATGGACGTTAGCCGTTACGTGTGTGCACAAAGCTATATTCACCATGAGATAAATGCGCGTGCACACCTATGGGCGTGTTGTGCGATCGATAAATGTCAACATGAATATAAGGGTTCATATTGTTGGCGCAAAAGACTCCTGTGAGGACCGGACAACATAACGCAAGCGTTCTGCCTCCCTCGTTTTTGGGGCGAAGCACCTTAGGGCCGAGCCTTGTCCCCCCCTCGTCGTCGTCCGTAGCTCTGGTTTGCATGGGGTCCGCTAGGGGCGCTGCAGTGTCGTGGGAGAGCACCTTAGGGCCGAGCCTTGTCCCCCCCTCGTCGTCGTCCGTAGCTCTGGTTTGCATACTCGGGAAAAGAAATGGTTGTAAACGAAAAAGAAATAAAGCTAGAGCTTGGTGGCCCGGCCACCACCCCGTTATAAAGGGGACGCTCCTAATATCCATCCATCCATCCATCCAGAGAGCGAACGGCGCGCGTTGACTGTGGAAACGCTCTTTCTGCGACGAACGCATTACCAGCTCGCAAGGAACGAGAACGCGCCCTCGCCCGCGAGAGACAACGCTGACGCAGGCAGTCTGTTAGCAATTTTCTTGATTGAAAAAAACCGACTGCTCACGCTGCACAACTGTTCACCGGCCACCTCGCATATATAGGCACTGGATCTTGACCTGCAATGTAGTGCCAGTGGGAGATTTAACTTGTACGCAGTTGAACCATAAGGATTAATAGCATGCGCGTTAACTAAAAGATATCCGGAACTCGGAACGATCTACGATGTGGGAGCGCAGGAATCTCATAAAGACCAGGAGCATAAATGACAACGCGCGTGTAAACATATACACGCGTTGTCACTCATCTACACGCATGAGTGGCCAATGTCACGGGTGATTTCCGAACGATCCCCAGTGCTTGGCCCACTCGTCATGGTTCACTTCGTGGAGATGCGTTGATTTTTTCTGTTTGCTGTATATTCATCAGAATTTTTATAAGAACTCCCCCCCCCCACCTCCCTTGCATTATTTATCAATAGCGCTTACTTTAATGTGTGTCTGCATCTTTGTTGCAGGCGTGTTGCTGCGCTCTGAAGCGACGTCGAATCTGGAGGTTCATCGATGCCAGTTACATTTCTGTGTGAGGGCGCCTAGCACTGAAAGACTTATGAAGGTGCGCCGTGAGTTGGAGGCGTGCATGGAGGCTGCCGCAAAGGCCACAGGCTGCGTTGCACACATAGCCGAAAAGGAGATATTTTGCAAGCACATGAACATCAACGAACCTCTGCTGAGAGTTTTCCAAAAGCACGCAGAGGCGCAAGGTAAAATACTTACCTGTATAGTGCGTATATTAGAAACGACGTCCAATAAATGTAAACCGTGATTTAGAGTCGGCATATGTGTATCTTATGTAGCGTGTGGGGTCTCTCACGCTCGAGCAACAAAGGACGCAGTACACCGTAGTGCAAACCAACAAAAAGACATTTATTTGATTCTCGTACGTGTAGGTAAGCACGCTAGCCGAATTGTACAAACAGGCATGTCAATGTAACACACCACGCGAAGTCTATGGTCCTCGATTGACCGCAACAGGATACCGAGCGAGTACTCTTCGCCCCATGCCAGAAAACTAAGCCTATGTTGCTCGCGAGCTATGTCTCGTCAACGGGAAAGGCGTCCGCGGGATCGTCCTAGCGAAGCGTGTCGCCACCGCGCGCTCCAGTGTCGACCGCACGCGACGACGTCTCAAGCCAGAGAGAGCGAGGAGCGTTCCCCCGTGGGCCCGCGAATCCTCGCCGCCAGGCAGCGCTACTGCAGGAACACCGCTGCTATCCGCAACGCTGCGACACACTGACGATGACGTCACGGCTCATGCACCGCTGGAGAGCCACATTGGAGTAGCTTTGAGGAAGCGTGAGCGCCACGTGATTAAACTTATTAGGAGAAGTGAACGTTCCCACAAGCGGCAACTTAAGGTTGTACGATGCAGGTTTCCTCAATTCTACGCACAACCTACCGTCTCCCCCATACTTACGAGCATTGCACACTAAAGGTGCAATGTGCCTTTATTGCTACGGGACAGTTGTCTGAAACAGCATATGTGAATATATATGTATATCTGAACAAGGAAGTGTCCTTGGATCCAGCAGAATCAAAACATTTCGAAGCGGAGGACATGCGAAACGAAAGCTTTTTTTATGTCGGCGACCGGTCTTCATCAGGGAAAACAGAGTACGTAAATGCGCTCTTCTTAAGTACGCAATGGTATAAGGAGCCGCTAACACGTACTCTATCACTACAGCACAGTAATCAATGCAGTAGTATATATATATATATATATATATATATATATATATATATATATATATATATATATATATATATATATATATGCATACAAATAAACGATCTGTACTTGCATGAGGTATTCTGGAACATGCATGACTGTTTTAATGATGCCCAGAAATGACAGCCGTTTCAGATATCAGCACAGCTATGTAGCATACCTGTGAGAGCTAATACGGAAATAAAGCAGAACTTTACGTATTTCATAACGCGCTCTTACTGCAACGTTCTCGTCCGTACAGTCCCGATATCAAACAATAATCTAAAGGACGAAAAATTTCCGTATATATTTGTTAATAAATCACGAAACTATTATTGATAATTTCTAACAGCCTATAAGGGAATGGTTAAATGTTACAGAGCATTAAATTACCGCCACACGAAGGACAACACAGCTATAAAGATTGCTAAAAGTGTCCAGTTCCTTCCCACGATTTTTCTATTGCCAACAGTAAAATAAGTACACTTACTGTAACGAATGGGAAGTAGTCAAGGGCTCGTTTATTGGTTAGAATCAACTTAATTAACCAACAAACATTGAACCCTAGGAAAGTATAGAAGAAATTATTCAAGTTCCTGATTGTGGTATTGTGATTCTGAAGTATGTAGAAAGGAGTTAAAAGACAAACCTGCCTTCGGTGGGAGCCTAACCTACGATTTCATGTTCTACCGCTGAGCTACGAAGGCGGTCGTCCCCCCGTCAACTTTGTAGGGTACTTATGTACATGTAATCCTGGAAATGTTAAGCAGCGCCACTCGTGGCTATGGCGACGAGTGTGGAAAGCTCTTCGGTGGGTTCGGTTCCCGCTGAAGGCCGGTTTGTCGTTTCATCCACTTTATTTCCTTTCTACATACTCCAGATTTACAATACCTTGATTAGCAACTTGAATAACGTCTATGCTTTCTAGGCGTAAATGTTTGTTGATTCACACTCATTGTAGTTATTTTACTGTTGGCAGTGCCTCATTCGGCGTTTGCGGTGCTTGCTGCACATGACAACTGCTCAGAAATCTCCTGCGCCATCAGGCGAATTTCAGATGCGCACAGTTATTACATTCTGACCGTAGGTTTACGGCGCCACCTTTGAGATAATTCATTGTCACCTTTATCCTATATCTATTTCCCTGCGCAGGAATGGTCTTTGAAGACGGCCTGAACTGCCAGCCTCGGCATTCCGGTGCAACCTCGGACGTCGGCAACGTGTCACACGCTATACCCACCATTCACCCTGCGTACCGGCTCGAGTCGAGGGATACGAACCACACGGCCGAATACTGCCGCGTGGCGGGTACGAGACAGTCCCAAGGAAACTTGCCTCGTGGTGGGAAAAGCACTAGGGGCTCACCGTCTTTGACCTTCTTCGAGATCAGCGGCTCCTGGACTCTGCCAGAGAGGATTTTGAACGCCGCTGCAAGAAGGACTTCGCCTGAGTATCGCATTGCGCGCACACGTGTCACACGCTCCCGACTGCTAGCTGTGCAGAAGTGGGCGGTCTTAATTCACGCTAAAGAACAAATATTCAAATTTTCCGGAGCCCTCCAGTACGCCATTCCTCTCCTTTCTACTCTTTGATTCCCTTATTGCGCAGCGGTGGTGTAGTGCTTATGGTTCATGTTCGTGGTTAAGATGCTCAACTTCTCAAAAAGTCAACTCAAGTGGCTTAGTTGCTCAACTTGCGAGCTTAAGCAACTTGAATTTTAGCAACTTTGACCGCATCTATCTATATGCCCATCTATAGTCGCTCTCCTGGTCACATCGTTGACTTCGTATACACCACAATTGGAATGATAGGGTATAAATGCATGACGACCTCTAATATTCGACCATTACAATTTATAACTTGATATACGAGTCGTGCACGTCCCTATTAACGACGACGCGATCGCATGTGGCTCATTCCCGCTGCGCTCTTCTCAGGGTATGCGAATATGCGCCACAAGTGACTGAATGGTACCAATACAACCTGGGTCAGTCAAGCACCAGCCAAAAAATAGACATTGACAATCTGACGAGAATACAACTGGCGTGGCTTCGAAAAATACAGACAGACAGACAGACAGACAGACAGACAATGAATTTTATTGAATCCTGAGTAGCTACTGTAAGGACACCCTAGCGGGAGGCCGTTGTAACCGCTGGCCGCACCCACGTGGAGGAAAAAAACGCCATGACCCTCCGCTCTTTCGTGGGACCTCTGGATAGCCTGGGCTTGCTTTTGGAGCCCAGTGCTTCCTATGGCCTCCTCCCATTCATCTTCGCTGGAGAGAACGTCGCTAGGCAACACGGGACATCGTCAAAGCATGTGAGCCACTGAACAAAAGGTTTCACAACTACAGTTTTTTTTTTTCTAAATTGCAATTGAGCTGCAGACACTGGAAACAGACAGTTACATACGAACGAGCTGTAATGACCGAAGACACCCAGCACGGGGTAGTGGGATAGTACGTACTAGAACCTGAGTTCCCAAGGTTCCAAGTAAGAACGCTGTACGTCTGCTCCACGGGCGCTCTTTCAACGCGGTACATATCGTACATAAACCTTTACGCTGGTCTAACGTCAGCTGCGGTTGCACTCTGAGCTCACCTCTCTCACAGCAATGTAAGAAGTATTCCATATGAACTACTATCACGGAGCGTGATATTGTCCAGTTGTGCTTGACGCGATAGCTATATACTCCAGCAATATGCACATAAGTGCACCATGCCTTAGATTTCTCTGCGGCAAAACAGTCATATGTGTTTCATTTGAGTGCCTACGTTACTTCTTACGAAGAGCTGCCACTTAGTCTACAGTCTGTCAACGTGCATGACGACCCCGTGTTAGGCACACAACCACTCAATATGCACGAAGACGTTGATCCTGCTCGTAACATTTGACTCCCGATTTCGTGTGCGCAATTACCTCGATGACTGCTTCGCGTGACGCCGATTGCCACAACTTAGTATCTGCCGAATTTTTGTGTACATTCGCGAGTACCTACGAAAGTCTCATTCACTGTCGGAACCGCCCCCGCACTATGTTCAGGCCACTCTGACTGTACGTAAGCTGCACACGTTCTACGTTACCATAAAAATCGCACGCAACATTTTGATCGCCTTAGGGTCTTGTACGCGTCTGTGACATGCCGCCTCGAACTTCCTCTCGGCTGTTTTACGTGATTGCCACTCTCAGTACGAGAGGTCATATTCAGGTTTCTGCTGCGTTAAGTGCTTCTTTGCAAAGGAACTCTTCGTACGGACTATATGCGTGTGTACCGACTGATCTCTGTGGTCACCCTGTGTACTGGATTGTACTCCTAGTCGTTATACTCGAGCCGCCATACATGTACATAGCGTTTTTGATCTTTTTACTTTCTTACGGTTTGATCATAAGTTTAATTTTCCTATATTTTAAAGCATGACGTAGGATAACCGGCTTTTACCGTAGCCTACCTGCCAATGTTTCTCCGTCAAACCTTTTTAAATGCAAGTTCCGCCCAATTTCCCTGCTGCTACGCCTTTGGCCTCTTAACCAATATACACTACACTTGTACAGACAAATGTTTGAATATGTCCCCTGCAAACCAAGCTAGAAGATACGTGTATGTCATATTTCCCGTGTGCTTCATGTTTGTATGCAGGGAAAGGCTTCTCGACACCCTCCATCGCAGCGCTGCTTTTTTGTGCCTCATATTTTCAGTTATTGTTCGCTGGCGTAGAACGCAATGGGTTTCATAAAGTACTATGCTAACTCGCGATAAACAGCGGTGGTGGCGGTATTTGCGAGATATTGGCTCATATTCGAACTTTGCGAATACAGCTCCATACATTTGCTCGATCTCGTGACGGCATCCTTCGGCATCTTCGTCTTCCAACTGTTTTCGGACAACCTAACGCTGCTTGTAGACCGGTGCCAGTCCTTCTGATCACTGCAATTGCAGCCCTTTAGCTTTCCAGCAAAGTCGAGACGCTAGGATGAAAATCAAGCTCGAGCCTCGTGAACAGCCTCTTTATTTGGTTGAGCGGATCAGAGGCTAGGTCTTCGAAACGCAGCCGGTATACCTGTCCTACCGCGACCGTATGTTGAGGCCATCAAAGGCACGTAAGTCCCACCGCATCTGTGAGCAGACGCTATGGCGCTACGGCAGAACTCATCAGCCATGCACAAGATTAAGCCACGACACGTGAAGATTTGCCTTTGGTCTTGAACGAGGTGTATAACGGGAACGGTTTCTTTACTATCTGTTTTGTGCCGACAACATGTTAACCTGATTGAAGAACATGGCGGCATAGTTCCGAGCACATCCTTTCTCACAGAACTCATAATGTCATTGGTCCGACACTAGATACCACTGCACAGCAATAAATCAAGTCGACAGATCAGAAGAATGCTATGTCGATACGCCTTCGCAGCTTCTCATGCGTGAGACATAGAAAGAGAATGGAGTTCGTGGAGAAGAGAGAAATTTCCGCAATTTATGCTACAAGTACAGCCGTGACAGGGTGTCACGGCTGGGCTACTACAGTCTGACTGTCACTGGAGGTTCTTTAATAGCGTAGAGAAACACGCCACCAGAACGTCAGTGTCCGTGTAATAACATAGAGTCGTCGTTTTTCTGTTTTCCACTGCCCTCCGTCCCGGCTATAACGCCGCAGCGTTGTCGTATGTTCGCGTGAAGAAGTGTCGTTCCTATTTTCGAAATAAGTCTAATAGAACTAGGGCTCGTTTATTTCTTAGTGCGACCTAATCAATCTGACAGCGAAGTCAGGGAACGCAGAAGGGACATAAATTGTAGGTTTTAAATGGGTTCTGGGGATTACGACATTACTACCGAAGCTATTAATAGGTGTTCGTCATATGGCGGCAACGCACCAGTCGATAGCTTTAAGCCAATTTAGAGCGCCTCGATACGCACACGCGGAGACGAACTAACACGTCAAGGGAGAGGACCGCGCCGTGACACTGTCCTTCAAACATAATGAAGTAGTCATGAGGCATTACGTATGCCGTCACCTCATCTTGCTTAGATAACACATGAGACGTGTCCCTCGCCTAAATAAGGCCTGCTAACCCGTATACTAGCAGTATGTTAACAGACATTTCATGTAAATCGTTGTTTTTGATGTAACACACAAATGAAGTCACCGGATCTCTCGCCCCCTAGTTTAAATATTTATGGGCAAGCTTTAAACGGTTCTATTTTTGCGGCAGGGGGCATGTCTCAAAGGCCTGCGTAAAAAAGTGCCTCTTAGCGAATTAGTTGAAGATTTTCCCACTATGGAAAAGCTTCAGAGTGCACGGTCTTATTTAAACGTTCGCTTGAGTGTAACGTTTAAGTAGGAATTTTCCAGGCGGACCACCCATGTGTAATTTCGTAACTTATAATTCATGTAGCCGTGACGCTTTTTCAGCTCTTCACGTAGCTCTTCTACTCGCTGGTTATTCATGCACCTATAGGAGGCCAGTATTCTTTCCCTTTGTGCCGAGCTCAGCGTGTACAGTCACTCTCACGCAATTTATAGCAGTGCATGTTGTTTTTCTGTTGTTGTTGTCGTTGTTGGCGTTGTTGCCGTTTTTCATGAAGGTATCTGCGCAATGCATGCTTAACCGCGCAATACATGCTTTCTTTTTTTTTTTTTTTTTGCTGCAAAGCAATCTCTTCGAACATAGGTTATGTACTCACACGTCGTTAGTGTTTCGCAATTGTAGTTGCGCCACCACGTCCGTGGGGTGAAATTCCTCTATATTTCCCTTCCAGTGCCAACTTGGTATGCGCCCCCTGCTTAAGGGCTGACACATAAGCGAGCAGTGATAAACAAATAAATTACAAGCATTGCAGGCCGACAGAGACACTAAAAAAGCACCTCTAGCTCGGGCAGTCTATCGGTCATATTTGCGACAGTTGTAATTAGATGCCACAAGAATTCGTAACACAGCGTTCACTTTTGAACACGTGTTTCCTCTGAAAATTATTTTACATCCACTTGTGGCAAGTATATGCATGGCATGTCTACATTATTTTTTTTTTGAGCGGACAATGTAATTGCGGGCACATTCCTATGTCACTCGCACACGTCCGGAACGACCTTGCTACTCTGTCTAAATGTGATCTCTGCTAAAATGACAACCGCGCTCCCTTGTTTATAAGTTCCTTGTCCAGTTTACAACCTCCTGGTGTGGTACATTATGCTTGAACGGCGTTTCCAAGCTGTATATATATTAGCGAGCGTGAAAGGGTAGCTCACAGACTAGCCGCAGATCGCAACGATTTCTTGGTGCTTGTTCTCCAAAACGAACATTTGTAAGTGAGCTTCTGCATTATAAAGTACCCCGTACTTCTCACCCCGCTGTATTGGAAGGTTTTACAATTCTGTTCGGTAGACACAACAAATCAGGGTTTCTCCTGCGTTTGGGTATGTGTCAACACATCGCGCTCACTTGCACTTCATTTGAATTTTCGATTATGCTGCCAGATCATCCTTAATGGCATAAGTTCCCAGTATTAATTCTGCTTACTATTAATAGCGCCAAACCAAGAGTCCTTGGAATGACCAGGACAAAGTTCACAAGGAGGAGGAGGAGGAAGAGAAAGGAGGAAAGACAGGGATGTTAGCCAGTGCTGAGACCGGCTGGCTACCCTGTGCAGGGGAAGAGGGGTAAGGGGACTGAAAGATAGCAGAAAGGAGACACGACAAGAAAAAAGAAAAAGAGAGAAAAAAAAACACACGCACACAAACGCGACACTGCTTAAAGTCTGTCCCTTAGACCACTCGTCCGTAAAAATCGCAACAACGCGTTGAGCGCTTTCCGTGCTGACGATGGACATGGCCAGTGTCCCAAGACTCGTTGCTCGGACAAAGGGCGCCTGTCAAGTCTGTCTAGAGCAGCGGTAAGTTCTCTCCTGGGGCCACTGAAACGGGGACACTCACACAGAAGATGGGAGATCGTTTCGTCGCAGCCGCAGTTCTCGCACATAGGGTCGTTTGCCATTCCAATACGAAATGCGTAGGCGTTTGTGAAGGCAACGCCAAGCCACAGGCGACAAAGAAGTGTCTCTTCAGCTCGAGGTATTCCTGAGGGAAGGCGGAACTTAAGGTCTGGGTGCAAACTACGTACACGAGCATTGGTGAAATCTGACGAATCCCACTGTGCGCGCGTAAGTTCACGTGCTAGGGATTGAAGCCTTGCAGATGCGTCGGTCCTGGAGAATGGTATTGCTCTACTGTGGTTATCATCGTGGGCAGATCGGGCGGATTTATCAGTAAGGTCATTGCCGTTGATCCCACAGTGCCCCGGTATCCACTGGTACGTGATGTTGTGTCCTTGCTCGACGGCATGGTGGTGAAGAATTCTTATGTCAGCAACCAGTTGCTCGTGGGGTCCATGACGAAATGGCGATATCAGACATTGAAGAGCTGCCTTGGAGTCTGTGAATATGGACCATGCATGGGAAGGTTCTGCAATTATGACTTCTACCGCTGCATGAATTGCGGCGAGTTCTGCAGCTGTCGAAGTTGTGAAGTGGGACGTCTGCATTACAATGATCCTCGCATATGGCAGAGTACTTTGAAAAAGATAAATAACGCAGTGAAAGGGTTTGAGAGAGCCATATTATTTATGTCTCACGAAACTGTTCACAAGGCATCCTGCGCCATATATTTTTGGCACGACTGTCTCAAATCACTCTGTGGGAAAGATAAGATATTAGCCTCTACTTGATATTTATGAGAACAGTTGCCTTCCCGTAGCGGCCCCTAATGTGTATTGTAGTTGCAGTGTTGATTCGAGTATGTGCTTGCATAACTTGACTTAATGATGCCTATCGATTGATTGTTCACTTGCTGCGTACGACTATTCCAATTTTGCGCCACACCGCAAGTCCCCTCTTCTTGACTTTCATATAAGTTCGCCAAGCCTGTGTATTTGAGTTCAACTCTTTGATCGTATTTCGTATCCGCGTTCTCCGAATGCTGATTGCACATTGCCCCCATTTCATTCTTTTCACAAAGCGAGAACCCGACATTGCATGTTCTCTCCCTCTTGTGTTTTTTTTTTTGTTTGTACACTGAATTATGAAGCACGCCTACAGAAAACCTCATTCAATCATAACTCCAGCGTAAGTATGGTTGCCCCCCTACCTGTCGTAATGTGCCTCTCCTCAGCATTCCTAGCATATGTATTCTGTCCTCAAAACTGCTTTCTGAAAGGCGAGCCCGCTATTCGAATAACGCTGTTATATCTTATTTAAACCACAGCAAATCAGTGCTTTGAGAAACGGAATCTGTCGTCCACGTTTTCAGGAAATAAATTATGATATTACGGACTCCAAAGGACCCCCTGATATATCACGAGAAGTCAATTAATGAATGCTTGGTAAAAGGAAACAGAGGATCAAAGAGAGGGCCGAGATCATTGTTTTAATGGGATGTGCCAGAATAATTTCCGTACTGGCAAAACAGGAGTGTTATTGCTGTAAGAATACAGTAAGACAAGAACTCCACTAAAGCAGGTACACCTAAACTAGTGGGTAAACGCCGCAATTACAACTCTGCATTTTGGGGGCTCATACGATGGATTTTCCTTTTTACGCGATGCAGGCTCTGCATGAGCCCGAGAGAAATAGGAGGGAAAAGCGTAGCTTAGAAACCGTCGGCTGTGTGAGGCAGCTGCATCTTACCAACAGTGTGCACCAACAATAAACAAGTACATTCTAGTTTTCAGGAAATACTTCACAAGGGCCTGATTCGACGTTCAATACTATCATACCCGCCGTGCAAGCCAGCAAGTAATACGTAGGCTGTGATCGTTTTATATTGGTTTTCTTTTTTTAGGGGCGAAGCACCTTAAGGTTTGGGTCTGTCCGTCCGTTGTAGCGCGTTACCTACTAGGAACGCGCTACTACTTCGATGCACGCGCTACCAGCTCGCAAAGAAGGAGAACGCGCCCTCACCCGCGAGAGACAAGCTTGACGCAGGCAGCGTCTTCTAGCGAGTTTCTTGATTGAAAAATACCGACTACTCGCGCTGGAGAACCGTTCACCAGCCACCCATATATATATATATATATATATATATATGCACTGGCTCTTGACTTGCTATGAAGAGCCGGTGGGAGATTTCACTTGTGCGTAGTTGAACCATAAGGATTCGTAGCGTGCGCGTTAACTAAATTAATCCGGAATTCGGCACGATCTACGATGAACCTCCGGAGCTTCGCCCACTCATCATCATTCACTCCGTGGATATGCTGTGAATTTTTTTTTCTTTTGCTTTCGGACGTCCGAATAAAACAGCGTTTGGGCTATTTTAGAAATCGAACCGTTAACCAATCGTTCACGCAGTGGCTCACTCGCAGGGTCATGAAGCAACCCTGCATGTTTTCCGGAGCAGAGTCACGAAGCCACAGCGGGAGGCTCATTTGGTGTGCGCGTGAGCAAAGATGTGGGGATTCCATGGCGGACGCACTGAAACTCGGCGGCGTCGACCGAACAAAGCACGTCTCCGCCCTGCACAGAGCGACTGGAGAGGAGGACATAGGACATAGTTAAGATACGGACTCTAGAAGGTGGTGTAGTGGTTACGGTACTCGGCTGCCACCCAAAAAACGCGGGTTCGATCCCGGCCGCGGCGGTCGCATTTTCGATGGAGGCGAAAATGCCAGAGGCCCGTGTACTGTGCGTTGTCAGTGCACGTTAAAGAACCCCAGGTGGTCTAAATTTCCGGAGCCCTCCACTACGGCTTTTCTCTTCTTTCTATCTCTCTCACTCCCTTTCCCCCATCTCCACGGACGCTTAGCCGTGCTCCCTACATGGGTTGCAGAAATTAGCGTCCTTTCCTAACCGAACCACAATCATCATCATCAAAGCTCGGCCGAGAAAAGAAAGGGACAAAAGAAAAAGGGGGAGGAGGTGTAGCGCCGGCGTGTTGCCCTGTTGCTAGGTGTGAATGTGGCCAGCGCAGTTATTATTGACACAGTTAAAAAGAATCATACGTTGTCTTCCACTCAGCCATAAAAACGAATACATTTAAGAAGGTTAAATGTTAGTACTCAGCTTACACAACTCGCTTGCTTGGAGCGTAATTTATGTATTTCATGATCGGTTGACGCTATGGTAAATTCATGCTGTTACGTTATTACTGTTACAACCTCGCCTCTTTCTGTGGCCACAGCGTGTTAAGCAACACATGAGGAGACGATGCGGTGTTGATGCAAGCACAGGCTCAACAGAAAGTCCGTTGGGTCGTGCCTCTGCTGCTATATTCAGGCAAAAGCACTCGGACTAGCAGTTAGTGCGTCGGAAGGGCTCCGTATGTCCAAAATAATGAATCATGCTTGACGCGTACTTAGCAGAGGATCGTGCACTAACCTCAAGGGCACGGTGGTAATCGACAAAGCTGCGATGCCGCGTACAGCTGGTTCTCGTAGAGTGAGCTTCCCAGCTCCATCGCTGGCTACAAATTCGCTTTTGAAGGTCCTCTCACGAGGGCAGCAAAATGTTTCCTTCGAAGGCCGTACGTATAATCAACGAACTCTGGTAAAAACAGGAACTCGCCGAAATTGCCCCTTACAGCTGTCATCTAGCGACGCTCATTACCATTTATTTTCTACGCACAGCCTTCGAGATTGATGCGCCCCTATGCGCCATTTCAGAGGCTGTGCGTTTACATATTAGGCTCCTAGATCAATAGCTGTTACTATCGTCAGGGCTAGCCGGCGAGTCTCTAGCTAGCAACATGAGCGTTACAGCATAGCGGCGCTCAAAGGCGACCCCCCACCCCCATTGCACGGGCCATATGAGGAGCTTTTTCCCGTAGTGTCGATATATTAATCCCGTGGAGGCACCCTACTGGCAACTAGTGGTGGAGGCACCCTACCGGCAACTGGTGGCG
The DNA here is from genome assembly GCA_013339685.2 of Hyalomma asiaticum. Classification (NCBI taxonomy): domain Eukaryota; kingdom Metazoa; phylum Arthropoda; class Arachnida; order Ixodida; family Ixodidae; genus Hyalomma; species Hyalomma asiaticum. The sequence continues at coordinate 67,346,890 of CM023482.1, read as the reverse complement.
CACGCCCGCATAGCTGACGCAGACGCTTGCACTAGTGTGGCCGGCGGCCACAATAGGGACATCTCATGCCACGTCGCTGCTGAAAACCCGACACAGCAGTTGCCGTGGAAGGTGCAGCTGTCGCTAGTGTGCACCCCGCAGCCCAGCGAGTTGGGAAGGAACAGGAATAGGAAAAAAACGAAGGCAATATGATCCCATAGGTCAACAGGTAAAGGTGTCGTCATTAGCTTATATTGCGAGTGATTTAATAACGACGTAATGTAATGAGTGACACAATGGGTCCATTTAACGTAAATCACTACGCGGAATGTACTGTCATGTCAGCTGAATCACTTCAGCTTTACTTCGTCTCTCCTGGATGTCAGCACCATTCCAGGCGCGATCCACACTCCGCCTCGATGCACCCGTGCAGAGCCGCGTGCATAGCAGCGTTCGCACAGCCACGAGCATATATGCGCCGATAGCGCAGCGGTAGGGCACCGGCCACCTTTCTTTGTGGGTGTCGTTTCCCTGCCGACCCCTCTTCGAGCGTGATGAGAACAAGAAAACTGGTGCGTTAGACGCCAGAGCACGGCAACGATGTTGACGCGTCAATGTGGCGCAAGTCAATATGATTGATACCTCTGTCGAGCGGCGTTTACTATAGACTGTGCCCAGTTGTTAGGTAAACTGCTTCCGTTAACACAAAGGGTTGGCTCTTCATGTTACGGAGGTGGTGCGTGAACGCGGGTTCATCCACGTCAGACGGTGTCGTGCCAGCGAAACACCGATAGCAATGTGCGGTTTCACCTCGATGTAACAATAAGCATTCAACCACTTATGCGAAGGCACATTTCACTTTCGTAGTATACCGATTCCTCTGACAGAGAGATCAGCCACATGTTTTATTCGATGTGTGTGCCTTATGTATTTCGCAGGTGAATATATCATGAAAGGTCGTCCAGGGATCAGCCTTGCTGCGCTCGCTGCCACCATAATTGGTAGGTTGCGTTACCATATTTCTGTTCCGCCTTATCTTTTCCACACATTGATTACAGTGCTATTGCGAAAATGTACGGATGAGAACGACCACCGTAGAATAATGACATGCCAACCACTAGGTGTAGTTGCCTAGGTGATGGCGCTGCTGAAGGTACGTTTTCAACAATTCAGGGCCTTAACTAGCCTTCCTTTGCATATGTCTTATTCTGTCCGACACAATGAGCATCTTGCGTAATGGCAACAGCGCTTCCGGCCCAATGGCTCACCGCCTTTTAAGTGCAGACGCGTTGGACAGACTGGCAAGCTAGTAAATATACCTCAATGCCCCGTAAATACGGCTTTGAAGATCTCCGTAATTTTTCGGTGGTTGTTAAGCACCTCGATACAAAGCGTGCCTCCTTAAATTCTAGCATGCTGCCTCATCGCGAGGGCATATTTAAGGGGAAAAGGAAATTGCGCCCACAATCATGTAAATAACAGCTCTTGCTTCGTAACAACACCGTTGATTTCTGCTACGAAGAAGCAGTCGTTGGAAACGGTCCTGAATACTGGATTTACAACTTTGGCATGATGTTTTGCACATTTTGAATTGCATCAAATAAAGTACGCAAAAATGAAGAAAATGAATACATCTATATGATCTAGCAGAAGCATATCTATCTAGCAGAAGCATATCATTCTTGTGGTGTGGCATTGTACAATGAACAGACCGTGCTCCGTATGTGTAGAGCTTTTGTTAAATAAAAAACACGGTGAGGCTTCGCGAAACCACTACCGTGCTACTTCTACTCTAGAAAAGTATATAGACTTCTACACAAATTCAAGACAACGACGGAGCTCATCAAGGTAGACGGACTATTCCTGAACGACCTGTGTTTGTTTAGACACAGTGTTTCAAGTGTATTTTGTAGCTAAGTAAAGCTCTCACACAAAAAAAAATTGTTCCGAAATACGGCCGTACCCATCCTCAGAGCAACACGCCTTAGTTAGAGAGCGTTGTTTCGCAAGTGACCTTGTTCCTTAGAAGGTTGGAGAATCATAGGTTCAATGTCCGACTGCACTTTTGCAGGAATAAAGGCACTCCGCCTTTCCATAGAATATCTACACAACTGCGCCTTCGGAAAGTGCAGGTACAGGACTAAAAACAAAGCAATAAAAACGTTATCACACGCTTTAAATGGGGGCTTTGGAAACTCTGTTAAAGCTACATAGGCTGTTCGGCCCATTGGACACTAACTTTTATTCTATGACTCAATGCAGTAGATTTTCTCGTGCCAATAAATGTATTGTTTCTCTTTCGCGCCCACAACGTGACTTTTTCTCCTTAATGCCGAGTAATAGATCGATGCCTCTTGTTCCTTTGAAATTAACTGCGATATGCACTCTTAGCACGCTAACCTTTAACTTATTTTATAGGTACACAGAAATGTGAAAATATGCTCCTTTACTAAACGTTAAAGCACTTTAACCTTTCGTAAAGGAGCATATTTTCACATTTTTGTGTACCTATAAAATAAGTTAAAGGTTACCGTGCTAAGAGTGTACGGCTGCGAGTATGTCATCGCACACTTAGCGTCTCGATGTCTGCGCTCATTTGTCGTTCGGTTGCGCCCGCTCGCGAGCTATCAAGCGCAGATGAAAACATTGCGTATTTAAGTGCAAATAAAATGAGGACACTCCCCATTGCGGAATACTGACCAAGCTCAGTGATAGCCCGAGCCGGGAGGATGCGTGCGGTCGACCTCGCGACCTTCCCACCCCTCTCATGTACGGGAGGACCGAAGAAGTGGTGCGAGAGCAGTAGACAGATGTGCACTCTACAATGACGCGAAAGGTTCTGGGGATGACACCCACATCCTCGACAGGTGTAGGTATCACGATTCTGGTGATCATCCGTAATAAGGAACGCCAACGAAGTACACGAGCTATTTGAGCTAGCACCGGAGTATCCTACGTTTCGAGAGATGCAGCGGGAACGAGGTGACCTAGGAGGTTGAGCTGGAGTCACAAGAACGGTCTGCAGCAAGCGGAGAGCGACACCTTCGTCTCATGTGACGTGTACCGGTGTGTATAGGTATCGCCGTCGCTGGCGTCTGTAATACTGTGTGACTTCGTGGTAAGTGAGAAGTGGGAACTCTGGCCCTGTACTTGCCGCCTCACTGCGCGGTGCTGCTCGGAGGGTGAGTTCTCGAACGCCCACATCAGCGTGTTCATTACCTGAGAGTGAGGCATTACCAGGCGTCCCGAGCGGGGTGTGGGTGGTGTGAAACAACTCTGAATGTGCGTAAAAGAGTGACGTTGTGGGACGACGACCTGTCAGGACAGCACGATACGTCGCGCGCGAATCGGTGATCATGTAGTACGTTTCCGTACGTTTCCGCGGGGAAGCACAAGATGTAGGGGATGGCCAGGGTAACCGGCAGGATGGGTAGGAGATATACGTAGCACTCACGACCTCGTGAGTGCCGCAAGCCGCCACCACTGTGTGTCCTTTCGTCGTGCAGGCCGCGTCCGGGTAATGAACAGTATACCTCAACTTCGAAGGCGTTGACGCTAACTGATCAACTGGGCCTCAAGCAAGTCTCGCACGAAAACTTAAAACTCCGAAGGAGGCTGTGAGACGCGCAGAGTTATACGTTTTGCTGGCGGAACAGCCTCGAACTTCATGTGTGACAAGGAGTATTGTTTTCTACGCCGACGAAACAAGAACCATTATGGGGTTCGCGGATAATATCAGTGATCAGCAAAGGACACTTGGTTACAATATTGGGATCCTGTGGTGTGTCGTGTTCAATTTGCCCAGTTTGTATTCTGTAAGCGTCTGGGGCTCCCTAAATTTGTAGGAAATGACCTTCACCATGATGCGTGTCTGTCATCATTGCCCTGCAGATTCCGCATCGTAACGGTGCAAACATTCCTAAAACGTTATAGCCTCCTGTTTAGGTGAACTGTCTGAACCCGTATAAATAACTGATATAATTTTCTTTTCTTTCTGGCACATCGGCCACACCCTTATGCACCGCATTTTTCTATTTTCTAAAAGCGATCGGACAGTCTATATGTGAATATTACGAGGGCAATCCTACCAACGGTTTCAAGACAGAATATTGAATTCCATAGCACTATCCCCGCTATCCCCGATTCTAAATTTCGGTCCCGTGAGCTCTTAAGTAACGTTTCACAAGCTTACCACACACAAGCACATCGCTCAGCGATTGAAACGCTATACTCGGCCAACATTATGGACGGGGTATGTTGTGCTACTGTAGTGCGCTGTGTGATACCGCACGAACCGAATTGAAGATAAATGTCTCAAGCACACCCACTTTCATTGAGCACCAAAACTAATCCGCTTGGTGTCCCCAGCGCTACGCGATGACGCAGGAAGTATCGACAGCCATGCACTCCCAGTATTCATTCGCTGAGCACTGCGCTAACAGGCTACATAACAGGCGATAATTTTGCCTTGAATGATGAAAAGGCTGAAAATTGCTCCGTATCGCCTGACTGTTTTTCTTTTTTATTGGGATAGCCCCATTTGTAGCTGAGCATTGAGCAAGATCGCTAGAATTGAAACACTGCGGTGATTTAATAGATTCGATTTCTTCGTGCACTTCGCTTGGAGCTGCTTTTAGGTCACCGGCTCTAAAGGCGTTACCCACATCAGTTCCTCCACGACAATATCTCGTTAAACATTTCGGGCACCTGGTGATTGTTGCTTAAACTAAATACGATCGCCGGCTCGCCAGCCCGTGCGTCATTTGTTGGAGCAATAACTTCTGTCCTCCTAGAAATGGGATTTACCACACAGCGATCACATACAGAAAATTCTCAATTCCTACGAATGGCATTACACCTTAATCAACATCAAATTCTGCGGAAATTTCAAATTTCTGCAGAAATGTCAGTTGTATCCATGGTGACACACTGATTACGAGATTACACTGCCTGTCTACGCATTAATTCAAGGTTCACACAGAACTGGCCTGGCGATATCGCCTTGGTGCCCATTCTTCCTGAAGATTTAACTATATATCAATTTTATATAGCCGCCAACGGTATATATTAATAAGAAAAAACTCATTGAAATGCCGCTCTCTAGAAATGGGCTAAACACTACATCAGAAATAGTTCATTCTGAAGTTCAGGTACCACGATTCATCCAGAGCGGCGTTTTTGATGCCGTACCCAGTTTTATTGAACCGTCAAAACGCTTACGCTAATTATTCATATCAAATAATTCTTAAAGTCATGAAGGCATTTACGTTTGTGTTAAATTCTAGTTAACTGCTCTAACGTCTTAGTTAGTACCGCAAAGGAAATCTGTCTTTTAATGGGAAAAGTCAACAGTCAATCTCTTCCGTCTATTTCTATGTTAGTTTTTCTTGTTTTTCTCAGTGTCATCAACATGATATCAGCTAAGCGCTCAGCTCCTCAATTATTGGCCTATCCTCCAGCAGGCGTGTGCGTCATCTGTGATAGAAGGATCAATATTCTTTTGTGCTTCGTCTGGGGCGTCCATTATATCGAATTCGGCGTTCCTCTCTCTGCTTGCTCTTAAGATGTTATTGCCTTAGCACGTTGCAGTATAACAGCGTAGGGCGTAACCTCGGAGGCGTGTCGTTGTTCCTGTTTCACTCACTCTCTTCACACGGCGTATAACCACTCCTATCCTTATTTGCAGTGGCACTGATTCTGGGCGCCGAGAAAACCGAGGCAGGTTGGCTTCCCGCAGCTTGGCTTCAAGACGGCCGTGAAGAGGCAGCCGAATGAACCATGTTAGCAGCGAAGTCGAGCTTGTTTGCTGGAGTGGCATGCAATGAACACATCGATTTTGCCTGGAAATAAACTATTGAATGTGCTAGCTTATAGCACCTAATATACAGGCTGGGTGCTCACTGTTGCAGCTGCACTCTCCAGTTTTTTGAAGTGAAGCTTTCTCACTCTTGATTGCGTTGGCATAAGGCCGTTTCCCATGACGCAAAACCACAGCGATCTTGACTGGGCGACTATAGAGCGCACCGCGATTTTCAGATATAACCGCAATCACGCTCGCCAAAACCTACATCGACGGGCGACCAACATGTTGGAATTACGTCGCTCCGTAAGCTGCAATCGGAACAATTTGTCGGTCGGCTCAGGTCTAAATTGCGCAGAGAGTATGCTGCGGTTCGTTTCGATCATGGTGGCGGAGGATCTTATGTACGAAGCCATGGATTACCTAATCCGGTACGTACTGTTACATGTCGTGTTTCTATGTTGCTCTTCGAGAATCCTATAAACCCCATGGCACAAAACCGAAGTCGTTCATAGGGTTCAGATAAGTTTACATCTAGAAGGGGTGTGTACTCCAGTATTTAAAGACATTGACCTTGAAAGTGCGGAGGGGTCATTTTCAAACCTCAGCACCAGAAATACGGTTTCCCCCCTCCTATACATCAGCTTATCCCTCCGCTTCATAGAAGGCATGGCTGCTACCCAAGAAACGAGGTTATATTTGGTGGAAATGCGCTTTTGACGCGGACAGAGAAGACGACGAAACACGCACAACGCACACACAGCGCACACACACACAGCGCTGTGTGTGTTTCGTCGTCGTCCAAAGCGCATTTCCACCAAAGATAATGCGAAACCAACTAGCCCAAGTGAGTGCCTTGAAGAAACGAGGGTTCGGCCCTGGCCGCGTGGGTCGCATTTTCGATAGATGTAAAAATGCCAGAAGCCCGTATACTAGTGTGCGATGTCAGTGCACGTTAAAGAGCCCCAGGATGCCGAAATTTCTGGAGCCCTACACTACGGCTTGTCTCTCCTTTCTATGTCTCAGTCCCTTTACTTACCCCCACGGACGCTTAGCCGTACTCCCGACTCAGGCTGCAGAAATGAGCGTCCTTTACATAACTGAACCACAGTCATCATCCCCAATGGGTTACTCTCTTCCGAGATCAAATGTTTTTGGTGTGCTCGAATAATGTCGCAAAAACAGCAAGATGTGAGCGCGCCCTTCTTTCATGGTGGTGCTAGCTTTGGCGTGATTACGACGACTACCCCTACGTCGACACGGGCTAACCAACACAAGCTTCGCTTTACAACGGACAATCTCATTCCCGCAACTTTGATGACGCAATATGCCGAAAACGTTTCTTTATGAGGAGCAGCAATAACCCATACAAAATCCCCCATACAAAATCCCCCAGCAATAACCCATACAAAATCCCCCAAGACTAAACTCCCTAGATACTTTTGCCGTTTTAAGTAGCCAAAAACTCCGGTGTGCCGCCGGGGCCTATCATGGGTCCACGCTCCTTTCGGCGTCATGTTCTTCCTAAAGGTATTCCCTGCAGTGACGTGAATGTTGCAGCGAGAGAATGTCAGAGAAACTTGTGCATTTGAGTGTGTGTTTTTATTCTACTTGGAGCGTTCTCTACCATATTTGAGGTAAATGATCATGTTGGCGGTCGAATGCTACCTATACGAGCTCTTACTCCGCTCCAACCATTTAGGAATAACATGGCGGCAGACGCGGGCTGCTCGTGATAGGGGTCCGGGGAGAGGATCTAGTTGTCGCTACCTAAAAGAAGCGAAGAAAATCTGGTGATTTCTGTCAACCTTTCTTTTTATATAAAGTAAAATAGTTTCATTCCTTGGCGATACAATCTCGCACCTAACGTGTGCAATTTTGCACTTTAGAAAGAACCGATACAGATATTTGATGTAAGCGGACATGCTAACATTGTGCGCGAAGCTGAAACCATAACGTTTTATTTAAAACCGTCCTGTCCGATCTCGTTCGGCTCCTCATTCATGGGTCCTACATCTAAAGCGTTCTGTACTGTTTCTAAAGGTTCTGTTGGGGAAAGGGGAAAGTTAGAGGTGGGAGGGTCCAAAAAACAAACAATCCCGTTATTCTTCGACGAGAGAATAATTCGTTACTTCGGTCTTCGACCTCCCGCACCTTGTCTTTCCCCCCTTCCTCTACAGAGCTTTTAAAAGGAGCACGGCACACCTGAAGAGTATCAGCCATTATGAAAGAGAACCGAACGAACTCCTAAACATCCATTATAAATAGAACGTTTTCGAAAGAGCATCTCGCAGTTTCAATCAAGCTCCCGACCAGACAGAGTACTGTGTCAAAGTGGTGAGCTTGCGGTAGACAAACAAAAATCTCACAGATGTCAACTCCACGTTTAATTATCACCTTTTCTAGAGAACCAAAGAACAGGTCGCTAAAAACGATGGAGAAGCGGGAATATCGCTGGAGCCATTCTCTGTTCTCCATCATTTTTAGCGATCTTTTCATTGATTCAAGGCTCCATCTTTTGCTGAGCTTCTCTTCTAGTTGGCTTTTCTAGGGAAGTCAGAAATGGTGCCAAGCATGTCAGATAAACATTAAACAGAAAAAAAGTGTCGCGATGACATTAACCTGCAGGAAAGGCTTTATTGCCGTGAGACTCGACTTCGTAAGTAGAACAATAAAAGTGTTTAACGAAAGATCAGAGAAACGGGATATACCTCAGGAAGGACAAAGAAATTAACAAACATGTATGACCACACGTACGTGCTTCGTAAGGACATTTCTATAGTCGTTCTAAGCTCACTCCTGAGCAACACGTATATTTCCAAGTCAATCAGAATGTCAATTTCTTAGTCCAGTACGGTTACACCTTTACTTAACACACATATGAAATAGCCATCTGTAGGACATCTTGGGAGTCCGTTTCAACATGTAACAAACAACGCGCTCAAAATTGCTCTTTCAAAACTATTTAGACCGGCGTACCTTGGTTGTGTTATTCAAGTGCCTGTGGAGTTGTTCACCAATGGGAAGTTATGGCTGAAGCCCGGGGATAACCTACGTTATCCCTGTGTTCGCTTTTGAAGTATCTGTATAAGTTCACAGCGACAGCGAGTCACCACCAAGTGAGCCTATCACCGATGGTAGCCTTGAACCATCATTCCGGCATTGTGTGAAAGGTGATCTGCCGCGCTGAGGCAGGCCATGGAGGCTGAAATAGTGCCAGCTTGGAAATGCTGCCTATAAGCGAAGACAAACGTACTGGTCACAATGCTGATGACTACAAACGTGCAGATTATGTGCGAAAAGAAACAACGAAATATGAAAGCTATGACAAAGTGCAGAATCGTATCGGTCAAAGTGCGCAAAAGTCAGGCTTATCCACTAAAAACCTAAAATAAAAGTCAAAATCTACTCTTAGGACCTCGCCCAAGATAAGTGCATATCTTGTGAACATGAAGAAAGTAAATGTTAAAGTAAAGCAAACAAAGGTTCATGCGACAAGCTGCCCGTCTCACTCGGACGGTTCAGCAAGTTCGATGGTAACGCTTGTAGCTCGTCACATACGTCATAGCTATGTTTCCTTGTTTCAAATGCACGCAGCATTCTGAATTAAACAACTGCTGGAATTCCTGCTGCTTTCGCAAAGGCAGCATATGATTTTGATAACAGAAACCTGGCTGCACTATGATATACCTAATGCCGTATTTATTCCCCCTGGATAAAAAATGCTTAAGAATGGGCACCATTCATCTGGCGGAGGAGTGTGTATCATCATAAAAAAATTCTCTCCGTGCCGCCCTAATTCTAAATGGCATGTTCATAACTATCAGGTGCAGAATTACTTTTCAAAAGTGTTGCTTATCTATTCGGTGCCTTATATCGGTCACCTTCGACTTTGCCGGACATTTTGGACCAATTAAGAAAGTTCTTGCATAAAATTGTAAATAGGAACACGCGGCTAATTATGGCAGAACTTCCATTTACCACACATAAATAGGCAGGACCTATTCTTGCAGCGGCGTTGGAGCTTCGAGCGCCGACAAATTGCTGGATATGATGTTCTCTTTTAATATGAATCAAATCGTTGGAGAGTATACGAGAATAACCTGTAGGTCATGGTCATTGCTAAAGACCTAGTGTTCCTATCCAATTATACAAAGAATTTGCAACAGAAGATGGTAATTCTGAGCACGAAATAATTGTAGTGAATGTGATTGCTTGCACTGTGTCCCGTAAGAGTGTAATTCTTTTTTGTCCAGTTTGAGCACCACACAAAGGAAAAAAAAAACGATTGATGAACTGTGGAGTGAATCTGAGGGTAGAGTAAGCCATTGTGTGGACACATTTGTGCAAACCCCTACGACAAAATCTAATGTTATGTTTTATCGGCGAATAGCCCATGAGGAACGACACGACAGCTATGCTTGCTGGCGGTGAACTAACTGGCTAGGGCTCGCCTCTGCCCTATTGCCCTTTATTTAATATCACACGCTAGGTGGCGCCACCAACTTGTCACACATGTAACATCTAAACAATGCAGAGGTTTGATTAACCGCCGTAATATTTAAGCGAAAAAAAATGAATTCGATTGCGTAAGAGGTAAGAGGTTTCGGACGGACGATATAGCAAGACTTCGCGCAAAATTGACGCCTACTTTGACACAATCCAAAAAGCAGTTCTTTAAACAAAAACTGACAGGTTTCTTAAATATTCTCCAGACATCTAAACAGTACAAAAGGTAAAACGTCAAGAAAACCTGCTGACATTGCAGAACAATTCAATTACTTCTTTCAATCTGTGTTTACCAACTATACAAATGCGAATACAGACGAAGGCTTAGAGTATATTATACCTTGCCCAACGTAAAAAGCTGCTAATCAAACAGCAGGGAGTGTTCGAATTGCTACTGAATCTGGATGCGAAATGTTTTGCAGTGTCCCCACTTCCTCAAACGCTGTGCTGAATGGACGTCCCATTATTAAAAGTAATTTTAGAGAAATCTTTACATACGCATACCTCACCCATGGACTGGCGCAGGGCCGTAGTCTTACCGGTGAACAAAGGCGGTGATCCCACACTTGTAAATAATTGTCGTCCTATTTTCCTCATATGTATTAATTGTAAACTTCTAGAGAAAATCACCGCAAAACACATTTTGCAATTTCTAGAGAAGAATAGCTTATATTAGTCATCCCAGCATGGCTTCCATACTGGAGTGTCCACCACTGCACACTTAATTGAAGTAGTCCATGATCTTGCCGCAGCCTTAGACGAGAAACGCCAGACTGACATTATCTGTACAAATTTCGCAAAAGCATTTCGTAAAGTGCCCCATGATAAGCTGATCTTTAAACTGAGAGAGATAGGTGTCGATGACAGACTAGTGCGTTGGATTAAAGACTACTAAGTTATAGAACACGGACTGCTAGTTCAGATGGCTTTTGTCGATTCCACTCTAGTTGCCCTCAGGTGTCCTTAAGGATTTGGTATTAGGTTCACTGGTAATACTTATACATATCAACGACACCTTTTCCATACTTGAACAACCAGTGAGAATGAAGCTTTTCGCAGACGACTTGCTAATTTATTCTGCCGCAACCAATGTTCAGCAACACCCCAGAATTAGCCATTATTAGGCAATTTCAGCCAATCGTGTATTTTATGGGGAATAAAAATGAACTACATCACATCAATATACACCCATATGACTAAAAAAACAATGTTCAGCCTTTTCACTATTTATTGACGGTAATTTTTAGTCCATGCTAACCAGTTTAACTATTATATTGTGTTAAAGTCACGCGAAATCTGGCATAGTAAACGTACGTAGAAAATGTGGGCTCGAAAGCGAACCACAGACTAGGTCTCCTAAGACAAAAACTAGATCAGGCTAAACGAGACCTAAAGCTAATGGCATATAAAACTTTTGTTCGGCCATTACGTGAATATTCCTCAGTCGTCTCGGGCGCTCCTCAGGACGGATTGAAAAAAAAAAAAAACATAAAAAAATTCAGCGTCATGTCATGCCCTTCATACGCGCAAAAAGCACCGTCACTAAGTTTCTGTTACACATACATTGGAGTCCTATGAGCTGCAAGCACTAGAACCGCGAAGACAATCGGCTCATATTGTTCTTTATGACACTAAATCGACACCTAGAAATGAGCAAAGATGAGTAAATCAGTTACGTGACAGAAAGCGACAGCAGGTGATAGTTGCTCGGGTGCCCGCGGGGGGTGCGACACACGAAGCCACGAACAAGAGTAGCTTGCTGTGTCTCGCCAAGGAAGAGGGAGTTGGTGCGTGCTCCACTGGCTTTCCCTCCCCTCATTTCAGTCCGCTGTGGTGGTGCAGTGGTTATGGTGCTCAGCTACCACTCGAAAAACGCGGGTTCGATGCCGGCCGCGACGGTCGCATTTTCGATGGAGGCGAAAATGCCAGAGGCCCGTGTACTGTGCGCTGTCAGTGCACGTTAAAGAAATCCAGATGATTGATTGATTGATTGATTGATTGATTGATTGTGGTTCGGTTGGGAAAGGACGCTAATTTCTGCAGCCCATGTAGGGAGCACGGCTAAGCGTCAGTGGGGGCGGGGGAAAGGGAGTGAAAGAGATAGAGAGAAGAGAAAGGCCGTAGTGGAGGGCTCCGGAAATTTAGACCACCTGGGGTTCTTTAACGTGCACTGACAACACACAGTACACGGGCCTCTGGCATTTTCGCCTCCATCGAAAATGCGACCGCCGTGGCCGGGATCGAACCCGCGTTTTTTGGGTGGCAGCCGAGTACCGTAACCACTACACCACCGCGGCGGCAAAATTTCCCGGAGGCTTCCGCTACGGCGTTCCTCTTCTTCCTATCTCTTTCAGTCTCTCTCCCCTATCCCTACGGACGCTTAGCCGTGCTCCTGACCACGTGCTCCTGACATGGGCTGCAGAAATGAGCGTCCTTTCTTTAACCGAACCACAATCGACCCTCTCAGTTCGTTCCCGTCGACCGAGTCGAGCAGGCTGCGTTTGAGCAATGCAGCCGAGAACTCGGCCATAAAGGGGTCCATCCTTTTAGGGGCGGAGCTCCTTAGGGTGTGGGTCGTTCCCTCCTCTGTAGTAGTAGTAGTCGTCGTCGTATGTATGTAGCCACCTCGCGCCGCCAGGAGGCTCGCGCTCGCGTTCGGCGCGTGCCTCCCGGCGCGCTACCTCTCTCACTCTTCCATCTGCTGTCTTGTGAGAGAGAGACAGAGAGAGAGAGAGATAGCGAAAGGCGCGCGTTGACTATGAAAACGCTCTTTCTTCGATGAACGTTCCACCAGCTCGCAAAGAAGGAGAACGCGCCCGCACCCGCGAGAGACAAGCTTGACGCAGGCAGCGTCTTCTCGCGAGTTCTTCATTGAAAAATACCGACTGCTTGCGCTGGAGAACCGTTCACCGGCCACCCATATATATATATATATATATATATATATATATATATATATATATATATATATATATATATATATATATATATATATATATATATATATATATATATATATATATGCACTGGATCTTGACTTGCAATGAAGTGCCGGTGGGAGATTTCACTTGTGCGTAGGTGAACCATAAGGATTCGTAACGTGTGCGTTAACTAAATTAATCCGGAACTCGGCACGATCTACGATGAACCTCCGGAGCTTCGCCCACTCATCATCATTCGCTCTGTGGATATGCTATGAATTTTTTTTCAGCATGAGCCCTTTTGGTCAAAAGAGATGACCCTCAGCCAAAAAGGAGATCTTTCGTGCGTAGCGCAGGCGGTTACACGCCCATTGTCTAAACTCTCACTATTCATCGTCATCATAAACAAACGGCCGCGTGTACTCGCGCATGTTCTCTTGTGCATGCACGTGGGGTTTTCTTTAAAAATTTAGTTGCAAATCACCGTTCATCGTCCGCCGCCTTCGTCGTCATTGTCTAAGTGCGTCCTATAACTCGCAAAGGGTTCGCGTCGAAACCTACGCGTAAGAGCACGGCACAGTTCGCTGACAGATCACCGAACAAAATTTTCTCGCTTTTAACTTGAATCATTCGAAGTGACTGTCTTCAAAAGAGAAGCTGTGTTTATAAACCTTAACAGTGGGATTACTTCAGACAAAATCATGTTCGCCCTTATTGTGTGCGTGATGCGGCTTATGTGTGGGAATAATTGGGTGGCTTGTCCTCGTATGTTTAGTGAGTCATTCCTTGTGCATTTTGGTCGCTTCGGTACAGCGGCTTGTAGCCTAGCCTGTGCAAAACATTACTACATGCATCTTCAACCTTCTTTATCAATCGTGTCGATAGCTTGCGCTTCCACCTGTCTACCACAGTTTTAGAGTTTCTTAGCGTCGAATACGGGTACCTTGTTTCTTTACCAGTCGCCATTGTGTGCTTTTCTATATATGCGGACACTGATGGCGCAAAATCTAGCCCAAGCCTTGAGAACAGGCGCTTCGTTTCATTCATTGGGTCAGCAGCAAGGTCTTCAAAACGTATCTGGTGTACCCTGTCTTGCGGCAGTTTACTGGTCAGCTCTGTGAACGCATCCAAGTCTTTTGTCATCTGGTCGCACAGAGCTGAAGGGGTGCCACAGTGCTTGTATTCCATACACCAACCAATACTCTTTCTAGAACTGTAGATGGCGCGGGGGTCTCGCACCAAATGGACCACACGTACAGATTCCGCAATTTCTGGATTCTGATGAATCCACGATTGCACCTGCACAAATGAAAAAAAAAGCATTAGGCAGTTCAATATTTTTGTTGATTTACTCAGACGTGCTGCTCTCGTCATACGAGGCACAGCAGGGTAATGTGGATAAATATGAGACATTATGGTTACTTAAACCGGTACAAAGCTTGTATTATGGTTGCACTGACAGAGAAGCGCACTCTAGGAGACAGCATCAAACAATACATTGCGGGCTGTCCTGCGTAAGACTAATTCCTGGTATGGGTTCGATAACTCAGTCAGGGCAGGGATGGACATTCTCGAGATGCAAGTGTATCGATGTAGTAAACTTTAGAAACATTTGAGTGTTTGCATTTCTATATCGAGGTACCCTTCAGAGATGTATTTGTATCTCAGATGGGAAACACATTTACGATGTAACGATTGTATCGCGATACTCTTCCTAACATGGGCATCTTGTTGCTCTTTTGTCGGGAGTGAGCTGATGGGTCTAAAGGATGGAAGGAATTTTATTGTTCAGCAATGCAAATATTACACAAGCGGTGTTTATGCGTTTGAGGATGAAGACATTTCGGCTTCTGAGTGGTTCGCAAGTGGAACTGTCTCGGTGCCCAGGTGACCCAGGAAGAGCTATGCTGCAGGACTTTCCTATTGCAACGTGCAATTTACTCCTCGTAACAGGAACTTGAGCTCCTCTGCAGGGGGGAAAGGCTCTTCTTGCTCACAGATGTTTTGCTGAGGGAGAATGGATGTTGTCTAATAGGTTTAAGCAGCTGCTCTTTATAAAGTCGAATAACCTCAACAGCCTGCTCAGCAAAGTACGTCATCGTCATTATCATATCATCATCATCAGCCTATTTTAAGTCCACTGCAGGATGAAGGCCCCTCCCAACGATTTCCAATATCCTCCCTATACTGAGCGATATGGTTCCACTTTCCTTCCCACCAGCTATGTAAAGCAGATATTGAGCATAAAATAAAGTGCAATTCTTTTTAATTCACTGGTGTTCTTAGCCATTGTACCAATACGCATGCCTTTCAAGTTTCACGACGCCGAGACGTTATCCTAAAAGGGGTTGTGAAACGTTTTCTGAGCATCTTCCAGGATGTGTGTATTCGGAATCTCCAATCTATAATATAGGTGGTTCCGTTGCCCCGAATGGTGGACTTAGGGCGATACACTGTTTCGGTTTCCCAGCGCGCGTGCCCCTCAACTCTGCAACTGTCGTCTTAGTCGGAGATTTCTTTATCTGTATTCTTTACCTTTATTTCGGGATACTTGATTTCGTCTTTCTGTAAAAATATCTCTGAAATATCCTGTTACGTCACAGACGAATCATCTCAGTATCTGCACTATAGGCGACACATGTATTTCCATATATCTACTCTGGAATACTTTTCTGAGCATCTCTTCCGAGTCATGTGTATCTTCCACCACTCGATCTAAATAAAAAACAAATCAAGCCACTTGGACGCCGCAGATTTTCTTTCCTGTTTCTTCAACTTTCTTTCATGTCCGTGTCTATCTCTTTCTGCATCTGCTTCTTTCTCATCTTCCTCCGCTCAGTGTCATCTGTCAATCATTCATTACATTACATTATATATATATATATATATATATATATATATATATATATATATATATATATATATATATATATATATTTATAGCACTTGCACAGTCTCCTTTTTCTTTCATGCTTCCCCTCACCATCTCACTCTCACTTTTCCTTCCCACCAGCTATGCTACGCTGTGCTAAGAACTGCTTGGCCCGTACCCACTTTATGTGGCACACAAACTATACTATACAAGTCTATTCCATGCTTTACCCACTCCCCTATTTCTTTTCTTTCTCCTCACCTCCCTTTCTCATGCCCTTGCAATACTATACTTCTATGGCTATGCTATGGTTTGTGTGCACATAACGGCGGCATATTCGCTTTCATGTGGTAGCGGGCTGAGGGCGTGAGCTCAAGAGAAGAGAGATAGAAGCAGGGAGACAGACGGGGAAAAACCTTAAGGAAAACTCTTTTACTAACCTACCCGAGGTGTTTTTAAAATTTTCTTGCGATATAATGCCATACATTGTTTTCCGGTACATTGCGCTTCATGGTAACGTTTGTAAAAATGCTTGGCATGGGTGGACGGAAACAATTTTTTTTTAATCCAGCAAAGTTTAGCAACTCGTGCTCAGATGAATGAGGTTTGCACCCGTCCGTTTATTTAGATCAGGCAAGTTGGTTTATAATAATAAGTTTTTAGAAGCTAACCAGCGATAGGTTCGCTGATTAAGCGGCGGAATGCATAAAAAGAGAATGCTGACGCGACGATGTAAAAATGGCTACGCGAAAAGTTGAGTAATGCGTTACCTGAGTAACACGAAGCCTTGTGAACTTGAACACTTGCGTGAGGGCTCTTGAACACAGAGCCGAAAGGTGTGCAGGGGAGAAACACGAATCACCACCTCGGCAGACCTCAGTGAGAAATTGATTGTGCTTGTAGTGACGGGTGCTCTCCATCCACGCCGTGTAGAGGGGCTCAAAACGGCATCTGAGAAGCCCGTCCAACAATTGGAAAGCGTGGTACTGCCTTCCAGGCCGAATGCCGCCGCTCACCGTGAACAGCATAAGGGGCTCGTAGTGGAAGAACGTCCGTGGCGTCGAAGACATCAACTCGCCGAAGAAGCTCGATCCACAACGATAATAGGTGACGATCAGCACTACCTTGACGTCGCTTATTGGCACTACTGGATACTTTTCAAGCGCATCCTTAAAGGCAGCTGGAAGAGGTCTCTCCAGAAAGAAACCAGTTCTGTCTACTGATGTGTCCCTGGGCTTTTCTATCCCTGCTGGAGCGTCTTCTATGCGTGAACCACCAGTGAGAGAGCTTCCTTGTGCCACATCTGTTAGCAAGAAAAAAAATTCGACACGTTTAATTGAGACACACACGAAAATTCTCGAGCAGATACCTAGGACACCATTTTCTTTTTAGCCTCATTCTCATTTTTACCTAGTATGATAGTGCTATCTATATACCGCTTGCTCAGCATATTGATATGACATATAGTAGAGGTAAGTTCAAAAATCCATGAAGGCAATGGCGAGAGCAGACCGATTTCATTCGTAGCGTAATGGCTACAGTTTGCACTTACCTTGCGCTATTCTCTCAATAAAGGCCTCCTGGGGTGCCTTGATGAGAGGGTAAGTTCTCCATACATGGAACGCGTTGTAGACTAGAAGAAGCGTTCCGGAGGCGCCCAGTAGTGCGAGATATTTCCTAATCTGCATTGTGGACCTGTGAAATAAGATTGTTCGGTCATGTAGCAGTAAACATAAATATGTTTTATAAAGCGCTGATCGCTGCAAGATGAATATAGCAGACGAAAAAATCCACTTTGGCGTCAAGGAACTGCCTCAGCTCACACAGTTTACATCCGTAGAAAGCAAGGATATCGGTGCACTAGCCGTATGGCATACGGATAATATTGATTCATATTTTGCTTATTTCAAAAAGGTGAGGTACCAGCTTTGAAGCTTGTAGTTATTATGCCATGTGATAGAGTTGCATCGAGTTGTCATGAGGCTGTCAATAGCATCGTCCATCGCAGAATATAAAAAGTAATAGTAACCAACGCACAAACGTTGACTATAATGCGAAGATGCGTATCGAGTGCAGAAACGCGAGTTGCATTCTTTTCATAGAAGAGGCTACGACATACTCCTGAGAGGTGACGGACAACTTACATACCACAAATAGGCACTGGATTGTTACCTGCACCTAGTTCATCTGAATGCAGTCACTCTAAGCAGCTAACGCTCGCAAGTCAATTTCTCTCATCCATATTTCTGTATTGCCCTGGAAATTGATCTTTTTTTACGTAGATGATCTCTAGTGTTTTACGTCCCAAAACCACGATATGAGTATGGGAGAAGACATAGTGGAGGATTCCGGAAATTTCGACCAACTGGGGTTCTTTAACGTGCACTGACATCGCACGGTATACGGGCCTCCACATTTCGCCTCCATCGAAATTCAGCCACCGTGGCAGATTCGATCCCGCGACCTTTGTATCAGCCGCTCAGTGCCATAGCCACTAGACTGCCGTGACGGGGCGATCTCTTTTCTTATATAGGAATTGATGTACTAGTTGAAACTAATCGGTATAATAATATCATCACTTTACGGGCTCTTTCTTACGCGTGCCCGGTAAGCAAACACTTCTTGTAATATAAAACTACCCACTGAGCTGTTTACTGTGTAGGCTGGAATGGCAAAAATAATGTGGTTGATCCCTCTTTCATAGGAAGTGGTATACTATCAAAGCAAAACATGTGTTCACGAAGCTGTGGAATGCCTAACTGTCAATCTGGCGAATCGAGGGGCGTCCGATGAGTTGGGTACTTCGTACATGTGAACCTTTTGCTAGTAGGCGTCAGCGGCACCTCGATGGTGCACAGTGATCCTCGAAAATTCCCCAAAGCGAAAGTTCTCGAACGACACACATTTCTCCGGAGACACTATGCATGCATTGCACGCGCCAGGGCACAAGGCAAGCCTGCCATAAGTTACGAGCGTCCACAAACGGTGAAACCTATGCTTGTCGGCGGCCGTCTTTGCGTTCTTGAAGCACAGCGTGTCTAAACACAACTGGCCCCACAAGACAAATTTTGTAGCGATAATGATTGTATATTGAGACGCTGAGACTACCGAAGCGTGCTGCCAGCGCGCGTTAATACGGCAATCTGCTACGCTCCATCGTTCCTAGATCGCGGTGCCACTGCTGCGCACCAAGACTGCAGTGAAAGGGAAGTAATGGTAATTTATGAGTTATTTTGCTTGCTAAATGCCTTTGCTTTAACCGGACATGAGTTCGATGCAAATTGTGAAGCGATGCAATGAAGCTATAAGTCCCGTCTGTTCCGTTTGCCACCACTGGCGATGTGATCGGTAGAGCTTCCAGCCCCTATTGTCGCATCCCAGGTGAATGGGGGTCGAGGCCGAGTGGGTGTAATATTTAATTGTAATGATGTGTTCACCATTACATAGTTCACCAAAACATGGTTTGAGAACCACAAGGCGACATTGACGGTCGGGGACGAATTTTGTCGACAGTCTATCAACGCTTTTGCCAGAGCGTAGAGGAAAGAGAGATCGTAATTCACGATATAGAGGCAAGAATTGCAGGGCCCGAGTGAGAGAGTAACGGCGTACACAGAGGACATGACCCGGCTGTTCCGGCAGGCGGACCCTTCCGTGGCAGAAGCCAATTGTGCGCCATCCAATGCGCGGCGTAAAAAAAAAAAAAGAAATAGTTACCGGCCTGATTCCAAACTAGCCCACGACACTTGACGAGTTTCATGACGAAGCTACTGCGATGGAAAATTGTTCTTCAGTAGCGTGAAAGGCAATACAACCTCGATGCCGCGAACTTAGCCGCGACGCCGAGGGATCCCTTTGCTGTCACTCTCAACAATGACATTAGCGCCTTGCGAGAGCTCATCAGAGGTGCCATAAGGGACGAACTACAGAAGATGCAGACGACCACTGCTCCTGTAGGGCAGCTTTCCCTGTCGGAAATGGCTGGCGCCTAGGTCAGGCAGGCCCTCCATGTGCCGGACCAGTACGAGTCACAACCGAAGCAGCGGTATATGTCGACGCGTTCCGCGGAAGCAGTACTTCCAGCACCCTGCTCATCGAATGGAAGTAAGCTAGAGGCCTCGCACTCCGCCGTCCATTGCCGAAGCAATACCGAGAAAGTACCACGTCTGCGGCATCCCAGACTACAGGGGGGTGCGGCAGAGGCACCCTTCTGCGGTTGTGTTCTCACCGCAGTTACCACTGTGCGGAAACCGCACACATTTACAGAATATGTGCTTACCGCCGTGTGGGCCTCCGTGGATTCTCGCCATGTGCGCCTCGATTACGACCTGGTGAACAACCGCTGGATAGACAGTTACATCGCAAGTCGCCGCGATACTGAACAGCGCTGGCACGAGCCCTATTCGACGTCATCTGCTCGTTACAGATCTCCAAGCCCAGGTTTTTCTCGTGGCGCTACCGGGCGCCGATAGCCTATCCCTGCAGGTCGGAAAAACTGAGTTCAGCGACCTCCGGATGTGAGGCCGCTGACGCTGACTACCGGAGATCCTCCATTACGACGACAGTGACGACAGCACAGCGACGTACAGACGTGGTCGAATACCGGACGAGAAGTCGTAACGTCGAACGTTCCTGTAACCGTAGATGACGAAGTCACTGTCTCAATCGATGATGGAGCGGACACCTCAGTTATGAGCATGGACCGCGCTGTGAATCTAACGAAAGTTTCTACCCAGTGGACAGGGTCACAGATACGCACTGCAAGAAGGTATCTCCTAACGCCAGCGGGCAGATGCACGGCAAGAGTAAGTGTCCGCTTGTTTACGTACCTCGGACATTTCATCTTCCTGCCGAGTTCTACGCGCCTAATTCTCGGGATGGACTTCCTTCAGGCTAAGTGATGGCCACGGTGCTCGCTGGACTAAAGTTGCAGACGCGTCTGGTGGAGATGACGACGTTGTGTTTTCAAGCACGTTCCACGAACATCTCGTAAGGCTAAGAAGCGTCCTCACCGCAAAAAAAAAATCAAAAATAATGGAAACTTCACTATTAAGCTCAAAAAATTTATTTTGGATTCCAGGAACTGAAGCTTCTAGGCCACGTGATCAGCCCTCAGAGTTCCAGCAGACTCAGAGAAGCTGGCTGCCGTTGCCGAGTGCCCTCGCCCCGAAGACAGGAAAGCCATGCAGCAGTTGCTGGGTCCCTGCGTTTATTACTGCCATTTTGCTGAAGAATATTCAAACATTTCTGGACCCCTTACGAGGCTAACGCGCCAGGATGTCTCCTTCGTGTGGGCGGAAGAACAAGAACAGGCCTTTAAGGAATTACTTTGAGGAATTGGCTTTTGAAGAATCGACTTCAAACAGCTCCAGTGCTGGTACATTTTGACGACACTGCGGAAACTGAAATTCAAATATACCAGCAACGTTGGACTCGGAACCATTCTAGGTTCAGTGGCGAGACGGCGCAGAACGTGTAATCACCTACGCGAGCTGTAACCTCCCAAAAGCAGAGGCTAACTATTCGACTACCGAAAAAGAGTACCCAGCAGTCGTTTAATCCATAAAGCAAATGTCGACCCTATCATACGGCCAGTCATTCCGAATAGTCAGCGACCACCACTCGCTTTGCTGGCTTGACCAATGAGCTAGGCTGCCGATATCTATCTGGCCGCCTGGCTCGTTGGAGACGCTGCCTTCAAGAGTACGACATAACACTTGTACGTAGATCCAGACGGAAGCATAGCGATACTGACTGTCTATCACGTGATCCTCTACCCTCGACGTCATCCGACATGAAGCAGGATTTACTGTTTCTCGGCATCGCGTCGACACGGTGCGGATGGCCTACCACCAGCGTGCAGACCCTGAGCTGCTGTCATCCGGTATCTTAAGGGATCTGACGTTGCTGTCCCACGCACGTCGTTGTCTCACAACAGCCTGAGCACGCACCACACGAACGTCAATACCTGTTTATCACACTCCCACACTGGCACAGAGCTGGTGCCGATATGCTCCGGTACAATTATTCCCTCCGCAAGAAAGAGCCAACCTGGCGACTTAGGGAGACGACACAACACGAGGGCCGTAGCGCGGTTTTGGCCGTATCACGCGAACTGTTCCACGGCCCGGGTGGCGATGTCGGAATTTGGTTCGATGGGATCGACGAGGTAGTTTACAGAAGATATCTGCTGCACGACACGATAGGGGCCTTCGTAGCTTGACAAGAGCTTCGTGGAAAGGCCAGGAATATTGGACGGCACCAAGAGCCAAACAGCATTCCCTGGGAGTAGTCGGCAGCAGATGAGGAGGCGTCATGGCGAGTTTTTGGCTCCATCGATTTTGCGCCGTGAACGAGCGAGCGAGTTGGCAGCACTCGTCAGCGTGAGCAGCCACATCTGAAACAGCGGTCGCTTCAGAAACGTTGCGTCGGTAGGGAAAGATAGTGTCCACGAAGCATGATGGTTCGCGTCCATACAGGAGAAAGAAGTCAGAAAATCCGGTAGTATTTTGTGGCGCCGTGTTGTAGGCGTACGTGATCAAAGCGAGCGCTCAATCCTAGTTGGTGTGGTCGTCGGGCACGTACATCTCAAGCACGTAGGAAAGGGTGCATGGCGGAAACGCTCCGTCATGCCGTGAGTTTGAGGATGCTACGCTGAGGCGGTGCGACGGACCACGCGACATTCGTTTAGAAGTGCCTCGACCGTATTTGAAAGAAAGACGCGGCCACAGTGGCTTAATAATTCGCGTGGTGCATACCCTGCCGCAGAATAAGCTGATGAAGAAAGAAGTAACCGACGTCTTTCGCAGGGCTGCAGCTGGTAGCGCAGATGTTTCGGCATACCATGTAAGGTGGTCTACGGTGACGATGACCCACTGGTTGCCCTCAGGGGTGTTCGGGAGGGGACTCAAAAGATCAACTCCAACACGGTCGAAAGGTCGGACCGGGCACGGTAGCGGTTGTAGTGCACCAGCGTGCTACTAGGTAGTACATTGCAGTGTTGTACGGAACGTCGTTCCAAGGAACGACGTTCTTGGAACGAGTTCCTTTTGGGAGGAACGAAGGAACGCCATCGTTTCATTTGGGATTGGTGGAGCTGTAACGGGAACGCGTTGCATTCACGAAGGAACGGCAAAGGGAACGGCGTTCCTTCTATACACGTTCCACTACACGACGATCGCACGTACGCAGCACATCATGCAGGGTGGATAGGCTGGTCCGCCGCGGTGGTGTAGTGGTTACGGTACTCGGCTGCCACCCAAAATACGCGGGTTCGATCCCGGCCGCGGCGGTCGCATTTTCGATGGAGGCGAAAATGCCAGAGGCCCGTGTACTGTGCGATGTCAGTGCACGTTAAAGAACCCCAGGTGGTCTAAATTTCCGGAGCCCTCCACTACGGCCTTTCTCTCCTCTCTATCTCTTTCACTCCCTTTCCCCCACCCCCACGGACGCTTAGCCGTGCTCCCTACATGGGCTGCAGAAATTAGCGTCCTTTCCTAACCGAACCAGAATCATCATCATCATCATAGGCTGGGCTACACTGTAAACGAAAATATACCCAGCTGATAGGTCTTGCAGGATAAAAAAAATTAGCAGATCCCCCTTGCAGTGGGAATCAAGGAAATGCAAAGCACGCATCAGAAACGTAAAATGGATTTCCATTGTCGTCTCGCTATGCCGAGGTTGATACATATGAAGTTAACGGAACGGCCGCAAGAGCACCATGACTGTGGCATGTAAACCATGCCGCTCATACACGCATGTTATGATTCTAACGTTATGACCTGTCATTTACCTTCGTCATGCAGCCGTGTTGTGCCACAGCAATTTTGGTATACATCCCATTAACGAAACGAGTGGCATGTAGATCATGCCGCTCATGACATGCATGTCACGATTTTCATGTTATGAC
Organism: Hyalomma asiaticum; assembly: GCA_013339685.2. Taxonomy (NCBI): domain Eukaryota; kingdom Metazoa; phylum Arthropoda; class Arachnida; order Ixodida; family Ixodidae; genus Hyalomma; species Hyalomma asiaticum. Next base: position 67,322,897 of record CM023482.1, on the reverse strand, counting down.
CTGTCGTTTATGTTCGCCATGCAGTCGTGTTGTGTCATAGCAATTTTGGTATACATCCCATTAGAGCAAACCAGCCAAGAGAGACCAGACCGTCGCATGTAAATCATGTCGCTCATGACATGCATGTTCATGATTTCGTGTTATGACCTGTCACTTATGTTTGTCATGCGTCATATTGTGGCTAGCAAGTTTTGTATACATCCCATTAACGAGACGACCAGGATGAGCACTAGAGACTGTGACATGTAAACATGCCGCTCATGACATGCATATCATGATTTTCGTGTTATGACCTGTCATTTATGTACGCCATGCACTCATGTTGTGGCATACCAATTTTTGTATACATCCCATTAACGAAACGGCCAGGAGAGCACCAAGACCATGGCATGCAAATCATGCCGCTCATGACATGTATGTCATGCTTTTCATGTTATGACCTGTCTCTTATGTTCGTCATGCAGTCGTGTTCTGGCACACCAATTTTCATATACATCACATTAACGAAACGACCAGGAGAACACCTAGACCCTGACATGTAAATCATGCCGCTCATGACATGCATGTTATGCTTTTCATGTTATGACTTGTCATATATGTTCGTCATGTAGTCATGTTGTGGCATACCAATTTTCGTAAACATCCCATTAGCGAAACGGCCAAGAGAGCACAAAATCGTAGGCGGCTAGATAGATAGATAGATAGATGATAGATAGATAGATAGAGATATATAGATAGATAGATAGATAGATAGATAGATAGATAGATAGATAGATAGATAGATAGATAGATAGATACGCTCAAACTCGCCGATGTTCGCTAAGAAATGCTTCGCATTTTATACTCGCACTAACCTCCGGTGACGTCACCATATACCCGACGCATCGGGATGTGCCGGAGTCTCACCGCGGTTTCAATCCAGCGCGTGAAGCACAGAGGGAAACGGGGCGCCTTCCATGATTGTCCTCCGGTGAACAATGACAGGAGTTCGTATTTCCCTCCGGTATCTACCTGCAAATGCTCCCGTACCACCGCCTGACCGCGCCCGCCAACTCTCATTGGGTGCTGGAGGAGTAAGATCGCAGCCCGACGAGGCCTCTCAAACCTAACATGGCGCCGGGCCAAGCTACACTGTCGAACCGATGCGATGCTTACGCGAAGTGGCAGGCCTTCGGCCTTGTTAGCAAAAAATGAACTTGTGAACATTACAAGCAGCGATGAGCACTAAGGGACACTGTGGTCGACCACAGCAGAGCGTCGCTGGAACCTAGGTCGTGCTAGTGTTGTGGAGTGATCGAATGTCAGCCACGGATAGCAGGCACAACGACTGCGTCGGTGAGTGCGCCAGTATACTTTTTGAAGTGCGTGTGTTATTTTTCTCAAATCAAGTAAAGTTTGGTACGATTTAACAAATAACTATACCGGTAATGTAGAATTGAGTAGTACTAGAAGAATCGGGTATGTTACAGAAAATTATAGGAGTAAGAAATCCGGCCGAATTGCCATTGTTTGAAACACGTGTTTTTAAAGCTATATAAATGGGAATAGTTTCTATAAACTTGCACGTAGGAGTGTGAGATATAGCGCGTAGAATATGTGTAGGAGATACATGCTATTTCGCAAAACTGTGGCCGTAGCTGTATTCATAACGACGTTATAAAAATTTTAGTATTGAAATGTGTTTTAGGGGCGAGGCTCCTTAGGGTGTCGGTCGTTCCCTCCTCTGTAGTAGTAGTAATAGTAGTATGCATGTAGCCACCTCGGGCCGCCGGGAGGCTCGCGATCGCCCTCGGCGCGTGCCTCCCGGCGCGCGAGCTCTCTCACTCTTCCATCTGCTGTCTTGTGAGAGAGAGAGAGAGCGAAAGGCGCGCGTTGACTATGGAAACGCTCATTTTTCGATGAACGCTGTACCAGCTCGCAAAGAAGGAGAACGCGCCCTCACCCGCGATAGACAACGTTGACGCAGGCAGCGTCTTCTAGCGAGTTTCTTGATTGAAAAATACCGACTGCTAGCGCTGGAGAACCGTTCATCGGCCACCCATATATATATATATATATATATATATATGGGCACTGGATCTTGACTTGCAATGAAGTGCCGGTAGGAGATTTCACTTGTGCGTAGTTGAACCATAAGGATTCGTAGCGTGCGCGTTAACTAAATTAATCAGGAAGTAAAAAGTGTTATCGAGTGGCACAGTGTAACCCAACGTTGCATTATAACGACGTTTGCAGCGTAGGGCTACGTTAGTTCGAATGGCCCACACCACAGTATCTGCGGCCGAAGAACACATGATTGGCGTGCTGACAATATGCGCCGGTAGGCCTGGACACAGTGGAATGCAAACCACAGTGCACATACGCGGACGACTCGCAGCATTATCCTTCGTAAACAGTTCCACTGCCTCTTTTCAAGCTTTGGCGACAACAGCTAGCGTTGTTTCTGACGCGTTCATGCAGATTATATATATATATATATATGAATTGCGTGTTCAGTGCGAAATCTGTTCCTTGTTTCGTTATTCCGCCTTTCTTTTACTCCTGCAAAAAAAAAACACTTGTTCATTGCAGCCTAAATAACTGTACAGTGTGAAAAAGTGCTTATAGTTGTGCATATTACTGCACTGTACTGCAATTATTGTACTATTTCTAACCACTTTTGGTGCTTTATTTGTTTGTGTACCCTGTTTGCACGCTGTGCGAATAATGCAATAAACTTTTATACAGCATTTGTTTATCAATGTTTGATGTTGATGATGGGTTAAAACGATTACTCGCAATGCACCACACATCTCCAACCTGGCGGATTAATAAATACCATTTAAATGCGTGAAAAGAGGCACGCACAGACTAGCCAGCCGGAGCGGGAAGAAAAATACACAGAGGTACTCCTGGCGCGTCACACAGAATTCCCGGCCCGCTGGACTGAAATAATAAAAAGTAATCCGGAGGCACCACACAATGACTCCGGTCAGCCAGAATGAAAAACAGCAATAATTAATCCGGAGGCATCACGTGAAAACTCCGGCGCGTCGGAGTAACATACAGCAAAATGTAGTCCGGAGGCAGCACAAAATAACTCCGGCTAGCCGGAGTGAAAAACAGCGAAAATTAGTCCGGAGGTGCCACGCAAGAACTCCGGCCCGCCGATGTGAAAAATAGCAAAAAATTCACAGCATATTCACGGAGTGAATGATGATGAGTGGGCGAAGCTCCGGAGGTTCATCGTAGATCGTGCCGAGTTCCGGATTAATTTAGTTAACGCGCACGCTACGAATCCTTATGGTTCAACTACGCACAAGTGAAATCTCCCACCGGCACTTCATTGCAAGTCAAGATCCAGTGCATATTATATATATATATATATATATATATATATATATATATATATATATATATATATATAGCGAAACCCAGGCAGCGAAACCCTACCCGTTATGTGACACGTATGTCACACTTTTGAAGACGCATAGCCCAACGGGTGTGGCGTACCGTGGAGTCTTCCAAGGACGGCCACCAGCATAAGGTATGATGGCCGGTGACATCAAACTGACGGCCGTAAAGTAAGTAGAAAATTTCTCCAATGGCCCGAAGAATTGTCGCCACGGCTGCATTTCGATAGAGGCGAAATGTTGAGGCCCGTGTATTGTGCAATGTCAGTGCACGTTAATGAACCTGGGTCAGTGCACGTTAAAGAACCCCAGGTGGTCCAGATTTCCGGAGCCCTCCACTACGGCATCTCTCATAATCAATAGTGGTTTTTGGGACCTAAAATACCAAAATTCAATCATTCCTTAGAGTAGTTAGATTCTGCCTTTGTTAAGGTGCGGCTAGCACATGCGAGAAGTTACTCGCCACAGCCTTCCCTCCGTGTGGCGAGAGTGGCGCCAAGGCCGACACCGCTAGCGTCCGCGTGTATTTCAGGAGGCATGTTTGGATCCAAGTGGCGCAGTACAGGGGGAGAAGTGAGGAGTCGGCGGAGCGTCGTAAATGACTCGTCGCGTCCGTGATTCCAAGCGTTGAGGTCAGCTGCCGGAGAGGAAGTGAGTTGACGGAGAAATAATGGAGGCAAAATTACGAATCAGAAGCCCGAAGTAGGAGCATAGGCAGCTCAAGCTATATACGGAGCTCTTTGAGAGTAGCGGTCTTGGGGTGCTCGGCAACAGTGCGAAGTTTGGCAGGTTCCAGTAGAATTCTATCCTTTGAGACATTGCCTAGGATCGTGACGGGCACCAAAGTGATTTTTTTTTCACATTTAGCCTCAACCCTGCAGTAGTGAGGCCCTCAAAATCTTGCTCAAGCCTAGACGAGATGAGGCTTCAAATCGGCAGAAAAGACAACTGTGTAGTCTAAGTAGCAAATGCAGGTGTATCATTTAAATCCCCGTAGAATAGCGTCCATCGTCCTTTCTAATGTCGCTGGCGCGCTGAAGACTTGAAAGGCATCACGTTCAATTCGTATAACCTGTCAGATATAACAAATGCCGGTTTCGGATGGTCTGCTTCAGCCATCGGCACTTGCCAATATCCTGATCGTAGATCCATCTAGGAGAAAAACTCGGCGCCTTCGAGGCAATCGAGCGCACCGGCTATTCGCGGTAGAGGGCAGACATTATTGTGTGTAATCTTGTTTAGTCGGTGGTTATCAGCGCCGAATCTGATTAGCCATCCATCTTTCTGCACCAACGCAACTGGATAAGCCCGGGAACTGTGGGATTCCCGAATCATGGCAAGTTTCATCATGTCATCCAAGTGATCACTAATGAAGTGGCGTTCGGCTGGTGATGCTCGGTAGGGGTGCCGGTGTAGTGGATTATGGCGACTAATATCAATACACGAGCGCCCAAATAAGGTTGGCCTATGTCGAAAGAACGAACGAAAACGTTCAAGCAGTTTTTCGTTCCTGTGCGTGAGTGCATCATCGAACCTACTCAGCAAAATATCTTGTACAGGCGAGGTGGGTGTGCCGCCAGAAATGGCATATATAGGTAATGATGTCGTATCGGCAGCTACTTCAAACGGGAAAATGGCATCATAAGTGTCGACATATCTAATACGTCCGCTGCGTAGAAGAGTTGAAAGGCAGGGAAACGCTTTGGAAACGTAAACATCACCAGAATCATCAGCGAGCGTAACGACGCCAGAGGGGAGCAGAAGGTTTCGACGACGCGCACATTCTACTGACGTCGTAAAAAGAGCAGTGACATCGGCGCCACAGTCGCAAGTCAAGGCTGAAAATGCGACAGAGAAAGCAGAGATGACAACATTGGCAGCGAGGACAACTTTAGCAGTCCCCAGCAGTGACCTGCGGTTGTCGTACTAAATGTGGACAGCGCGCGTTGTGCCCGAGCGCAGTCGGCAATCGCACAATGCGCGGGAAGTTCGATCCTAGTATAACATCGCGTGAAGCATTTGACAGAACGACAAATTCAACAGTGTGGAGCACGTCTGCAATCCAAACACAAGCGGTACACGCGGCGGAAGCTGTACTATATGCTGCAAGCTCACCGTTCATAATAAAAGGACAGGTAACGGAGTCGTCACTTCGTTCAATTTGCGGCAAAGCATGCTTACCTCATCACAAATGGCAGCCCCTGTGTTGACAACAGCGTTGGCGGGACACCGTTTACGAACACTGTGATCTGCTATGGGTGAAAGATGAGGCCTTGAAAATTTCGACGATGGCGCAGCTCTCGCCTCGTGAACTACGGCTGTTAGATTTCCTCCTGCGCAGAGCTGGGTAGACGAAGCATGGGAGCTGAAGGTGGAACGGTGTGAAGAAGGATTCCACAAAGATTCATCCTTAACACGTCGCCCTTCTTGCTGAGGGAGGTGGCCGAAGTTAGGTGAAGCACCAATTGATTACAGAAGGCGGTGGCGACAAAAATGTGCAACGTGCCTTGTAACGCCGCAGGTGTAGCAAATTTGGCGGTTATCCGGAGCTCCCCAGGGTTTCAAAGGAGGTCCGATAGTCGAGAACTGTTGTACAGGAAGCGGGCTTACATAGCGGCGGCTTGTGCGGTGTACTGGTGTCTCCACACGTGGAAGTCCTGTCAGTCTTGAAGCAGGGGTCTCAGTCATGGGCTGAAGACAGAGTACCCAGCACATCCACCAGTGTCGCGGTTCACTGAGCCTAAGAGCTTTATCGCTCGAAGTACAAAAAGTACTGCGTCAGGCTCGGGAACAAAAGAAACGGATTCGAGAGCTGATATCGCAGGAACGCCTCCTTCCATTTAAGGGAGGGCTTGCAGTCACGAGCAGGTCAGGTCAGTTTTTCATTGTCGTCCTTGTCGCCAATTCCGACCGTGGTACGATTGAAAATGATCGTAATCGGTAGTCATGACGCATCGATTACTTAATTTTTGCTGTGTGTTTCTTGTGCACTCTCCCCTGTGACGTATTACGCGCTGTGATCTTGGACTAGAAAAGAGCATAATGTGCAGGCATTTTCAAGTATTGAGCCCCTGCTTATAACAACAGCATACAGTCTCGCTAACACGGTGATCACAGGAACCGTAAAATAAAGTGGAATGATTCGATAACTGTGTATCCCTCATGAATACGCATTGCGCCTACAGGATGTTGGCCGGGGAAATACACGTATCATCTGGAAACGTGTCGACAGGATCGTATCAACCACCTTTCGCGTATCAACCACCTTCCTTATAATAATAAGAAGGAATCAGTCGAGAATTGTTGAACTCAGTTTCTCCTCGAAAAGTTTGTTTCCAAGTGTCAAACCAATGTAGTACGTGACTTAATCAGTGAGCGACAGTCGTCTTTAGACTCGGGTTTCCCAATAATATAAGGCTGCTGGTCAAACCATTCATTACACACTTGAGTAGTCACAGTGGTTGCCATGACTACCATTAAGATGTTTTCACCCCAGGGACTCTGGTTGCTACGCAAAACGGGAAATTTCCATTTCAAATCCTTCATTTCCCTAGTCTGCATGAACCTCTCTTAGAAACTTCAGATCAAAGCTTTTTGTCTATCAAAGACATGACATGACGTAACTGGCGACGTCATATCATGTCATGAGCGACGCCACTGTAATGGCGTTACGTAGTCTTAACGTTGTAACGAGATGTTGATGTCACGATGGCATCTTGTAGGTCACGTGCTCATACTACTTTTAGTGTCATCCGCGTTCACGACAGCCGCAGGTCCAAGGCACCGCGTTTCAAGACTGTATGCAAGTAATTCAGTCTCACCTTGTTTGATGTGCCACAGTTTCGCTGGTCACCCCCCATGAAAGGGGCTAGCGACCCCTGATGTTACAGCGCAGAGCGTTTTAGAGGATCGTGCTGTCGGTGTGTAATGTCGCTTCATGTCGTTGTCCCGCTTAGAGAACAGCCGATCAAAACAGGGCCTAAATGAGCTAATAAGTGACCAAGACCGTTTAAATTAAGTCCGCATAATGAGAACAAAAATTGGAGGGACCCTTAAGCTTCGCCTTTAAGAGTTGAACGCGATAGCGAAATCCGTCCCCTAGTGTGCACTTCCACCACTCAGTGCATACTTATTAATGTGTGCAGTTACACATGCACAGACACAGACACACACACGCGCGCGCGCGCGCGACGTATCTATAGTAATAGTAGAGGTTTTCGATCTATTTAACAGCACTTCATGAAAATCAACTTCATGAAAATCTTGTACAGTAATGTAGTCGCATGGTCCTGTATTATGAACTGCGCGTAGGCGTGACACTTATATTCGTAAATGGTCACATTCTGTCGTTCTTCGTTAAGTTAACTATCTGGCAGCTGTTCGATTTGTTCTTCTGGAGACCTCTTCCGACCAACAGCAACAAGCATCGCCTTATGGTCGGTGAAATGGCAAATGCAGTGCTCCACTTCTTAATGGTGTCGTGAGAATGAAATGCTAAAGAAGTGGATGCAGAGCATCCGACGAGACCGCATATAGACTCTGCTGTAGCGCATGGCCTTCGAGATGGCGGGCGCGCCCGCCGTCTCGGAGGCCATAGTAGTCGAGAAATTGCTTGATATGTTTTCCGCTAGATGGACATAGTTGTCCACTTTCGGAGCTGTTATTTTTCGCTCACGGAGACGCCGTCACCGACGGCGGTATTTCTGCGGAACGAGCTCTCTGACGCTATCGCGTAAAAACTAATTTGAAAGCGCGGACGCTAAACTGCAGGTGAGTCCCTCCTCCGCAGCAACACGAGCTTTCATGCACTAGTGAATTCCTATAAAACAGATCAATAATAGTTAAAATAAAACAAATGGATCCATATTAAGGTTTGTTATGATAATGAACAAATCCCAAAATACGATTTAGAACAGGGAATGTCGCAGGAGCCAACGTTTCGACAAGCGGACTTGTCTTCGTCAGGGCGGCAAATGCCTCCTCCAGCGTTCGTTTATGTACGCCTTTGCACACTGTCCCCCGTCCTCAGAAAGAGAGGAGAAGAGCAGCGCGTGCGAACAAAAAAAAAAGGGGGGCGGGGGGGGCGGGGGTTGGTGCAGGGGTAGTTAGGTGACAGGTGTTAGCGTGACTAATATAAATGGCAAGAGCGAAAGCTTCCAAGGAATCCACTCCTTGTACATATCTTGCAAATGCATTGTGTGCGCAGCGCTAGAAAGCAGGATGAAAAAAGGAACACAAGCTCGGAACAGAAGCTTGTTATGATAAGGCAGATTAAGATAATATAAGGAAAGTACATATTGTGATAAGGAAGTTCAACCGAATCGCAGTTATGGAGGACGGGGTCGGCACCGACTGGCAGACACGATGGCGTCTAGGCTTAACTAACTACAGCAGCAAATCATGTTCAGCTCACGCCCCACTAGTGCAGCATTCGCGATCCGGCTTCTTCACTACAATATAAAGCTTAACTAATCACGTAATGAGATCAAATGAGGCGAGAATAATACGAAAATGTCGACGATAAACACAACCTAAGCACAAGGGAAGCACAGGCTATTCAGTGCTCCTCAGTTCGTAGAGCTTTCACCTCAGCGTATTTAGCTTTCTAACTGCTTTTCCTGAGTGTAGTAATTTAAAGAGGGCTCTCCGGCGGTTTTTTCACTGTATTCTGATAACGCTGCTTTCCAATGGCGCCTGTAGGAGGCATGGTGGTTCAGTTTCCTCGGACTCTTACCCACAGTCGGACTCTTAGCCAAGCCGAAACGGAAACAGGTAGGCGCTTCGTGCAGCGTGTGCGATCACGTCACAGCCTCCTCGCCATGAGAAACATGGAGCTTGTGCTAGAAAAACGAAAGCGGTGACGTCCCCCGATGACATATTCAGTTGTGCTAGTTTTTGACAGCGGTGATTTGAGCGGTGAAGTATCACCGTATTGCCGTTGACCGCCCGCCTGCGCGGGATGGCAGCGCTGCAGGCAGTGACGTCAAAAACGCAGGGCGGTCCTCATGGAAATCCTCGAAAAAAATTTATAAATTCATTTTCAGAAGAACTGAATGACTTGCAGGTGCCTGGCTTGGCATGCACCATTAAAATGCTGAGGATAACATATATTTATAAAAACACTGAGATCCGTCGACAGTGAAAAATCGCCTGCGTTGCCCTTTGAGGCACGGTCTGCCTGCACTCGTTGGTTAGCCTTTCGTGTTTTCCGTGAAGTCCTCGAATGTCTGTACAATGCTTCATTTCTGACTGAGAGGTCGTGTACCCTGTGCGCTTACATCTTGCTCGCTGACATTTCAGTTCGCCACATGTGCTTTTCGTGTAGGAGCACACGTGCTCCCCACATCTGCTTCTCAACCGTATAGCTCTTTCTGAGCTAAGGGTTGTGATGGATGTGCTACATTCGGGGCCTCAAGCGCTGGTTGCCTAGTAAAATCCCTTTGGCGTGGGCACTTTTCAGATTACGTGCTACCACACAAGCATTTTCGGCAGCCATTGTGCCTCCGCCTAAATTAATCCGGTCGTGACTTGCATGTTGCCAGCTGAGTGCTATAAATAATAGCAGGACGACAAACATAGGGAGCCAGAGAAGTGGTTTCCTAAAAGTTCTATATGAGCAACTCACCGAGAGGACGATATTTTTCGGTTAGGGGTAATTTTGCAAGCACTTGTGTTACCGACGCCGTAGATGATGTTCAGACAGTCACAAATTATTGAAGTCGCGACCTATGGCACGGATCTTAACCAAAATGTGGAATGAAATATAACTTTTGAACTGGCTTTGTAGAAATATCGTTAGAACATAGTAGCTGTGTCTCTTACTTAACCCTTGCAGCACTCAGTGACACTGCAAGCAATCGAGTCTAATGCAGCAATCAAATTATTGAACTGTGTCGCTAATTTGCCTTTCATCACTTATATACTACTGATCACTTACTGCTTTGCATCAGTAGCCACTTATTGTCACCACAACATGGCTGCATTAAACCTGTCCCCTGTGTAATACCTTCAGTGAGGCCCTTTAGGAGTATTTTAGAAGAAAAAAGGAGAACTAAAATAAAGATTAAGGTTGTGCAACTAGTGATTTTTAACACTGCTTTATATATAACTTAACTATGGCCAAAGCAAATCAAAATGAACACTTTTCAAATACCGTATTTACTCGCATAATGATCGCACTTTTCTTTAAAAAATATTGATGCAAATTTCGGGGTGCGATCATTACACGGGGTAAATTTTCCACAGAATATTCTCAGCACAGACAATGCAAACAAGTCGTGTATCGGAATTCTTACGATAGCTATCATGAACATAACTAAAAATTAAAGTAGAGTAAGGCTTGCCTTTGTATTAAACGCACACATTATACAGGAACTACATGCATTGCATATTGCCTTTATTTTTTCATTCACTGGCCCCCTAACTTTCATTCAGAGTCTGAAGCGTCACTGGTATCAGTGTCATCGCCGCTCGATTCCCTGTCGGAACCGGCAGTGTCATCGAAGTCCTATAGAAGGTTATCTTCCATTCCGTCGAGCACGTTAGATATGCCTGTCTTCTTAAAGCTGTTGGCGTGGTGAAAACTACGGCATTTGTCTTTACTGCTATCCTAATACGGCACGTTTCCGCCAAGGGTGGGCAAAGATTAGGCATCTGCTTGGTACGTGCAGTTCACTTGGTGAGTCTTGAAGAGCTATTGACGTAACGTTCGACAGATGGTAAACATGATGATCGTCAGCTAGGCTTGGCACACGACATATCGCTGCGGCAAGTTTGGGGTGCGATCATTATGCGGGGGAAAAAAATCGAATTTTGACAACAAAATTTAGGGGTGCGATCATTACATGAGTGCAATCATTATGCGAGTAAATACGGTAATTAGCGGGTATTCCACAGCTGTCATTCCAAGCAATGTATACAGTAGAACCCCACTGACACCTTTTTCACCAGACTGTAACTGAAAAACATGAAAAAATAAAAAGAGAATAATGAGCAACTGTGAGCATCACAGAATATTCATCAATGCTTATCCCAGAAGAAAATCACGCTCTGTTTCCTGGTCCTTTTCCTTCCACACAGCAAGCAGAAACAGTCCTTTGAGCACTTGCGATGTCATATCTTCAAATCTGGTGGCATTACATCACTGTTGTCACTGTCATTCACAGGCGGCTGAATGCCTCACAAAAGCAATGACATTCACGCATTAGCAAAATCAGATGTGACCTTACCAATCGATGGGACTGTGAAGTTCAGAACAACGTTATCCGTGGATATGTAATCATTAAAGTTTTGCTGGCACCCGAATTTAAAGCCGTGAAAGTACGAAGCACTCAAGCAATTACAGCATGCTTTTGCAACGTGAAAACATAGCGGAAAGGCATGGACATTTTCTGTGGACATAACCTGACTCTGGAGACAAATGCCATCTCAGAGGCTTTACTTTTGCCAACTGTGTGCACCAATACACGCCATAGACACCACTGTCGAAGATCAAATGCGAATCTCAGATGCCATCATTTTGTTCAGGAAGCAGAAACGTGTCATTGAAGTGTCTGTGGGTACTTTCATGGCAGCCGGCATTCCAAGCAATGCTGTGTGCAAGGGCACACAGTAGCCCCAAAAGTCAACATGGCCATGCTCTTTCATGGCTACTTGGATGGCTCGCACTGGATTTTGTGATGTAGCATTTGGGAACAGTCCCAGAGTCATGACAGAAGAGTGGGCTTCCCATTACATTGGATCTCACAGAAGCTATGCCAGGACCGGTGGAAAACGAGTGAACAGCTAGGAAAATGCAGCAAGGAGGAATGTAACAGTGGGGTTCTACTGTATCTATGTAGTGAGCCTTGACTTCTTTGTGGACCAATGCTGAACTAACTTCATGCTAGTGTGCGTTATTTTGTACAGTGTGACTATTTAGAGACCAAATAATATGTGTAGATGTGAACATAGGACAAAGAATACCCGGTTCGTCGTTATTTCTCAGATGTAGCACACATTATGTAGCTTTAAAGAACTGCAATGGTGAACATTAGCAACACGCTGACACTAAGTAATCTAGCCTTACAATATGTGTTATGAACAATGCAATACGGAATTCTGAAAGACACAAAAATGTCAGACAGTAGAAGACAGTTGGAACATCCAAAACAATATTACAGCAAAGAATTCAGGAAGACAAACAGATACCAAATTCAAGCCATAACTAACTCCAGCATTCACAACTATGCTTTACATTGAAGCTTCTGCTTGGCTCCTAGGGATAGAGGCAACAAAACTGCCCCTTGGCTGAGCAAAACACAGTGCTTCAAAACACTCCTTAGATGTCCTACAATAGCCAGCTGTTTGACAAAAACACACTCAAAGTGGTGAATTTAGTATGTGGAAAAGGAAACCCATCATGGATACCAAATAAAAGTGCCAAGAGAGTGGGTTCTCCCATAATATCCAAGCTATTTCATTAAGAAAAATAAAAAGAGCAATGCATTAATAGAAAATCCATCCACATTTCTCCAATCATGCGGAGGATTTCTGCAAAAGAAAAGGGGCCAACTTCATGAAAATGAAACCTGTTTGAGGTCCTGGGCCTGCAAAGCATTTCCTATTGGCATCTCTTTCGATGTACCCATTCAAGAAATTTGTAGGGGTGTGCGAATACTTCGAATAATTTCGAATAGCGTTTGCTGTTCGATTCGATTCGCACTTAAATTTTACTATTCGAACTATTCGAACTAGGTAATTAAGCGGAAAAGATATGCTATGCAGCATGCCAAGTGGCCCATTGCCGCATGCAGTCCGCTTCACCGCATAACTCCCGAGTACTGCGGCGAAGCTAACACTTCAGTGCTGCAGCAAAGCTAACCCCCATGTACTGTGGCGAAGTTAGCTCAGCTTTTTGTTGCACAATTCTCTGTTAGACTGTTCCCCAGGACGTTGCAATGACACTTGTGGGGAAGCATGCGCACCCATTTCCTTCCCTTAACGTTGGCGCGAGCGCTCAGCGGCGACGGAAGCGGAAGGGCCGCGCTGGTAGGTGACAGGTACGTCCCGGCCGTCCTTTCCGTCCCGTTCTGCCTTTTGAATGCCGCGCGCCAGCCCGAGATGTCCTCGCGGGGTCAGCTGACTGTCTCTCTGCGAGGGGGAACTACCGCCCTCGCAGAACAGACGGACGGTATAAAAGGAGCACTGGTCAGTGCGCCTGCTCTCTCTTGTGCCAGCGGTGACCCCTTGAACCGACTTGACCCCGCGAGACCGACCAAGGAGTAAGCCTACCCTTTCTTTACTTTTTACGTATAGAGCGGAATATCCCTCTACGTAGCGAAGTGTACGCGGTATTGCTCGTACAGCAATAAAGTGTCGTTTACTTTGCTTGGCCAGTTGCCTTATTCGCCCGAACCCGCCGTAGCTGTGAGCACCACGCTACGGGAAGGGTACGTACACGTGCACGGAACGACTGCGTACGGCTGGAGCCGGAGTTAATCTTCAGAATCAGCCGTGCATAGTGCGTTGTAAACCCTTCATCTGGCGCCCAACGTGGGGCCAATTTGGCAACTGGGTTAATTTTGTTGTTGCGAGCGAACGTCGACTCGCCGGCAAGTTTTGACAATATCGGGCATGTCGGAGTTCCAGGATTTGTTCATGTTGTCTGATGTCGCGGTGCAAAATCAGGAGCCTATTGCTAACGCGGAAACGATGTTTGGACTGTCCGACAGCGTGAATCTTGGTAGTTCCATGCGGAATAGCCAGGATGCCGCGGCGACCGCGTGGGCAGGGATTAGGCCTGATACGGCGTGCACGACTCCGCGCAACCCGTCACCCCGCGACACGAACGAGACGCGACGGCCACATGATGTTTCGGCACTTGCCGCAGATGTGGCCGAGTCTACGGGCAATAGCGTGCCCTCGAACGAGGTGCTTTTGCAAAACGCGCTTCTTGTGATGCAGAGCTTAGCAGGTGCCTTGCAAAACAACGCGCAGGCAGCTCCGCAGAGTGCGAGACCACGTGTTAAGCTGGACATGCCTAGCTACAGTGGCTACCACGATAGCAAGAGCGCGAACGAGTACCTCGATCGATTGCTCCATTATCAGCAAGCGACAGGACTAACCGACGCTGAACTTCTCGCGCGGGTGGTCCCTGTTTCGCTGACAGAGCAAGCGGCTCGGTGGTTCCGACTGGCCGGACATCGCGCCCGCACGGTAGAAGAATTCCGCGTGAGCTTCCGCGACGAATTTCTGCCGGCGAACTACGAGTGGCGTTTGAGGAGAGAGTTGGAGCTACGCACCCAACATCCGGACGAATCCTTGTTGGAGTATGTTCGAGCGATGGACGAACTTTATCGCCTCGCTAACCCTCTCGCCTCAAACGCGGAGAAAGTTGAGCGCGTTACACGACAAGCGCACCCGACTTTCGCGGCTCATTTTAGGGGATGCAACTACGCAGACCTAGAAGAGCTCGCCTCCGCGGCCAAGCGCATACAGGGGGACATCCTCGCAGCGCGAGCATATCGCCCGCCTCCGTCCGCAGCGATGTCAGTTGAGCCTCGTTGCGCGTGGAACGGCGGTGCGACCGCCGCAGAAGCGCGTAGGGCCGATGCTTCAGCAACGTTCGCTGATGAACAGGTGCCACGTGGTTGGGAACTGTCAGACCGCGCACTTGACCCTTACGCCTACGCGCTTAGAACGGCCCACGACTCCCCCGTACGTGACGCTCCACGTCAGGAGCGCGAGGCCGGCACGAGACCAGGGGTGCGGCACGCCACGGAGCGGCGAAGCTATGACCCACCAGTTCGCGGCGAGCAACGCCCGGGCCGGCGTGGTTTCAGCGGCCGTTGTTACCAATGTGGTGCAACGGGGCACATAGCCCGCGAGTGCCGTCGCACACCCGGTCAGGAACAGACGCGCGGTTCGGGAAACGGACGAGGCCGCCGGTGAACTACGTGGGACACCGCGCGGCGATCGAGAGTACCACCGATGCGTACGGATCACTAGCTCCCTCAGTCTGTCGCGCAGGAAGTGTCGCAGACTCGCCCGCACCTTTAATCGAGTTAACGATAGCTCGGAAGAAGTTTGTAGCTTTGTTGGATACTGGAGCAAGCGCTTCTTTGTTTGGAGACGAAGTGTTGCATCATCTCAGTGAGAACAATATCCGCTTGAGAGCAAACAACACCGTTTTCCGCCTTGCTTCAGGCACAGCACAATCAAGCGGTGCAGCTAGGCTTGTGATCCGTTGGCAGAGACGCGTGAGGCGACAGCGCTTCGTGCATCTGCCTGGTCTGTCAATGCCTCTTATCTTGGGTCGCGACTTTCTGGCCAAGACAGGTATTGTTATAGACATTGGCAGCGGAGGTTACCGTGAACGCGCGGGAGGCGAGCTAAAGCTTTTCTCAAAAGCGCCCGCACTGGCGAAGGAATGTCATTCTCCGGTTGCGGAGCGAATTGCAGGGAAGGCAAGCGAGCGCGAAAGGGCGCCACAACAATGCGCTGCGGTTCACGGAAAACCAGTGCACCCGCTTTTGACCGAAGCGGAGAACCTGCTGCAGGTGGAAAAGGCTCAGTTGTCGTCGCTGTTGTACGAATACGACGCGATGTTTACTGATCGCCCTGGGTGCACTAAGCTGGTTAAGCACAGAATTGACACGGGTGATGCGCGACCATGGAAATGCAATCCCCGACCGATCAGCTTAACTAAGCGAAAAGCGCTTGACACCGCCTTGGACGAACTGATCGACACAGGCGTGGTGGAAAGGTCAAGCAGCCCATGGGGCTTTCCGGTAGTTCTAGTTCCGAAGAAGGATAACTCTTATCGTCTTTGTGTAGACTACCGCCGGTTGAATGAGGTTACGAAGAAGGACGCGTACCCTCTTCCCTCGATTTCGTCGTTAGTGTCCAACCTAGGCGGAGCGAAGTACTTTACGACGCTAGACGCTAGCCGTGGATACTTTCAGGTCGAAATGGATGAGCGGGACAAAGAAAAGTCAGCCTTCACCTGCCACAGGGGACTTTTCCAATTTAGGAGAATGTCTTTTGGCTTGGTGGGCGCTCCCGCTACATATCAGAGGCTAATGGACCGAGTTTTGGGAGATTCGAAGTGGCAGCACTCTCTCGCCTACCTAGACGACATAGTGGTTTACTCGAAAACATTCGAGGAGCACGTGCGCCACTTGAGAGACGTTCTAGAGAGGTTGAGAGCCGCGGGAATCACTCTGAATCCGAACAAAGCTCAAATAGCGGCGACCCGAATAACGTTGTTGGGGTTCACGCTAGACAACGGTCGCATTTTGCCGAATGAGGGCAAGCTCGAAGCGATACTCAGGTACCCTTCGCCGAACGATATCGGCGAGCTGAGACGCTTTCTTGGAATGGTAAACTTTTATCGCCAATTCATTCCGGACTGTGCAGCAGCGCAAGCGCCTTTGACAAAGCTCTTGAGGAGTGGCGAGCCTTGGGCTTGGGGCCAAGAGCAGGAGGCGGCATTACGAGGCCTCACAAAGGTGCTCGCCGACACAGCGGAATTGCAGCTGCCCGATCTGAACAGGGAGTTTGTGATTCAACTGACGCAAGCGACCTGGGCCTTGGAGCGATTTTGCTTCAGGAGCATGGCGGTGCCCTCCGACCGATTGCGTTCGCGAGTCGCTCGTTAACGCCGGCGGAAAGGAACTACACCGTAACAGAGAAAGAGTGTCTCGCGATAGTGTTCGCGCTCCGTAAGTTCGACTATTACGTGGACGGAGTTGCGTTTGTGATTGAGACAGACCACATGGCTCTCACATGGTTGAGGCGCTTGAGTGAACCAAGTGGCCGGCTGGCGCGTTGGGCTTTGCTACTGCAGCGTTACGATTTCACCGTGCGCTACCGCAAGGGCAAAAACAATGCCGCAGCCGACGCACTATCGCGAGCGCCAGTCCGACGCGATGTAGGTCATGAGAACGACCCGCAGCGGACTGAAGGCGAGACGACAGCCGCGGATCGAGTAGAACGAGCGCAACAAACGTTAGTTCAAGGCATGAGCGTGAACCACGTAGAGGCTGTCGTCGGCGCAGGAATTGTTTTCAGCAGAAAGGAGCTGTTCGAAGCTCAGCAGAAGGATCCATTTTGTCGAAAGGTGTTCGACGGGCTCCAGGAGCCGGGTGGCGAGGCCACCGCGCACATGGGGACAGCTGGTATTGCTGTCGGTGCGGAGCGCTCGGCAACAGCTGGTAATGCTGTGAGCGCGCTGGATTCCTATCTGCTGGACACCGACGGCGTCCTGCTGAGGTATATCGCCACCGAGGACGAAACAAATGAGGCGTTCAAGGTGGTTATACCGCGCACGTTGAGGGCGGCACTTCTGCGCTACTTTCATGACACGTGCATCGCTGGGCATGCGAGCGGCCCTAAGACTTACACTAAGTTGTGTCGCTTCGCTACCTGGCCAGGCATGAAACGAGATGTAATCCGCTACGCCCGTTCGTGCCACGTGTGCCAAAGCGTCAAGCCACGAGGTGGACGACCGCCCGGCCTCATGCAGCCGATCAACAGCCAGACTCCTTGGCAGATCGCGGCATGTGACGTCATGGGACCGTACCCCACAACTCCTAGCAGAAACCGGTTCCTGCTTGTGGTCACGGATCACTTCAGTAAGTGGGTAGAACTGTTCCCCCTTAGGAAGCTGACCGCTAAAGTGATCATGGACAAGTTGATGGAGGTTTTCACCAGGTTTGGTTTCCCCGAGCAGCTGATTACGGACAACGCGTCTTATTTCACTGCGAAGGTGTTCGTGGACTCGTGCGCCGCGCTCGGCATTAAGCACAAGAAAACGACCACCTACCATGCTCAGTCGAACCCCACGGAACGAGTCAATCGCAACATCAAGCACATGCTTGTTGCGTTCTCTGAAAGGCACAAGGACTGGGATACCTACCTTTCAGAGATCGGGTTTGCATTGCGATCGACTGTGAACCGTTCGACTGGGTATGCGCCTTCTTCTCTAAACCTGGGGAGAGAGCTGCCGAATCCGATGGAGAGGGTTCTCTCGGATCGCAGCGGAGTGCCCGTCGCGGCATCAGCACGCGCTGAGTATGCGATACAGCTACGTGGTAAGATGGCAGAAGCTTTACGTAAAGCACGCCGTAATCTTGGCACGGCTAGGGCACAGCAGAAGGCGCAGTACGACCGCTCACATCGGAATGTCCACTACGAAGTGGGCGATCTGGTGCTTCGACGCCAGCACGTTCTCAGCGATGCTAGTAAACAGTTCGCAGCGTCGCTGGCGCCGAAATGGGCGGGGCCGTACCGAGTGCGAGAGAAGGTTTCCTCGCTTGTTTACCGGCTTGCAAACATGAAAGGCAAGCCGAGCGGCGGACCGGTGCACGTATGTGACTTGAAGCGCTACGTGTCACGGGAGGAGTATGGGAACGCTAATCAGCACCCCTCCAAGCCGCTGGCGGCGGGTGAAAGCGCTCAGGACCAAACCGAGCGCCCACAGCCGCAACCGCGTTACGACTTACGTAACAGGCGGAGACCCTGCACACCCGGCCGCGTTTGAAATGTTCTACGCGGAGGTAACCCCTTCTGTATCGACTTTACGAACAGATGGAGCAGGGCAACCGTAAGAGGCGATGACGGAGCGAGAGGAGATTGACCGCTCTCACCCACCAGCAGCGTCGCCGCAGCCGCAAAACCGCCGGCAAAGAACAGCACCAACGAAGCACGAGAGTCTCGCCAGCAGGAAACGCCGCCGCTGCCTCGCCACATCATCACGGCGACGCCCGGTCCCCGCGCATCCTACCAGCGTGGACCAGCCGCCTGTGCAGCCTCTAACCTGCATGCTGCGGCCACCACAACGTGTCCACCTGGACAAGCTAAGGAAAAAGCGAGTCCCGCCGGATCGGAGGAGCCGTGGCCCAACGAGGCAGCCCGGGTCATGATGCAGAAGGCGGCCCGGGATCAGGGCTTCACAAACTGGCTCCTCCAGGTCGCCACCAACAACCGGAGTGGCGGGGCTCACAAAGGGGCGACCCGAACCACAGGGCTGCCGAAGCCAGCCGCGGAAATGGCGGCAATACCGGAGCCAGCCGCGACAACGGCGCCAGAGGCAAGATCGGAGCCAGGTGCCACAACGGCGACAACAATGGCAAGTGCAGCGTCAGCAACGGCGGCAGGGGCTACAGCGGAAGCGGCGACGACGGTGCCGGCGGTGGCTACGGAGGCTGCGGCGATGCAGGTGGGGCTCCTGGCAACGCCCACGACAGAGCCGACGGAAGCTCAGGAGGACATGGCTTGGGACACCTCCTGCTTTCTCCTCCTCGAGGACGAAGTAAGGTTTACTCGTCGTGCTGTCTCTGTCGTTGGAGGGCCTTCTTAAGGGGAGGAGGATGTGGGGAAGCATGCGCACCCATTTCCTTCCCTTAACGTTGGCGCGAGCGCTCAGCGGCGACGGAAGCGGAAGGGCCGCGCTGGTAGGTGACGGATACGTCCCGGCCGTCCTTTCCGTCCCGTTCTGCCTTTTGAATGCCGCGCGCCAGCCCGAGATGTCCTCGCGGGGTCAGCTGACTGTCTCTCTGCGAGGGGGAACTACCGCCCTCGCAGAACAGACGGACGGTATAAAAGGAGCACTGGTCAGTGCGCCTGCTCTCTTGTGCCAGCGGTGACCCCTTGAACCGACTTGACCCCGCGAGACCGACCAAGGAGTAAGCCTACCCTTTCTTTACTTTTTACGTATAGAGCGGAATATCCCTCTACGTAGCGAAGTGTACGCGGTATTGCTCGTACAGCAATAAAGTGTCGTTTACTTTGCTTGGCCAGTTGCCTTATTCGCCCGAACCCGCCGTAGCTGTGAGCACCACGCTACGGGAAGGGTACGTACACGTGCACGGAACGACTGCGTACGGCTGGAGCCGGAGTTAATCTTCAGAATCAGCCGTGCACAGTGCGTTGCAAACCCAAACCCCTTCACCCTTGAGCAGTTGGAGCGAGATCAGGCGGACGTGCTCCCTTTGATCGGCAATGCATCCCTTACGTGCCGCCAAAAGCCTCAATGTCAATGTCATGAAAGACAGCCTCGTGCAAACCAAGGCTCGGGCTGTTCGTACAGCTCTCAGCCAGAAAGGCCACCAGGGGCCTCCTACACGTGGCATGTCCAAGTCCGCCAGTTCGAGCTGCATTGGGGACTCGTCAGTGACAACGCTGCCTGCCAACGTGGATCCTCGACCACTCCCCTAGAACAGGATCGCAAAGCAGTGCGAATTTTTCCTGTCAGTTTGGCGAATTCTATTCAGTACGACGGATGCCGTTGCAATGTTCGGGACGTGCTCGATTCATCCACCTATGATAAGCTACTCGACAAGATATCCTGCGAGTTCGCCGAAATACCCAGAGTCGTCCACCAGAATCGCGTTTCGACGCTCCGCAAAGACAGAAGTCGATGAGACAAAGAGCGACTAGCGCAGCAAAGCTAGTGCCTCCCACCGGAGCCATCACCGACCACTGTTTGCCTAAGATTACAGCGTTGCCGAAACCCCCTGCGCCACTGTTCAGTCAACATAGTCCGCCGGAGGCATCCTTGATAATCACGAGACTTCACTCCGCGTGGACATAACAAAACCCGCCCTCCATATATCTTCGAGGGCTCCATGTTCGTTGCGGAGCAGAAGACGACCTCCAACCACAGCTGAAACCACTTGCTTGAAGCATTTTTTAACACGAAAGTGTTTATGCCGGGGTCCAGCGAGAAGTCTGCAACGTACTTCCGTAACGGAAGTAGATCTCTCAAAAATAAACGCGCATGTGATATTTAAAAAGTACCACCCGCTGGGATTCTAACCCACAACCAGTCAGGGTGCGATAGAAGCTCGAAGCGCCGCTTTAATACGCCGTTTTAGAATTTACGTCTAATTGATGTCCGGTTAAAGCAAACGTATTTAGCAAGCAAAATTATTCTTAACATCGCCTCCCTTTCACTGCGCTCTTGGTTCTGGTTCTCAGCGTTGGTACCGCCACCTAAGAATGGTGGAAGGAAGATGTAAATTTCGTTAATATGATCTCCGGCAGTTAGCGCTTCAGTAGTCTTCACGCTTCTATCGCCGCGCAGGCTTCGGCGTCCTGCCAGTGCGCTGCTTCAGCCACGGCCGCTACATAATCTGGCTTGAATGACGTCTATGATAGCCATTTGCGTTGCGACGCGCTCTACTCCAGGAACGCAAAGACGGCCGCCGTCAAGTAAATGATGCGCCTTTCGCACAGCGAAGTGCGCGTTCACAAAACGATCCTCTGACAAACAGCTCGGTTTCGCTAGCAAGGTTTCACCGTTTGCAAACGCTCCTGGTTTATGGCAGGTTTGCGCAGGGAGCCGGCGCGTTCAAGGCCTTGTCTCCGGAGAAATGTGTCGTTCTAGATCTTTCGCTTGTGTGCAACTGTCGAAGATCCCTGTACAGTGTCGGGGTGCCGATTATGTGAGAACTGGTTTTGGGACGTTAAACCGCACAAAGCAAGCACATGCCAAGGGGAGTCCGAGTACCCAACCCATCTCCCGGCCCTCGATTCGCCAGATTGCCGCTTATGTGCGAAGACAAGTTTCACTTTCCTGTTATAGCGATTCCTATGACAGAGGGATCAGCCCATATTTATTACACTTTCCGCATTTGTTGCCGCTGCCTACTATCGCAGTCATGGCCAAGTTTGATGGTTAAGCGACGGAGCGGCTCTCTCCCCATGAACTCTGACGCTCGCGCAGCGGACACCTGAGCAGTGAAAGAGGACGAAGAGGCACAGAATAGAACAGCTGACCTAGTCACGGCCGGTCTGGACGCGCGCGCTCGCTCTGCGCGCGCGTCCAGACCGGCCGTGACCTAGTATATGTGCCAACTATAGAGGCCACAACAACGACAACAACAACGGGTGCTGTATCTGCCTGTCCCGTTTTCGTCATTACTATTCACTACTATAATTCATCGAACGCGCAAACGTTCTTCATGCACGCGATTGGACAAAAGAAGCTGGGAGCCCAACTGTATTCTGCACATCACTTTTGCACCGAGCGATTCCTTCTGCACGTTCACCAAGAAGCCCAATACATTTTTTTTTTCAACGAAGAGATAACATACCTGAATGAAAATACGCCCGCCAACACCATGGCTTGTTTCGGGCTATGTTCGCGCTCTTCAGCCTTTGCTTTATCAGATAGACGGGTGCCTGTATGTCGGAAGTGTTTCCACTTGAAGTCTTTGTCGATTCACGTCAGGAGATTGAGCGGTAGACGTCATCATGGAAGGACGAAATATGCGCATGAGACACGGCTCGCATCGAACACTTGTATTCATTTTGTGATAGAAACGTCACATGTAGGCGTTTTAAAATAAAGATCACTTGCCTTCGTGTTGCTATTGGCTGTATGCTACAGAGCGCACAATTTTCTTTCTATTTTTGTTAGGTGTCTCTGTAATTAATTACAGAAGTTTGTGTCTTTGAATTTGAATACAAAGTACAGACACTACCCGACATTTCTGCTGAAGAAGCAGCTACATTATAGACATTAATCAAAAAATAACAATTCCTGTCGTTCAACATGCACATCCTCGGAGGCACCCGACCGAGCTCCTCGAAAAGCCAAGAGAAAGTCATTAATTACAGTGAAAGGCCCTGTGTAAATGAATTGCATTGAAACCAGTTGAAATAAAATTTGCC
Organism: Hyalomma asiaticum; assembly: GCA_013339685.2. Lineage (NCBI taxonomy): Eukaryota > Metazoa > Arthropoda > Arachnida > Ixodida > Ixodidae > Hyalomma > Hyalomma asiaticum. The sequence continues at coordinate 67,299,846 of CM023482.1, read as the reverse complement.
TCACGCTTGGTTGTTTCGTTTTATGCCTCAAACGCTTCCGAGGCGCACGGTCAAACGACTTTACTGGCAAAATGGTCAGAATGTAATTAATTTTCTTCCCTCTGTGCAAGCTATTTTAGGTGCTGAAGGGGTCCTGCAATCCTTCTTTAAGGTAGGCAACAAATGGTGCCTAACAGTCGTGGAGACTCCTCCGAGCTAAACATTGTCGCGCTGCATGCCCCAGGGAGTTAGCAATTCCGTTTCAAACACAGCTGGAAGGCGCCCGCTCTTCTTTCAACAAATGACGTCAGTAGGGCACCGACCATGCCGCTTGACTTCTCCCGTTGCTATTTGAGAGAGATGTTTGCATTTTGTTTATTTGTTGACTTCAACAAGAAAATATAAAGCCCAGCAGCTGACGTCTCCGCGACCATAACGTCAGCCATTGCTATTTAGTGTCTCAAGTGACTTGCACGGTGGCCACAGCGACGTCATTTGTTAAGAGAAGAGCAGGCGCTTTCCAGCTGTACTCGAAACCGAATTGTGCATTCCCCGGTGCGTGAAGTGCAATAATATTTGGTCCACATGTTCAGCATGTGCCTCCGCAACTGATCGGCAACGTTTTGTGGCTTTGTTCAAAACGTGTTGCATGGCCCCTAAGTGTTATTTGATTGATTTCAGCGGTTTTACATCCCACAACCACACTTTGATTATTAGAGACGCCGTGGTGGAGGGCTCCGGAAATTTCGACCACCTGGTGTTCTTTAACGTGCACTGACATCGCACAGTACACGGGCCTCGACATTTCGCCTCCATCGAAATGCAGCCGCCGCGGCCGAGGTTCGATCCCGCGACCCTCGGATCAGAAGCCGAGTACGGGCCCCAAAATATGTTGCAGGGCAAAGGATCACTTGGTCCTGTGACGTCATGGTGGCGCAAGAACGCACGATTTCACCCAACATGAATGAGGCCCCATCTGACGAAATTCTCAGAGAAATTTTTCCGAACAACCTTAATTAACGGTTTCCTAATGTACGTTTCGCGGTGTTCGTTGGTACATAAGCCCTGGGTTCCCTAGGAAACACAACACCACTCGTCCAGCATTCTGCCCCTAGTTGTGCCAGTCTAAGCGTGCGCTTAACTCGTCCTTAATTGCGCGCGCCATGGCCGATTGCAGGCATTTTCACATTCAAATAAGTAAGCAGCCTTACGCATCACTGTGAAAATTGGCGGTAGCTGTTTTACTTCTCAAAGATTTTACTTCTCAGTTCATAGCCAAAACGCGGACATGTAAGTGTGTCGCTTAATAAACAAATCATGGACTCAAAGGGCCTAATAGCAGGCGACCGCGTCATATCTAGCACTGATAATGCAAGCATATCAACCCCACATTGTGAACGCAACAATGTGTGTGCTAAGGAAACACGTAGCTCCAGGCTTTAGCTCCAGAATCCTGAACTAGGTGTTTATTTTTTATTTACTTATTTCCGAATAATGTTGGCCGTCATCGCCGTGACAGGATGGGTGCAGCGGATTTGCACACAATGTAGAAACAAAGTAAGACGTAGTATAATGAAAACAAAACTCTACACAATGACAAAGATACATAACACAAATAAATAACAAAATACATATTTCTCGACTTTCTGAATGTGTTATTACATCAAATATCGAATAACTACATGACATATTTTCGAACACCCTCACAATTTACATACGTGCAGAACTAGCGGCCATCAGACTTACAACAGGTTCTTAACGCGTTCTTAAAAGCTTCCAATAATCCCGTCGAAATCAATACTGACACCGGCAAATAGTTTCACTCTTCTATCGTTCGCGGAACGAAGTAACACGCGTACACATTGAGACAAGATTTTGGAACTGATAACATAAATTGGCTGCTTGATGTGACATTGCCGGTCCGCTTGGGAACAAGGTGGGGTTAAGTTTCAATGTTAAGGTTCTTTCTTTTTTTAAATGTGGGAACATGGGAATGTAGTCAATGTTAAGGTATCCTATTAAGGTATCCGAAATTTTTGCGTCTGTCGTACAAAGCGCTGTCCATGCACTGATGCTCATCGAGAAGTATTGTAAACCCTCTGATGAACGATATTGGCATTTAAAAAGACGTATTACACGTCGGCGAAATACTTGCGTGTTTGAGTGTCGTACCGAAGTTCGAGTTTCGTAAGCTTTAGTGTCGTACCGAACAGAAAGGGAACGGCATGTTGGCATTTCCCAGCCATAGACGCGCATTTCTTCGGATCTCTTGTTTTTCTAGCATCTTTAATTCATTAACGACTCCGACATTACCACGACACATGCGTCGCCTTGTAAAGGGCAGCGCATGTAGATGAACCTTCCGCACTACACATTGTGTTTCAGCGCATGCTTCTCACTCTTTGCCTCCTATATCTTTAAGCCATCGATGCCGCCCGTGGTATTCGCTCACGACATACGGCTCGAAATGCCGACGCCGTTGTATATACACGCTCAGCTGCTGCTCTACTCTCGGCGTCCGTCGCCGTGGCGTCCGCTTTTGCAGCCACGCTGTCAGCCTCCAGGTGGTCGGAATTTCTCGCGACGTCATCCTTACGAACTCAAACACCACGTGGTTATCCAGCCCGAGGCTGCCTCGAAGCCAACATCGTCACTTTAAGGGCTGTGAACAATGATTCACGCCTCTCGATACGAAGCTTCTTCAGTCTATAGCATGCGTCGTCGTAGTCAAAAAACAAAATGTCGAGCCGCGCAAAAAGACCCGTCGGCCGTCGGGCTGCGGATTCGAGCCATGGACTGAACGCCGTTTTGCGAGTCTGCAGCAGCTGACAGATTCAGACACCTGCGCTTATTTTATTTTATTTTTTGTCACGATATTTATTACAGAAGCATTAATGTAGAAACACAGGGCAGGTTTAGAAGCGCACAACAAGCACTACTGAGGACAAATTTTGAAACAATAGGAACTCCAATACATTTCATAAACAGTAAATGCGAATCCTGTTGGAACTGCGCTTCATCATAAGAGTCTTTTAGCTGGAAAGACGTTTATATGAAATGCAATTTTGAGGACAATATCGATTCCACATTCCCGCCTAAAGTACGCGTTTTCTATAAACTGTGCGCACCGATTAGTTGGACCACGTCAGCAGGCACATCATCGCTTTTGTGAGCCCAAAGAGCACATAGCATGAGAATTTAAATGAGACTATATTCTAAAGCTCTATCGACAGCATCAGCAAATAGTATGGCATCCTTAAAGCTTGTAAAGCAGTGTTCAATGGTTTCCGAGATATCACAGAGGCGACAGTCAATTGAAGATACAAAAATTTCTTTCTTGTCCAACGAAACTTTGACAGGCTGCACTTCCACATGCACACTGTAGAAAAATTTTGCAATATGGAGACAGCTGCATTCTCTCTGCAAGCTCCGCACATGAGGTGTCGATATCCCACTTTATATTCAGCGATACAAAAGAGGCACAAAAAACATATCTAATAATTCATTATAGAGGTTTCTGTTGCGATAGGGAACGAATCATAACTTGACAACCCGACTCCCACAAAGTCACCCTGTTTCGTAAATTCCACGCGTGAATACCATCAAATTGTGATGCGCTACAAAGTTTGTTGGCACAGCGAAATTTTGCAATGCATTCACAACATTCATTTCATCATACGCGCCCTTTAAAGCAGGCTTTTATAGGCGTTAGGAAGTAGACGCAGGGCAAAGCGCGCTCTCGTAGCACGTGCACACTCTTGAGGGCACGCTCAGCAAGCGAAGACTTGAACATATGTGAGCGATATGAATGCCTTGGATTATTTTACAGAAAAAAAAAGAACGTAGGGAAGATGCAAAGGGAAAAAAAAGGGGGAAGTAGGAATGCAGGGAACTAACGAACAAAAGAAAGAAAGAAAGAAAGAAAGAAAGAAAGAAAGAAAGAAAGAAAGAAAGAAAGAAAGAAAGAAAGAAAGAAAGAAAGAAAGAAAGAAAGAAAGAAAGAAAGAAAGAAAGAAAGGCACGTACACGCCAAGGTTCGCTTGGCCTCATTTTACAGATAGGTGAAGGACTCAATTTTTCTTCACAGGGCTCCATCTTAAATAGTTGAAATTTGAAGCAGCGCACAAGTTAAACGGGGGACACAAGGAAGGTAAACGAATCAACAGGACTACCGCTGACTCGCAAGTGGTTCATTCTCGAAAACGAAAAAATGTGATAGTGACGCCGCTCTTCAAATAAACGGCGACGCTATCACGCCATATAAGGACCAACTCACAAGAGAAATCGCATCGGCGTTCCACATCAACAAACGTAGATAGATATGAATCAGTCAGCCATCGTTCGCCCTCATCAATTGTGAAATGTCATTTTTGCATCGCTAAAAGTTGTATCACTGGCATACATTGTTACACGTGGTCTGCTGGTTCACCTGTATTTTAGCCTGTTTCCATTTCAAGAATAAATCAGTTGCGAGTCAGCGGTAGCCCTGTCTACTTATTACCGTCCTCGGATCCCTCGCTTTTGCTGTGCGATGTATCAAACTTGAACATGAACGGCTACCGACTCGCCCAACTTTCAACCTTGCTATCCATCTTAACCCACAGACACGGACGCAAGGACAGCTACATTTGTCACTTTTTATGCAGAAACGTCCATTTATGTCGATGCTTTTGCTGAAAGATATGTTTATGTATTTGAAGTGATAGCCCCCGCGAAATCTTGTTGAATATAAGGTTGCCTGAGGCGCTTTTATCAGAGCTAGCATTCTGAAAATCCTACATCTTCACGCGACTGATCGCTAGTGCCAGAGTCGGAAAATTCAGTGGTGGTAGCGGCCAAAGTGAATGAAACAGGAGTCAGTCTGTTGCGGCTTTTTTCCCGGGTAAATCTAAGTTCCATTTCGTTCAAACTTCTATTCGCACGAATCTAGGCCCCTCTTCAAATGGCACCTCGACATGCCAACTATAAGCGAACGAAAACAAGCGATTAGATCAGTTGTCTGCAGTGGCGCCAGTGGCGCTGTAGTTATCTGCATTGCAGAGGTTTCGAAATCTGCAGGTGATATGAGGTCACCGGAAGTCAGCCACTGGGGCAGATGGCTCAGCGGCTTTGGTCTTGATTGTGAGCTTGATTTGCAGCCGCGAGATCGGTGCGCTTCCGAGCGTTAGAACCTGCGTTCGGCTTAACGTTGATCGCATTGTCACCAACCTGGCTGGAGGGCGCGTTTCTCACTTCAGACCATCTGAAGGCGATCAGCAGCAAGGCGGATTCTTTGCAAAGTCGTCGAGGGATAAAAACTCCCCTTCTACTTCGCATCCCATCACTAAGTCTGCGTAAATGGCTCCAACGAGAAGAGGTTAGGGCCGAAACACACTCTCAGTGCAGTCAGATGCTCTGGGGGACAAATGAGTCACTGCATGTTTTGCTTAAACATAACGCAAAACCAACTTTACTGGAATGACTAATTCTAGCCTTAGGTAAGAAGAGGGGAAAATAAGTGAGTCACGAAGAGTTCGAATACAACGATAGATTTTGTGAGACAAGGGCGGGAAAGCTTACGACGGGAAGAGAAGTGGAGAATTTGCGACGAATGTACCCAAGCATGCGACTTGCACTATTAATAATGGAGCGGATACGGATCGTAGAGTTTAAACAAGTGGTGACGTAACGCCTATATAACGGTGAGAGGCGACTGGTTCGAGTGGAATGTTGTTAAGTAGGCAGCAGAAGAAGATGATATTCGGGAAACCCGCAAAATCTTACATTTGGTAGTACTTAATTCCATTTTCCAGGTCGTGCACCAGTTAAACTTCGAATCAATAGGAAGTAATAGTTGAGCGGCTCAGCGGGCCAGCGGGCCCAGCGATGGAGCGGAGGGGACAGCGGACCGCATGATGAAGAGAAGAGTAATAGCTGAGCGACGCCCCGCTTCTTTCAACGGAACTTACCGCTGCGCCACCTGTTGAGCAATGTTGGAGTTACTGTCGATCGAGCAGAGGTTTTTATCTGTCGAATAAATTGAAGTTACTGCGAAAAGTATATCGCAAAAGTAATTTTTCATTAGATCACAGGTGTTATGTGGAAACACATCTTCGTTTTTGCTGCATGACATGACGACATGCCGCCGCCGCTTGTGTTGGGGGCTGCCATCTTGCAAAACGCTCGCGCGCTGGCCCGCTGCATACGCTCCGCTGAAGAGACCAAATGAGCGGGCGAGCGGCTCGCTCCGTAAATGCGCTGGCTGTCCCAGCGTGCCGCGAATGCGCAGTTGGCGTCTGCGCTCGTTCGCTGGGCCCGCTGGCCCGCTTAGCTATTACTCTCTAATGTCATTTTGAACAGTAGTGGCGTCGTTAGGGCTGTTAATTTTGCGGAAAACAACACAATCATCCGTAAATATGTTTACGTTAGAAGAGACACGAAGAGGTCAATCATTAACGTAAGAACAAAAGTGAAGCTAAGACGGAACCCTGTTGTTGTTGTTGTTGTTGTTGTTGTTGTTGTTGTTGTTGTTGTTGTTGTTGTTGTTGTTGTTGTTGTTGTTGTTGTTGTTGTTGTCCTCATTTCTAGCACATACCCACCCTGGGGGATTGGCCAAGATGTGAGAAGTTGAAAGATTTAAGTCACAAGTACTATGAAATACCAATCAGAATCGAATAATCAGGATGAAATTAAACTGCTGTACAACCAGAGTGAACAGCGCAAGGCGTAGAATTATATCCATTAGCGGTTACAAACTGCGTGCGGTTGAATAGTAAAAGTTCTATCCATCTTATGATATTATCAGAGTTTAGTTATTGAACTTTATAAGTAATGACTTATGGCTTACTTTATCAAAGGCTCTTGAGAAGTCGAGAAAAATACAATCAATTAGTGACCGATAACCTAAAGTGGCATGAAGCTGATGAATGATGGATACCAGCTGTGTTTCTGACTACACATTTTTTAAGAATCCAAGCTGCGCGTCTGAAAAGGAGGAATGTGTTTTGTAAAAATGTGACAATGTTAGTGTAAATAACCTGCTCTAAAATCTTGCAAGTAATACTGGTTAATGATATGGAACGGTAGTTTAGGGGTGAATTTTACTACCTCACTTCTGTACAGGAACCACCTTCCCAACCTGGCAGTCACGCAGGAGTGCGCCGTCGTCGATGGATTGCTCAAGAATCTTTGCAAGGAACAATGAAGAAATGTAGTTTGTACTTTTTAATAACTTAGGAGTGATTGAGTCTGCGCCCGAGCTTGAAGGTGTTTCTAGTGATTCAGTTAGCTTGGGTATACAAGAGAGTGAAATGATGAAAATATCAATGGTTGAGTAGTGTAACCGCGGGTTAATAAGTAGGTGTAACTTCAGTAGGTCTAGTTAAGTTGCTGCAGAAAACATTGTTTAATATTGCGGCGCAGTCGGACTCAGCAATGGGTGTGCCATTATTATCGACCAGATGAAACATGATGTTGTGGCTAGGATTAATGACGCGCCAAAACTTCTGTGGGTTATTGGTTAACATGCGTGGTAAGTAAAATGCGTTGCTGGAAGTTAGCTTTCGCTTGTTTGAGGGCAGATACATACGCGATATTTGTTGCCGTCCCCCGAGCGCTGGTTGACAAATTTTTCGCAAGGAGATAGAGCCTCTTTCTTTTATTAGGTAATCATTTTAGACGGTTAGTGTACCACTGGGAGCCAGAACGGAATGAAATAATACGCAGTGGAATATACTTGTCGGTTAGTTGATGAATTTTGTTCAGAAAAAGGTTCAAGTTAGACATTGCGGTTAGGTTTTCGAAGCCAGTAGTGAAAGAGCAAAAAATAACGAGTCAACGCGCTGTGGATGGCATCGAAATTAACTCTGTTATTGCTTTGTCAGTTTTATTATCTCGTTAGTGGAAATCGGAGCCGATAGGCAAACGGCAATAAATTTCACAAAAGTCCGCCCACCCATAAACGTCCGGAATCTGCGTACTTCCCTTGAATTCACAGGTCCGATAATGTAAAATGGCCAGGCGTACACACTCATGAAACATCCGAAAATCTGGCAAAAGGCAAGAGCCCACGAACCAACCCCGGCGCATGGCAAAGGCCAACAGCGTTCCCCCGATCGGGTGACAACTCCACCACGACTTCCTTGGTTAGCGCTTGCGGAAACAAACCCTATTCTAAAACACTTATTGCAACCGTACGCTAACCCAACGAAAGCAAACGCTACATCCTGTTCTAGAACGGCCTAAATGCGTGGAATCTCATAGCGGGCCAATATGGATGCTCGCCAAGGGAAGTCTAAAGTACACGCAGGACTAAGCACAATTTTGTTGTTGGAGTTAGCCTCAACATAGATGCGGTCACCATGTTTCGCGACAAGTAGTAATTGGTGCTTAGAAACATAGACGCTAAGTTGCCACCGACGGTAAACACTTTACGGAATACCGCTATATTCCAAAGTACGAGAAACGCATGCAGAGCACTGCACTTAGCAGTGTAGCGTGCTTCCAACCAGATATATTTCTGCTGCTTCCAGTTGTTCACACATTTGTTTCGCGGCACCCTTAGGGACTCAGTACAGCACCTAGGTGCCCAATATCTACCAGTAATTCGTAACACGGCGCGCGTCCAACCACATCATGTTCCGGTAACACTGTCTGCTTGAAGCAGTAATCGTTTGCTTCACGGAGGCAGCGTTACTAGAATTTCCCGTGGCTGAGCCCACACCCTCGGCACGCTTGCTGTATACCTTTGTGTGGTACGACTCAATATCCAATGTACTTTTACTTCCTCCGACATCACGCTGCTTTGCCAGGCACTGAAGGCGCTGGTGGACACTGCTTGACGTAGCCAATCTGGCAGCCCCTGTGCCACTTGGCAAGTGTTCCACAGTTACTCCAACCTAGGTCGCAAACGCATATTTTCTCCTCCAATGGCGAGGAAGCTGACATATGGAGATGATTCATCTAAATGTCAGCGTCTCCAAAATAATGCTGCGAGCGAAATTTTCGTTGTGGGAAATCCAAGCTGTCCTTCATCGTTACTGGTGCAATCAACGGGCGACCGTCAATTTCCTCAAACGGTCAAGTGTACCTTGCTTCATACACAAAAACGCTAGTGGTAAATTCTGTCGCCTGTGTGCTCAAATCATCAATCTATACTCTCTACGCCACGGTTTGAACTTCGTATGCCGGCGCTTTACAACTTCAACGTTCCGCCATAGAAGAAAGGATGTCTGCAAAGTGATATTGCTGCCTGCTCCAGAGCCCTTCCACCACATGGAATTCAGCTACGTTCGAGGGGGCGATCACCGACACTGCAACACCATCCGGAGTGCGGTCAATGAAGACCAGCTGCACCTTGAACCTTCCTTGCTCCCTTTCGCGATGGCACCAGCCTGAACACTGCCAGAGTAAGTAGTCACGCCGTAAATATCTGCCTCGCCGGATATGTTCATCAGACCTGAGAATCCTCTGCTCAGTTCAGACATACAACACCGACACATTAAGGCTGCCGTCTCGGAAGAACATACTAGGATTCGCGTCTGGTGATAAAGTAAGGCATTAAGCGTTCCCGAAGCCTCTCCTAAACGACAGCACGGTGGCATTATCAACGGAGGAGGGCACAATGCAATGCTGGAAAAAGTCTACAGAACTGTACAAGGGAACATACACATTCTTACCATTGATAACTTCTACTCTTGCTCAAGGAAGCTAAAGTATTGAGCACTCGCTGTGGCAGCATTGCATTCAGAGCACGAGTTGATTGTGGCAGCATTTCGTCCACGCACTATGCCCCTACTTAACGTTACGCTGTTGCCTTCAAACTGATCAACTAAAGCTACAAGCTAAATTTCGATATTCACGTGGAATAAAATCAAAGGGTCACAATTGAGAGTATGGATCATATACATACAACACTCCATTCCCCAGAGAAGACGCGCTTCTTGGTACATCCTGCGTATTCTTTCTGCTGAACCGGTACAATGGTGCACAGTTCTGGTAGGCGGTATATTTATATACTTGATGGCTTTAGGTGACAAGCCGGAACAACCACGTCGTGAGCAGCTAGCGACAATTCCGATAGTTGTTTCCAACGTTCAGCCTACCGTGCAGGTAGCTTAAGGCAATAACAGATATGTTGTGTTTACTTAATGAACTTCCCTCGCTTACGATACCTCGTTTGTCTGGAACTATTTCCTAGGCCCTCCACCTACACTTACCATGCAAGTACCAAGGTGCAGGTCCGAAGTGTCACTGCATTTCGTTGTAGTATTACAAAAATAGACGCATATTTGTCAGGCGATTCGAGTAACAAATACTCCTGTGTCTCAGTTTTACTTGTTTGCGGGCTGAGTTCAAACGTTAGTAGTCAACCTTAGAGCTATATAGCCGTAGAGCACTCCTGTTTGATGCATTCCTACTCGCGATCCTAGTAAATCCTTGATTTTAGTAAGTTGTTCTTAAAAGTCAAGGTCAAGGACACTGAAAACATTCATTTTAATTTTGCAAGAGAATGTCGACGTGACCAAGAAAATTGTATCCATACTGCAGTCCGCCTGATCAGGTTTCTTTCAGTTCACGCAATTCGCCCAAGGAAAGGCACTGACGCCTTCGTGCAAAACACACGTGCACTTTAACGGAGGACGTGGGCTAAACTACCGAGTATAGCATTCTTCCGTTGCGCACAAGTAGGTGAAATTTCGAATATAAAATTGGTGAATAAGTGTCCAAAGGCGCACCGAATAACCATTAAAAATTTTCTCAATATGCGATATAGAAACCACTACGTCAGAAGTATTACGTAAATTGCGTTTGAGTCTGCCATTATCCAAACGCAGCAAACGCCTACATCAGTGAAGTTAACCTACCGCAGAATTTTAATAACTCGGATGAGGCACGTAAGTACGCGGCAATTATCGCTACTAGATCCTAGCCAACGCTGGAAGGCTCGCTGTATCTTTCATTCGCCGTCGACCGTGCTGCCTCTGCGGAAATCGGTGTTTGCGTACAGTCGGCCCTTATGCTTCATAATGCCACTGATGATGTTCGGCATGATTTTCTTGACTTCGATAGTGTGCCCTTTCTGTTTGAGCTGCTGCACGTATTCCTGAAAAAAAAGATAAACAAGAGGCGAAAGGTTCATTGTGCCAAAGTATTTGCAGCCGTACCAACTAGCCTAACAACGTACGTTAACAAAAAAAAAAAAAAACGAAAGTGGATAATTACCAGAAAGTCGTCTTGGTAGGCAACACGTCATGGAATTTCTAGTTGTCTAGTGTGCTTTTTGATCAACATTACGCGGCCACAATCAGGATACGTAGCTGATATCGGGTTAGCTGTTTACCCAGCTACAGTACAACAGCCGAAGTTAGACATATACCCTATGATCATGAGCGCACACCACTTCTCATGCGCGCTATTTTTGTCTCACCACACGACTTTACCAGCCTGAGCAGTCTGTAGTAATAATAATTTCTGGGCTTTTGCACCGCAAAACTGCGAAATGGTTATGAGAGACGCCGTAGTCGAGCGTTTCGGAAACTTCGACCATTTGCGGTTCTTTAACGTGACTGGTATCACACAGTGCAATGGCCTCAACACTTCGCTTCCGCTGAAATGCTGCCGCTCCGGCCGGGATTCGATCCCGCTACCTTAGGCTCAGAATACTATGTGCCATAGCCACAATATACACCCTCTTGGCGGGGCAGTTCCAAGCAAGTATTACTTCGTTACTTACAATGTTTACTGTACAAGGTGCCATTACTGTTGAACGCTTTTGCCCATTCACATCACGGTTTACAATCCATAATGTTTTCCCAAATTATATATGCGAGCTTCTAGCAGAACGCTGTTGCATTTAGCTGCACTCCCTTCGGGAACAAACATGTCACGCATATATATATATATATATATATATATATATATATATATATATAGATATATATATATATATATATATATATATATATATATATATATCTATATATATATATATATATATATATACTTTGATGCAGTGTTCGACAGGGCACACCTGTGAATATGTGGGTCTTCGTGCTTTCTTTCTGGGGTTTTACGTCCCAAAGCCATGGTACGATTATGAGAGACGCCGTAATGGAGCGCTCCAGAAAATTCGACCACCTGGGTTCTTTAACGTGCACTGACATCGGTGAGTCTTCGTGGCGCATTGTCAGAATAAAGAGAGAGCTTTGCTGTAACGTGATAGGCATGACAATTTAACCTTCGCAGGTTGACCAACTCGATCAAGGCACCATCGCCCTACTGTTTGTTGCCAAAAAGAGGGACACAGACCTCGTCGAGCCGTAATGTGGCTTTTTGTCTGTGTTCCTGTTATCTGTACCATGTATAGATGCCAAATAAAGTTCAAGTTCAAAGTTCAAGTTCAAGCACACATTCTTTCCTGTTTATCACCAGTAGGCAAGGGCGGCACTAGGCTTGCAATATACGCGACAGGCAACTGATGGCCAAAGCAAACTGCCGGAAATAATATATAAAAAAGGCAAACACTGTCCTGATCGCTTACGTCACCTGACCACATGCGAAAATTTTCTACCCTTTACGAATTCATAGGAACAGCGGTCTATAGTCGAACACATGACTCAACGGAAAAAGCGAGTAGGCAGTGTCACGTGACGTATATGAAGCTCAGTGGTAAAACTGTGCCGGATGAATAGGCCCTCAGAGGAAACGAAAGCGCAGCGCGATGCTGCGAGAGATCGAACGTGTCCCGACGACATTTCCGTTTTGTCTGGTTTTCTATATGTTATGAAGGCCACTTCTAACTACCCTAATTTAGAAAAGACCTAAACTAGCCTAAAGCAGACACCCAAGCCATAACAGCTTTGCTGTTAAATTAATATATTTTACCCTACCTACAAAATGGGAGTTCGTCTGACTCACAACTCATGAACGGAAACCTACCACTATCACTCAAACGGAAACTATATAACTACTGCATCCTGCCAGTACTGACTTACGGATCAGAAACCTGGAGAATTACAAAGAAGCTAGAGAGGAAGTTAAGAACCGCGCAGCGGGCGATGGAACGGAAAATGATAGGCGTTACACTAAGGGATAGGAAGACAGCCGAGTGGGTCAGAGAACAAACGGGGGTCGCCGACATAATGAACGATATTAAGAAGAAAAAATGGACATGGGCAGGCCACGTGATGAGAAGCCTAGATAACCGATGGACAGTTAGAACGACGGAATGGATACCAAGAGAGGGTAAGCGCAGCCGTGGGCGGCAGAGAGTAAGATGGGGGGGACGAAATCAAGAAATTCGCAGGCATCAAATGGAATCAGCTCGCGCAGGACAGGCAAGGATGGCGAGGATTGGGAAAGGCCTTCGTCCTGCAGTGGACATAAAATTGGCTGATGATGATGATGATGATGACCCCACGTACCAAATGGGAGTTCGTCTCACGATTGTTTGTTTATAGTATATCGCCGTTACTGCACACGGTTCGGCTCATTGGCTCACATTCATGTGCACACTTTCTTGCCAATTACCCCGCGAGGGTGGTCTAATGGCTATGGTGCTGGGCTGCTGATCCGAGGGCCGTGGTATTGAATCCCGGCCGCGATGGCTGCACTTCGATGGAGGCGAAATGTCGAGGCCCGTGTGCTGTGCGATGTCAGTGCACGTTAAAGAAGCCTGGGTGGTCGAAATTTCCGGAGCCCTCCACTAAGCCGTCTCTCATAATCATAGCGTGGTAGTGGGATATGAAACCCTAGAAATCAATTATTATTTCCAAATGGCTATTTTGCTCCAGTAGTAGTTTCGTTCTAGAAAGTGCAATGCATGAAATGCGTTCCCGATTAATGATGCAGAAGGCTTAACGAGATATATTCTCCCTGCTAGCTGTAGCTGCATTAGGATTGCACCAGAGCATATACATGTACCTATACTCGGCGACAGCTTTCCTTGACAGCACAGTGGAAGCTACAGAGCCGAATCGCCTGCATGCGCGCGCGCCAGGAAATAGTACCTATTTTATTTTCTGATTCTAATGGCTACTTGGCCCGAATAAATAAAACGTTCTTCATTATAAGGATAGAACAAGTATGGGAAGCTGTTCATGGAAAAAAAGTTATCGTGCGCCCTAGTTTTTTTTTCCTTTTTTATTTCTTGGACGGCACCACGTTTTCCGCACGCCTGCTGCGTCTGCTGCTTGCTCTTGCAGTCAACATGGCGTCCCCGGTGCCGGCGGTACCGTGTGCGGCCGCGAACTCTCCTTTTAGTTCTTCGAGGAAGCTATACGCTAAGTGTGACAAGAAGTGTGTCTCCAAGCAAACGAAGCAGGTTATCTGCAACGTCTACGCTGGAGTAACGCGCCGTGAGCCCGAGCTCTCGACGAATTCTGTGTGCCGGACTGTCGCCGAACTCACCGGGGTGAGTATGCGAACGGTAACACGTACGAATCAAGGCTGAAACTCTGCAGGCCCCGCTCTGAAATAAGCTTGACTGTTCGCGTCTTGCGCGCAATCTTAACAACGATCTGCAACAATTGTGAGGCTTCTCGAACACTGAGGCGCAGTCTGCGCCTATCATTGCTGACAGTCTTTGTGTGCGTAAACCGAATACAGCAAAACTGAAACAAGACAGGCCCGTGGCAGGATCGTGCCGCAACCGGCCTTCCATTTCGCCTGTACCAGGGCTCAATACTGTAAACGTTAACATTCGATCACGTGTGGCGCGTACCCGTATATACTGGGCAGAACACGGAACCTAAACTTCACTGTTATAAAGGCTGAATAATGCTGGGAAAACGTTCTGAACAGCCGAAACTTTTATATGTACCAGTATATATACAGCACAGTAACTAGCTGCATGTATGCACTCTCATCAAAGTTTAACTCTGACGTTCCCATTTTGCATGCATACATTTTGCTAAACACACTAGCGCTGCGAGCAAGCGAAAACCGAAACTGGAACTGAAATCGGCTGCAAGCTGCCGGACTACTTGCGTAGTAACACAAATGTGCGGAGGCCCCGCCTCCGTAGCCTTCGCTCCAATGTCAAGAAAAGCTGTCGCCGAGTATAGTGTATACTCGCCCTTTTGGCCTTTCTCTTCTCCTGCAATTTTGCAGGCGATTATCGTCACAAAATGGCACCCGCTTTGTCGGCAAGAATGACAAAACACCTGGCGAGAATTCGTACGGCGTGCTTCTGGTATGTTTTACGAATGTTCCCGAGCGCATCACTGCATAATGCTTCCGCAGTAGACGAGCGCGTGGAGACAGAGAGGGAGAAGCAAGAGAGCATGCGCCGACGACAGCGAGAGTGAAGGACATCAACGCCCTCTCGGGACTCTTCCAGCGTCTCATAGGAATAACAAGTGACTTCGAGACAACTCCTGCGCCTTCGCGCGTGCTAAGACCATGTGACTGGCGTCCAAATCCTCTAGATAAATGCAGCATTATGCGTTGAATCAAGACCGAAGTGAACGGACCATGTTACACAGATCAAACTCGTGAGAGTCCAGCAAGCAACGTGTCTACGGGACTGTTCGAGTTGTCCCTGGCCAACAGACTCTTTTTTGTTTGATTGTCCTAGAATGATAAAGTAAGAGTATCAAGTAACCTGCACGATATAGCAGAATGGGGAAACATGTTACGGCCATATTGTGCTTCACGCATCAAAATATAGCTAGACTACCTAGCATATGCTCAATACAGGGTATGGCAGAAAAATTAGAGCTGAGTATACCTACTTTCGCTATTCATAGTACACATTTTACCTACAGCTATAACTCAGAGCATGGTACATACTGTCACAATAGAATGAGGATGCTAGTTGCGAGCTCCCAGGGCGCACGAATTGTTCTACGGAGAAGTGCACTTGATTTTTTTCTCAATGGTTTAACTCTATACGCTATTACCGAAGCCATATATATATATATATATATATATATATATATATATATATATATATATATATATATATATATATATATATATATATATATATATATATATATATCTTTAGCGACCTAAGTGAAGGCAGTATTTTTTTATTTATCCACCTTCCGCCATTTTCTACCACACACAACGCTTGACTGTAAAAACATTCGCATACGTCTATTTCTGCGGTGCAAATTTTAGGCATAGTCGATGTACGACGCATGTTCCAATCGCGTCCATTTCTCCATAACACCGACACGCTTTTGTAAAAGGCGCTTTCGCGCCATATATAAGCTGTTCTACTGCTTCATCCAAATTACTCTAATTAAGACTTCGAAGAGCACGTGGTGGATCCCGTGTCAAAATAGACCTTGCAAATTACCATCGTCAATTGAAGCCACGTTCCACTTTTATGCAATGAATGGCAGGTGACCTCGATATACCACAATATATCCATGAAACCCAAGGCCTCGCCGCCCGTTTCCGGTTTGCACCTCGCCTATGTACATGACGCGCAATAGCTCGTTAAATGAACACAGTAATAATGACAAATGTACGGAATACCAACCTCGGGGAAGAATTTTTCCACCTCCAGGAAGTGCGGCTGTAATTGGTGGTGCACTCTTGGATGATCGATGGCTTCTTTGATGGTCTTCCCTTGCCAAAGGGTGCGCATTGCAACCTGTTGGGTGCAGAAACAAAGGTTAATTTTCGCTTCCCTATGTTCCCTTCTCTATGTTTCACGTGCGCAAAATGGCGACATAACGCTTATACATCTAACATAACTGCAATGTAATATGGCCATATCGGATGAAACATGAAACATACGCGTCCGTGTCCGACTATAGTTACGTAGACTGAGTGTGATGCATCGTGTTCGCCGAGAATGCCAAAACATTGAAAGATTGAGTGAGGAGGCATCAGTGTCCCCACTAAATTGTTTGACTGAGCAGCCATTTAAACTGCCAGGACTGCAAACCAACGTGCTTTGAGGATATATCTAACGGTGCAAAAAATTATCATATTACAATGCAATGCGAACAGTGCGGTGCATTGGCGCGGTTCTGAGAGGCCGGTTATAAACTCGCAGTAAAACGCCCAAGAGCACTAGAAATACAAATATTCATGCATGGATTATGCAAAAAATGCATTTACAAGTTAGATTATCTGGTGAGCAGGGAGTCACCGTTTTGTTCTCAGGAAATAATCTAGAAAGTAGTACTTGGTGCTGTCTTTGGTAAGCTATTACGTGGTGGGATTATGCGCACACGAACTGGACAATCCAGCGTCCAGCGTCAACAACCTACGTTACCAAAACCCATTTCATGAAGTGATCACTTAACTTCGCAGCAGCAACCAAAACCGGCCCTAATCCCGCATGGAAATACTTTGCCCAATTTAAAATGAATTCTATCAACTTTCAGAACCTAAAAAAAAACCACTCCCAAAATTGAATTGTCCCACCTAGAAAACTTAGGTAGGAAGTTCCCATAATTGAGCTTGCCTAGTTTCATTGTTCATTGTGTCAATTCTCAAAACTGCTCTAGACGCCATTCGCAAAACTGGATTGACCTATCCGAAAAATTTTGATGCCACCTTACACCCGCACCTTGCATGAAAATAGCTTGCCTAGTTTCATTGTTCATTGTGTCAATCCTCAAAACTG
Source organism: Hyalomma asiaticum (assembly GCA_013339685.2). Taxonomy (NCBI): domain Eukaryota; kingdom Metazoa; phylum Arthropoda; class Arachnida; order Ixodida; family Ixodidae; genus Hyalomma; species Hyalomma asiaticum. The sequence continues at coordinate 67,282,298 of CM023482.1, read as the reverse complement.
ATCTAGACACCATTCGCAAAACTGGATTGACCTGTGCGAAAAATTTTGATGCCCCCTTACACCCGCACCCTGCATGAAAATATCGACATTACCTAATTCGAACAGTCCGTTTACCCAGGATATTGACCGGAAGCTTGCCCTCGGGCCCTTAGCGTAATAAAATAAAATAAATATAAATAAATAAATACCAAAACTGACTACCCAGCACAAATTTCAGTGTCCCATGCTAAAAACTCATCTACCCAATGAATGATCCAATGATCACGTGCTCGCACCTTAGTCGCATGACCAAATGGAAGCCAGCAGGCGGCCCTGCAGCATTTTTCAATGTAATCCTCTAATGATTTCTCAATAGGGGGTTTCTAACATCGTGGATCATTTGCCACATGTTGTTCAATGTGTGAAACTTCCGCACCATCTTAATTTCTTCGCTCTTTTCTCCTACTGAGCAGGCTGGAAGCTACACAAAAATAACGCAGAGAAAGTGCGCAGACCCTGAGTTTTGCGCTGTACACAAAAAGGCAAGGAGGACATCGTGACTGCATTACTCTCAGCGCGAAAAACGCAAGCAGTATTGCCCCGCAATGGTGATGTGTGATCCGCTGATTCAACTCGGATGATTTTCGACTTTCGACGACGAAGGTAATGCTGCGACATAGCCTCATCGGAACGTATTCACTTCGTCACAGAACGTTCAGGTCCAGCGTAATAAAGCGGCCGCCTGTTACACTCTCCTGGTGCGCTCGGCGGTCTAAAATGTCATTATGATTATCTCATACTACGTACAACTGTTGAGATTTTTAAGAACTTGACTACACTGTTGCGAACCAATTTCTGGAAAATACCCTGCGTCACGGTCACAACTACCCCGATTTTCCTTTCATATTAACCTACAACTAAAGTAATGCCCTGCAGTGTAATATGGTGCATACTGTACTTGACTGTACGATATTAGACGCGCGGTGGCACCAAAGTCGGCGGCGGATACCATCGATATAACTCCAACGAATCGGACACGGCGGAGACAAAGGTACGCAGTACCCGGCACAGTGCCACTCAACCATGACGAAAAGTACAGACACATTCTATCGTTTTTAGCGGCAGCGGTCATTGAGGGGAAAAGCGCATACACGCACACAAATGTATTCTCCATAACTGGTCATTACCAGGCTTAATCATTCCCGGGAGTGCACACTACACATAGACTCCACATTGCGCAGGGAAGTGTAATTCACAAAGGCGAACAACATGAATGATGAATGTTACCAAAGCTTGTGTGAGCAAGTTGTGACGTCAAACACGTGGACGCAGTAATGACGTCAACGACTAGGCCACTGACGTCATGACTTAGATGGAGTGCCACTTGAGACGAAACGTTTTTCCTAAGAATTTCCAAGACAATGTGATAAAAGTAATTTTTGACTGTATTGTTGTTGTTGTTGTTGTTGTTGTTGTTGTTGTTGTTGTTGTTGTTGTTGTCATCGTCGTCGTCGCCGCCGCCTCCATCTAGGAGACAAAATCAAAGCCAAGATCTCTTGTAATAGGACTGGAAACATGGGGGTTCGAACCCGGAACCTATGGCAGTCGCACATCACGTGAGTACAATTTCAGCATAGGCTTTCGACCGATAACGCACGTATGATAGCGGCATATCTCAGGCTCCCACTCACATTAGGGTTTCCTCTTAGCAGAGTTGTGACTTCACAAGCGATAAGCTGGTTCGCCGTAAAACCAACTCAGTGCTAGCACAGAGATATGTGATGTCTGATCTTTCAGGTCTTCTCTACGCTGGTAACAAGTGAATTAAACGAGTTCCCCTCTTATTCTACGAAACATCGAATATTCGGATATCTTTAGAAACATCACCCTCGGAGATACGTCCCGTCGATCGGCTGCGTTTTCCGCTGATCGATTACCGACGAAAAGCGGAAATTACCCTATGCGTGATAATAAAATCTCATTACCGCTTTACTACCCTACGCTGCCCGTAAATTTTCAAGAGCACCCTATACAAGAGGGGTAATTACCTTATGGTTGGCAACACTGCTTGACTACGCTGTACCTTGATATCCACACAACATGACCTGGTGAGAAAACTGCCAACAAGCTCTTTAGTAAAAAGCTACAGAAGTCATTTTTGCTGATTTTTCATTATTAAGCTAGTGAAGTTTGTTTATTAATGCAGCTACAGCAGCGCCGGCAATATGCTTCCACCACGATCTAAAGTCTGTCTATGAAGACCACGCAGTCGCTTGCTGCTGTAGAATCCCTCTTAAAAAGCTTCATAGCCATAAAAAAAAAAAAACACCCTTCAGATCGACTGCTTACCAAGCCGACACCGGTGGTAATTCGAGATCCTCCGGAACCGCCGATGCACATCTCTGGGTTACCGTCTTTGTCGAGAATTATGGTAGGCACCATGGAAGACTGGGGAATTTTGCCTGGCTTGATAAAGTTGACGGGCGAAGGGCTGATGCCGTAGACGTTGACGAGGTTTGGCGATGAAAAGTCATCCATCTCGTCGTTGAGCACGAAGCCAGTGCCTTCGGGCACTACTAGACTGCCGAAACTTCGGGAAAAAATGAAGATAAAACATGGTCATGAAAGATGCTTTGCCATAAAACCTCGAAACAGTGTCGTTCATTAGCGCAAAAATACAACTTATCACCTGCGTACAGACGTTTGTCAGACCGTTGTGCTCTTGCGCTTTTCGAAGAATCTCTCTGAACGAAGGAACGGATATGTTTGTGATAGTACCAATTGAATATCAGGAAGCAAAAAAATGTAAAAATGAGTAGGAGTAAACATAGGTCATTCACGCCCTTGCACGTAATGCACAAACATCGCAACGTTGCACGTTCTTGCTCTGTGCGCCCAGTCTAGTACGCACTTCGCCAATCTCGGGTATTCACCGTAGCGCCATACTTTCATCAATTTTGAGTTAGTCTCCGAAATTTCACAAGCATGTAACTTGACTGCAGCGCGATTTCTTGTTTATCCAAAGTTTCCTAAAATTCAACACGAGTAAGATAACCCGGTGAAAAACAATGTCGTACGATAATTCCTTTAGTGAAAGGAACAGACATACGCACAAGGAGCGCTCACTCCTCATCATTCACGGAGCTGAATGGCACAGAATAAGACTATCCTCGACAGGCATTCCACATTCTTCTCCACTCATGCGTGCAAACTATCGACGCGTAAGAAAAAAAATGCGTCAAAGCAACATCAAGGCTGTATGAGGATGCGATATCCGTATATATTGTCGTCATCATAAGTGCTGTTTCGCTCAACTACATGGAACCGGGACATTAGCTGACACTGGAGCTGTTCTCCAACCACAGAGTACCATCGTGTTTGCCCTAAGTGTTTTTATATGTGCGTCTACATGGAACCGGGACATTAGCTGACACTGGAGCTGTTCTCCAACCACAGAGTACCATCGTGTTTGCACTAAGTGTTTTTATATATGCGTCTACATGGAACCGGGACATTAGCTGACACTGGAGCTGTTCTCCAACCACAGAGTACCATCGTGTTTGCACTAAGTGTTTTTATATGTGCGTCTACATGGAACCGGGGCATTAACTGACAATGGAGCTGTTCTCCAACCACAGAGTGCCATCGTGTTTGCACTAGGTGTTTTTATATATGCGTCTACATGGAACCGGGACATTAGCTGACACTGGAGCTGTTCTCCAACCACAGAGTACCATCGTGTTTGTACTAATTGTTTTTATATGTGCGTCTACATGGAACCGGGACATTAGCTGACACTGGAGCTGTTCTCCAACCACAGAGTACCATCGTGTTTGCACTAAGTGTTTTTATACGTGCGTCTACATGGAAACGGGACATTAGCTGACACTGGAGCTGTTCTCCAACCACAGAGTACCATCGTGTTTGTACTAAGTGTTTTTATATGTGCGTCTGCGTACGAAGTGACTTTTACCTCACGTAAAGCATTTTAAGCAAAACAACCGGAGCAATTGTCAGTTGACTCTAAATACGAAAACAGTAAACCTCCCTGTGAAATTTTTTCCCGTTGCAGAGCGTCTGTCTTGATTCCCGCTGCCAGCTGTGTTCGAAAACCATGCACCGGAAATTCAGATAAACTGGAAGTGCACTGGCAAGCGCTGAAACTTCGCGGGGTTTTTTTCGTTTGTTTTGTTTTGTTTCGTTTTTTGCCTAACAAGTATTACAGCGGAGCTGTTAAAGCCGAGCTTGTTACGTGCGCAAAGATGTTCGCACCATAACCAAGGTGTCGTCACGCAGAAAGGAAAAGCGGAGTCACTCTTGCCCTTGACTGACTGCCCACACTTCTACATGATAGAGATTATCGGAAGGACAACGCAGAAAACAAAGAAGGAAGGGAAGAATGGAACGAACTGAGAAAGACAAAGAAAGGACGAAAAGTGTCAGATTGCACAGAACGGAAAGATGGACCTGCGCTTTCAGTAGATCCATTATACCGTCACCCTTGTCCTCAGACACCGCTGCATGACAGCCATAGTGATAGCGACATTGGTGCATGATAGTTACGGTGAAGAAGAAGAGAGAGAGAGAGAAAGAACAAGGAAAAATCTCCACTTACGCAGAAAGATAAAAATCCGGCAGCTTCGCACCTGTGGTGCGAAGACATGAGCATACATCATCGCTGGTGGCGTTGCCCTCTCTCTACCATTACCCTTCTCCGCACCCTCACTTACCTTTCCCACAGCTATACTACACCGTGCAAGGTTATTCTATGCTCCACATTCTCCTCTCGTCCTTTCCCTCCTCCTCACGTTCACTTCCTTTTCCCACTCCTTGCAACACGCTATAGCGTACAAGACTACGCTATGTTCTACCGTTTTCCTTTCCTCTTTTCTATCGTCCTCACCCACAAGCCATTTGATCTCATCATCACCTCCCTTTCGACTCCTTGCTACACTATACTGTTCAAGACTATGCTACGCTATACTCTCTCCCCTCCTCCTTTCCCTCCTCTCTAGACTCACATCATACTTCCTCAGCCTCACTACCCTTTCCCAGCCCTTGCTACACTCTACTGTACGACACTATGGCGGGCTCTACCCCATCCCTTTCTCCTTTCCCTCCTCCTCACTCTCACATCATTCTTGATTGATTGTGGTTCGGTTAGGAAAGGACGCTAATTTCTGCAGCCCATGTAGGGAGCACGGCTAAGCGTCCGTGGGGGTGGGGGAAAGGGAGTGAAAGAGATAGAGAGGAGAGAAAGGCCGTAGTGGAGGGCTCCGGAAATTTAGACCACCTGGGGTTCTTTGACGTGCACTGACAACGCACAGTACACGGACCTCTGGCATTTTCGCCTCCATCGAAAATGCGACCGCCGCGGCCGGGATCGAACCCGCGTTTTTTGGGTGGCAGCCGAGTACCGTAACCACTACACCACCGCGGCGGATTCACATCATTCTTCCTCATCCTCATCTAGCCTTCCCACCGGTCCTCCTTACCGCTAGTCGAGTAATCGCGGAGCAGGTGGTGCGCGAGCTGTGGCGTCGCTTGTTGCTAGGCAACGCGAAGCGTTCCTCGAGCGTTTTCTGGTTACACCGCACAAACTACGACGAGCTACAAGAGCTTCGCTGTTAAAACAGACCTGCGCTTGGCCTCAAGCGAGATCGTTGTTCTCGGCCCACTGAGCTGAGTGAAAGCGACGGTAAGGAGCAACTCCAGTGAATAGAACCAGCCCCGCTCGTTAACCAGTATCCGCGACGTTAATTCAGTGAACCGACTGTAAATTCTTTCCTGGAATCTAATTTGACTGTCATCAGAAACACGTTATTTACGCATGCTATTCAAGCACAGCACAATGCTTCCATTACTTACTCGTAGTTCACGGTGCTCGTTATGGCAACGACGTTGTTGTCCTTGTCCCAGTAGCACGAGTGAGAGGTTCCGCCATTCTTCGGCTCTGTATTGACCAGTCCATAGAAGCTGGGGTCGTCGTGAGTTTTGGAATCGTCTATCTTGTTTCTCGCATTTCTGGCCGCATCGTCCGATAACAGCTCCTCTACCACCTGTGCGCACACATGAATTCGGCACTAAGTGCATTGCAACGCGCAGCGGCGACTGGCTGTTCAAGCGCGACAGTTTACACATTTACAAAGCAACGATTAAAGAAATTTGCAGAAGCATCTGTTTGTCGTTAACCAGGATCCAGGTCAGAATCCCGAATACGCACTTAGTACAAAATGTTCAGAAAACGTTTCACGGCCCCTTTAATGTCAGTGGCCTACGATGTCTTCGAAAAAAAAAATGCCAATATAATTTTCCCTACCTTAAATTTGAATCAGCCAAATGACCACGAATAATTTTGTATAGACTATTGGACAATAGCTATGTTCACAATATTGATAAGGTGATATATAAATTTGTGCGGAATGTAATGAGCCACTATATATAGCGTTCATAAAATACGATAAAGCATTCGAGTCAGTGGAGCACTCTTCCATGGGTCCTCATCAAAACAACTCTTCGAAACTTCCACTTAACGTATGCCCGGTAATTCGAACCTAGCTTCTGGCCCATTATGATGATCCCTCAAGTCTGAGGAGTCGTGCACGTGTATAGGCCCATGACTGAAACACGCCTTCCCCTAATCATCTGAAGCATCCGTAACGAACCGACGGTTAAGAAGAAAAAGAGGGGTGGAGCCAATACTGCCAAACTGAAATCACGATTGCGCTCAAAAACGACAACAACCACGTTTGCGGTTATACTTCTCTTGCGTACCTTTGAAACACTTTCCTCAAACTTTTCGTCTCCTAGCTGCGCTCGCTTGGCGTATGCAAATTTGAGAGCCTCGACGAACCTGCGCACAGCAATCAGAGTTACCTTTGATGAGGTGCCGATGCCTTTACTTCTTTAAATAGATTTCAACGCTTCATAAATGGACTTGCCAGTTCACACTTCGATGACTAGAGTTAATTTGGCGGCTCGAAAAAGGGAATACCTCAAGCTTCCAGGAAAAGAGGAAAACCTAAAACGCCAAGCCCAAAGCAGCGACGTCTTCTTATTTTTTTTCCTTCACAACGTTTCATAATAACCATTTATAGAAGAAAGCTGAAGGACTTCGTGCCAGGCGGCTATATTTTGGCGTACTGAAAAAAAAGACGTTTATTTTGAACTACAACCATGTAGTATAAAGGGATAGTAGATATAGGTTCCCGGATTTTTAAATGCGGAGCATTTCTTAGCGAACTTCAGCGACTTTGAGTGTATCTGTCTATCTATCTAGCCGCCTACGACTTTGTGCTCTCCTGGCCGTTTCGTTAATGGCCGGACATATACGAAGATTGGTATGCCACATGACTACACGACGAACATTGATGACAGGTCATAACACGAGAATCATGATATGCATGCCATGAGCGGCCTGATTTATGTGCTATGGTCTTGGTGCTCTTGCAGCCGTTTCGTTAACATTATATATACCAAGATTGGTGCGGCGAGACAACAATGTATGACGACCATGGGTGACACGTTCTAAGAATGTGAAAATCGTAACGTGCACGTCATGAGCGGCATGATTTACATGCCACGCGTTTCTTTAATGAGATGTATACCAAAATTGCTTTGGCACAACACGACCGCATGACGAACGTAAACGACAGGCCATAAAACTAGAATCATGATATGCGTGTCATGAGCGGAATGGTTTACTTGTCAGAGTCTTCGTGCTGTTTCAGCCATTTCATTAACTTCATATGTACGAATATCGGTATATTCGAGACAACAGTGCTCGAGACAACAATAGCGAGACAACAGTGCAGATGCATTTTAGGTTCCTGATGCGTGCTTCGCATTTCGTTGATTCCCACTGCACGTAGGATCTGCTGTTCTTTTTTTTTCCAACGGAAGTGTTCTTACTAGCAGACTTCGTGGGTATAGTCCAAGCTTTACGTGACGAACCTTTGCCTACTGAATGTGTGCAGCCGATACTTTTATTCCTAAGGCCCTTTACTCATTATCCGCACTGTGCCTGCTACCAGCATGACATTTCTAGGTGAACGTTAACAAGCGAAATCCTACGTTAATGAGTAGTATCTAAAGGGTTCATTTGTGTCTTACACAAACTTACAGTGAATTCCACTGACGGATCTGAAGTAGGTTTTCTTCCCATGTGGCCGAGAATTTGAATTTCACTGGCAGATCCCGAGCAGGTTCAAGGCTTCACTGGGCATCCGGAAGGCCTGGGTTCGATTGCCATCCCTACTCCAATTTCTCTGCAACCCGCCTATTTCTTTCCTAGGACTGATTTCTTTTTCTTGCAGTATCACCGCCATTTTCCGTTCGCTATCAACACTTGCCAACGGATTTTCTACGGCACGAGCTCCATCCATCATGCTATCGCGTTAAAATGCACAGTGACATGGAATCTTGCATATTTCGCTAAGTATTTCAGATGAGCCTCAGCAAGCTTTTCAGTGTTACCTACCCACATCTCGACTTGGCAGCCGGAGATAGAGCGTATTTTATGATTCAAAGAAAGCAGGTTTGATATCCCACGAGCTAGAGAACGTAAAAACAGCTCCACTGCTGTGGAACCTGAGAAAATGCGTAGCACACGAAACCCAGCGATTCTCGTTGTGCGCCGGATAAGTGCTGTAGGAGGAGAAATCGCACGCTCGGCGAGGCGGTGACGCCCTCTCTCGCGCGTCGCGGCTATCGGCCGGAAGTAGGAGCATGCGACGGAAGGAAACGGTCGTCGACAAGGCGAGACCATAAAGCGCTAAGCACTTAACATCGATCGAGCGGGAGTGGGCTGCTCAGGACGCGGCGACTGTCGAAGGCGCTAAGCAAATACGGTGTTCAGCGAACCTGTGGTAGTTCAGAGAGTCTTCGGAAAGATTGTCGTCCGGTTTGGCCTTCACCTCGTCCATAATGCCTAAAATGTGGGCAAGTACTGGGCCGCTAGCTGGTGCTCGCACCGAGTACATGGTACGGCCGTCTCGAAACTTCCTCTTTACCGGAGCCACCCAGCGGACCTTGTAGCCTTCGAGATCTTTCTTCGTTAATATGCCTTCTGCAAAACACAAGAGTCACAGACACCACTTGCCTAAAGAAGCAATTTATTTAGCGTGTAATGGAACATTTAGAATGCTGATCAAATACAGTAATCAGTGCAGTGCAGCACCATGGCAACGTATGACGTGCACAGTGCAGTCGGGTATCCCAATACACCTTTCATATTGCACGAGAAAATACCAAAATATGAAGCGGGTAGACGAATGACTGAAATTCCCCATTCGTGTGACAGTGGGAAGTTTCCACTAAATTTGCGTTGGTCAGCAGCGAAAGACTTCTTGTGTTCGGGGTAACTGCAGAATGGTTTCTAAATTATGTGCTCAAGTGCCTTGCAGCACGCACACGTCATTGAAATTGGGCCGTATACTTTCCAACGTAAGTGCTCCTTTTCACTAGATTTGCGTATGGGAGAACTTCGCGACTAGCCAGTCAACTGAAATGCGGCGTTTTGTGTTAGCGACGCGTTGAATATAATGTCCAGATAGAAGGCTACGCATTCAGCACCTTTATCTCCAGATAGCAAGCTACTAATTCAGTATCTTTATCTTTAGACAGCGGGCTATTTCCGCGGGGACCTAATGTCCCCATAAGTATTCCAAGTTGTTGTGTCGCTTTTATTCTCCCATACATCGCTTTCACACTGCAGCGCTATCCTGTTCCTTCTTTTCATATGGTAAACCTATGGCACAAGTGCCACCTCTAGTGGTCCTTTCCTTCAGTTCTTTTTTTTTTCATTATCACGCCCAGCATAGCTAATAATCATATTTCTTCCGCAACATGGCAGCTCGCAATCTCACGGTTCGCCGTTTACCCCTTGCATCTGCGCTTGGGAAAGGATAGATATCCAAACACGTCAACCACATGGACGGTAATTCTATAGCTGCACTTGGTTTGGTGGCAAATCGTCCGGGATCCGCAAACCATGCCATTGAAACAACTGAGGAGTCGAAGTGCCTATTGGAGCGGGCAATTTCTATAGTTAATGTGTTGTACGTCATGTTACTCGTCATATCGGCCAACGAGGTGCGCACCGCTCGGGTACCGCACCATTTTGCCAAGCAGGCATGTATTATTCAGCGAATGTGGTTACTCACCGTGGTAGGGTGGGTAGAATTATAGCCACCCTAACCGTGCTAGCTTAGCGTTAAGTTATTATTGTTAAGTAAGTTATTATTATTAGGTGGTCGTTCGTACGTTTTCAGGGAATGCAGGCAGCGAAATTGAATCGTGTATGTCGCCCGTACAAGGGGGAGTGCAGACGAATGGAGAGAGCGCAGAACAATAACGGCGCATGCGCGCGCTTCGCCGACAAGATCCGGACGGCACGGCTTCACGTTTGACCTAAGCGCCGAAATAAGCAGAGCTGAAATAAGGCCACTTTTCCGAACTGCACTGAACTGCACCGCATGACATCAGGTCACTTTGTCGCAGTGTTCTCTAATGACTGTTACGTTTAAGTTTTGTGTGTGTGTGTGTGTGTGTGTCTGTGTCATCAAATAAACATTAATTTTCAAAAGCGCCAGCCATCTAACAGCCTCATTGTCCACGGACTTCTAACGTAACTTTAAAACGGCGAGCTCAGCTGAAACTTCGGAATAATGGAAATGGTCTCACTCAACGGTTATGGAGCAGAATTCACAGTAAACTCACTTGATTTAGTCACCGCTTCTACGATCTTGTCTGCCAGGACTCCGCTGTAGAAGTAGTCAACGCCATGTGTCCGCAGTTGCTCGTAAGTTTGTGCGAGGTCCGGATTTTTCAAAATGTCACCTTCCTTGAGAGCGGTGTTGTCCGCTTTGATGTAAATTTTCCTGAGCAGCAACACAAGAAATGTTTACATTTATAAAAGACAGTAGTCGTACGGCAGAGGTAGCCCCATAAACTCATCCAACAGAAGAACGGGAATTATTTAGGAAGCGGCTTTCCACGTAAAGCCTACTCTACTACGCGTTCTTTCCTCTTCTCCACTGGACGAAATTCTTACACGTGACATAGCGGGTGGTTCAACTTAAAGAAAAATTCAGATCGTGGCTCATTGTCTCGAATTATTTCACCCGCTGCCACGGAGCAAGCTGCCTTACGAAAACAGAAACTGCCTCGATTTTCCCCAGGTGGGCGTGCTCAAGTGTCATGAACCCTAATATATACGTTGTCTCAATATCCTGGAGACAGTAGGCGTCGTATGGTCACGTAACGAGCCCTGCACCATTATCCATCTTCAAAATTATTTTGCTTCCGTGACGTTCCAAGGAGTTTCAATTACGCAAACACGCGTTCGTGTGGTTTTCACTCCTTCAGAAGGCCTTCTCCTCCAAAGAAATGGCCCAGACTCTTGTCTCAAAATGTTAACCATAGCTGCAAGGCGAAGTCGCCTTATACTTAGAGAAGACGAAGCACTGCTGAAGAGGACGAATGAAGAGCACAGGCACGGGCTTCCGAGCACACGTATCTGTGCTCTTCCTTCGTCCTGATGGTCAGCGCTGTTTCGTCATCTCCTAATCATGAACCCAAAATGCGTACCCTTCTCGGTGCTATACTTTTCAGGCACTATGGCCAGGAACCAAACTATACTCCACGCCGCCTTTCTTGCAATTCCCAAACCTTGTGGGGACCTCACGTGTTATAACGTATTTAGGACAATTAAAATGAAGAAAGAGGTAGCGCGATTTCTTCCCGTATCAACAACGCCATGAACTATTGGCCATGCTGCGCGCAAAGCCATGTGCATCGCAATTAAACGTGGATGTGAACTCTGTCTTTTCAAAATCGTAGAGGAGCTCTGGAACCTCACCATCATCCTCATCAGCCTGCCTACGCCCTCTGCAGGGCAAAAGGTCTCTCCCATATATCTGCTGTACTTCTCTAGGGCTTTATGCACTCTGTTACCGTTAATGGCCAACGGTTCTCTTGCCTTCGCACGCATGCCCCGCCCACATCGATTTCTTAATATCTACTAATATGTCCATGACACGCGTTTGTTCCGTAACCCATTCCGCTCCCTTATTACTCCTTAACATTACACCTACCAATTCCGTTCCATAGCTCGCTGTATCGTACTCAAGTTGAACCCTTTTAGTGAGCCTCCAAGTTTCTGACCCATCTACAGGTAAGTAGCGCTTAGATGCAGCCCTCACCTTTCTCTTAAGCGACAATGGTAGGCTGCCATTCATTACCTGAGAATGCCTGCCGAATGCACCTTACCCAATTCTTATCCTTCTAATCATATCTCTCTCGGTTGGGTGCGCCGGGCAAATCTCCACCGGTTGTTTTTAAAAAAACATCCCCCTTGTTGATGGAATTACAGAAAGATTGGGGTGCGGCCTGATCGCGGAGACCATAGTCGGTAACACACTCTTTCATCAGACCAGCATTGGCAACCTTGGTGTAGTAACGATTAAAACATCCCATGGAACCAACTCTGGAAGCTATTGTTGCACAATAGTGGTGTCCAGCGCTCGTGTCTGGTTTTAAGAGAGTTGGAATCCACATTTCTGCAAGCTTTGTTTGAAAAAAAGAACCAAATACAGTCGAGCACTAACAACATTCTGGGCCCTCCTGAAGAGCACTTGCTCGACACGGAATAATTATTCCGCAGGGTCTTTCCTGAGTCTGTGTGACAGGAGTTTGGGCAAAGGGGGGCGGGGGGACAGGTTTTCCTGATCCTCATTCTCTCGCATGGAGGACAAAGGCGCTTATGCTTCTTACTTGGCTGGATATGAAGTGGATTTACCTATACAGCTCGTATCATATGGTATCTCGTGTCTCTAGGTAGGCTAAGGACGACTTTCCGCCTCCTACCTATAGTTTGCAAGACGTAGCATACAGGTGCGATCCTCATTGGTACGGTTTTCGACCGAAAACAAGTTCATGTCCACGTATTTGAAATTGGTGTCCCCCATAATGGTGTGCCAGGTAGGTGTACACAAAAATTCCAGTAGCCACAAGAACAAAATTTCAAAATCTTATTTCCGCGCCAGATGGCGGTGGGAGAAAGCAAACTCACCTCCGGTTCAGAGACCCTATGACGTGCATATACACAAACAGTTATGCGCGCAATTCCTGAGGCTTTGGTAACCTTATGTAGCGTTTTTACACTGTCGCTATTACCGTTAACGCATTCTTGGAACAGTCGCGCCGCGCTGTCGAATAGCGATAAAGCTGCCCACACACACCCTTCGAAATGATTAAGCGCGCGCTATTTTTGCATGTGCACATGGTCCATTGTTATTCATGAACGCTTTCTAAGCCTATTAAACCTATCCCTCTTACAAGGAAATCACACTACTCAGGTTCATTCGGCCGTCACAACGCTGTGTGATATGGGCACCTTCGGGAGGCATTCGCGGAATGCTAGCTTTCGCATTACGAGAAGCTCCTAGGTAGTCGTTGACGGTGCTTTCAGACCAACAAGATACCTCATGCGACACCTAGCGGCAAAAGGCCAGCGACGCTTACTGAGCTCCCCAAAGTTGTCAGGAACACTCTTCCGCTCATAAATACCTGTACAGATGGCTCTTGACCGGGTTGCCAGATTTTGCGCTTTTTTTACAGCGTAGCTGTTTATCCTCCTCATAAGTCCATGTCTCGACCGCATGAAATTATGATCATCATGAAACCAGTGCGCATGAACTTCCACGCACTCCGTGAGCACGTCTACCTTGCGCTTATGCTGTCATGCCACTACATAACTGTAGAAGACTGCTATGCTTTCCCTCGAGTGAGTTGGGGGAGCTAAAAGCAGGTGCAATGAAACGACACCACAGCGTATGCGTAGCTGGCGGTGGTTATGCGAACTCGTGCCTAGGACTGATTTGATTTATTTCTGGGGCTTAACGTCCCAAAATCACAATATGATTATCAGAGACGCCTTAATGGAGGACTCCGGAAATTTCGACCACATGGGGCCCTTTCACGTGCACTGACGTCGCACAGCACCCGGGTCTCGACATTTCGCCTCCATCGAAATTCTGCCGTCGCGGCAGCAATTCGACCCCTCGACCCTCAGATCAGAAGCCGAGTACCATAGCCGCTAGACCACCGGGGCGGAGCTCGTGTCTGGGTCTCGTGGAGCAAGTGCGATGCACTTGTGGCCTTAACGCTTGCTATAGGCAACGCAAGGCGCTCCCAGGCGGTTTTCTGCGGACACCATAGCTTTAACGGTCGGCTTAAACGGCTTCTCTGCTCAAACGGCTTGCGGTTAATCTTACACAGCTACTATGCCGTGTGTCGCGTGTATTTTTCTTTCCTTCGCTCTTATTTTTGCGACAGGTTCCAGAAGGGTACGTTACGTTGCCTAGCAAGGCAAGCACAGGTATGTTTTAACAGGCCAGCTTTTTAAGCCGGTGATAGGCAGTTAGACGGCCACAGCAAATTATCGTCATCATAAAGTAAGTGCACGTGCACTTCTGCGCCTAGAGTACGGCATTCGAGAGCGCACTTTCTTCTCTTGCGCTCATATGCCTCAGCCCACTACTGCATAAAGGCGGGCGTGCGGCATAGAAACCGGATATGCGCCAAGCAGCTCCCAGCAGCATAACCATTTGTAGTATAGCAAAGCGATGGGAAAGTGAAATGAAAAGGAGTGATGTGAGGGTGAGTAGGAAGCAAAGGAGAAGGGAAGGTGGTAAGCATGACATAGCCTTCATTGATTGATCTCTGGGAAGTGCAAAATTGTCGCGACTCGGGCATCTTGGTACTGATTAATCGTGTGAAACAGAGCAGAAAAACGGGGTAAGGAGAGTAAAACGAGCGCTGATTCCCAACAATGAAATTTTATTTCGAGAGCAGGCAATATATGGGAGCAAAGCACGTGATACATGAATTCAGAAGATTAATTATAAGGTATTAGTTATTGTCCTTACCTACGTTCGTCCCGTTTTTGGCGCTGTTTCACGTGACGATTTCGGGCGTTTTACATCCCCAGTACAACGATACGATTGCGAGGGGTGCCAAAGGGAAGTGAGGGTGAAGAGGAAGGAAAGGACGGGGAGAAGGAGTAAAGCATAGCATTAGAAGTGTAGTATAGCACGGGAATAGAACGGGAAGTACGTCAAACCTCGATATATCGAACAGCGCGGAGATCGCAAATATAGCGGGAATTCGACACATAAGATCACATAAAAAACGCGTTAAGCTCGGGCCAAATCAGTCGATCAACAACTAGTCGCGCAGTATATCCTCACGTATTGCATTAGTTGGGAGTGTGTAGTGTGGCCTGCTGCTAAATGGCAAACGCCGTTTGGACCCCGTCCACTCACAGAAAGATTGGACGGAGCGACGGAGCTAGCTATATGCACTGGCGACGACAACCGTGCTCGCTGAAAGCGTCGAAAAAGAAGATACAATCGCACAAGCACGAAAGATTGAGGATGTTCTCCACCGCAGAAAAATAAGCCTGAGCGAGCCGATATGGCGAGATATGTAGAAGGATGGACAACCGGGCATTAGGTAGATCCTCATGGCAAATATGCGCAAGCACACACAGGAAGCAGAAAGCAGACACGGACAAGCGCAGAAGAAACGCGTCAAACTCGTCCGTGTCTGCTCTCTGCGTCCTGTGTGTGTTTGCGTATTTATTGCCATGGCAACAAAGCGTGGCGCCTGTCAATAGGGCGCACGTGTTCTCGGCCCGTGGCGTTCGATGTATCCCTTTTACGCCTGACTCTCGTTCGAAATAAAGGATTAAAAATGCATGTGATTTTCGAGATGATATGTGGAGAGTTCGATATGGCCAATAATTCGATATATCCATGTTCGATGTGGCGAGGTTTGACTATACAGTCAAACCTGTGCGTGCCTATGCTATGCATCAACCGCTCCCCTTATATACATAAGGGGAGCGGTTGATGCATAACATAGGCACGCACAGTACAGTATAACAAGGGGTGAGAAAAGGAACTGAGGGTGAGGAGGAATGCGAGGGTAAGAAGGAGGCAAAGAGGAGGGAGGAGGGCAAAGCATAGCATAGCCTTCTACAGTATAGTGCAGCAAGGGAGTATGGATGGGAAGTGGGTGTCAGGGGGAGGAGGGGGAGGGTAAAACATAGCGCTTGCGTATACAGTCAAGGGGTGAGAAAGGAAGTGAAGATGAGGAGTGGGTGATGCCACTAGCTACGCTATATCCTCATTCTGGGCACGACTAGTGCGTAGCTGCCCGGGTTTTTTTACCTCGTTAGCGGGAAAAATTTTGTGTGTTGGCGACTTGGCTACCTTTGGGTTACACTTGGAATACCTTTGACTATAGTTTCAGATACAGCTGCATATATACCTTCGCGTATTATACGAGAACTTTAGAAAATATTTAAGCCACTGGTACAACCATGGAAGCTCAAACCTTTTGAATCTACTGTCACACTTGAACATTTTACTTATTTTTAAGCTAAAAAGGATCAAACGCATAGAGTTGCTACGGTGAGCAGATTCAGGACGTTGCGGCCCTATCGTGACGAAGGCGTGCCTAAATGCACACACAAAAAAACAAGGTCCCCAAGAAATGAAGCTACACTTTCGTGGAAGAATTCTAAACAGTAGATTCGCACATAGTTTTCCTCCTAGAAAACCACCGAGTTGAATAGCTAGAAAGGGCTGTCAAGTAAATGCGGCACCTTCATTTCACTGAAAGGATCCAGTATTGTCCACGGATAGCTAAGCGGCAGCTGCGGTAGTTGGAACAAGCAAAAGGGAACAGGCGAAAGGAGCAATGTCACAGCTTCAGCCTTTACATTATTGCCAAATTGTGCCCAGGTGCCTACACGTGCAATTTCCATTAATAACCTTACAGGTACAGTTGATATTGAAGCAACATAACATGTTATGCAAAGCGCTGGTGGCTTGAGTAATCTAAGCATGTTCCATACGGTCATTTTTGTGGGTGGCCCTATATTTACTAAACCCATGCGTTCAAATTTTCGCTGTGATGACGTCTTTACGCTAACACCATCAAAGCAAAGGCTTTGCTTTGTCATAGGGTGGGTGTCTATTTCCTTGGCTACATCTATGCCTCCGGCCGCAAAGCCGGCTGCTGTTTCGGCTACATTGAAAAAGTTTTTGGCTACATTTCATTATTTGGTACCGGCAACCCTGGCTTCCGGTAGCGGTGCACTGTTTCGTAAGAAAAATGTTACGGTTCTATTTTTTCTTTTTTTTTTTGG
Organism: Hyalomma asiaticum; assembly: GCA_013339685.2. Taxonomy (NCBI): domain Eukaryota; kingdom Metazoa; phylum Arthropoda; class Arachnida; order Ixodida; family Ixodidae; genus Hyalomma; species Hyalomma asiaticum. The sequence goes on along the minus strand of CM023482.1, from coordinate 67,265,101 downwards.
CACGTGTATTTCGTATACGAGGCAAGCGTCTGAGGAAACACTTGTTTGCCGAGGAAGTGGGAGCGCGAAACGTCCCAGCTATGAGCTCGCGCGCCAATGCAGTGCTCCATGTTACTCAGTACTGCGAATAATAACGCGTACCAAATATCGAAACCTTCTGTGCGAGCTCTAACACGCCGTGGCGCTGCTACCTGTAGTTTCCACATGCGCAAGCAATATATATTTCTTGGTGCATCGCAGTAGCGTGCTTGATGTTATCTCGAAAAAAAGTATACGCGATGATACATGGGTAGCGCGCCATGCACGTGCCGGGCAAATTATACTATCGTTTTATGTAGTTTCGCGCGCATGTGGTCTTATGTCACCACTGCTACGCACGCTTGTGTTAACGTCAGTAGACAGCCTGATAGGGGCGAGTAGTGTATGTAGCCCACACGAGGTCAAAGGACGAAAATATATTGCCAGCACCACTCGGCTTCCACCTTGCATTCCTCAGTAGCAAGAGTACAGAGGTGCTTCTCGATCAAATGAGGAAAAAAAGAAGCACTGTTCACTGTATCACTGCTTGACGACATGGCCCGATTTCATGGCCCTTTTCTCCAGTAAAGCAATTCTACATGAAATAAATAAACCATTGAAAGGCATATAGCCTGCACTTTGGTGCAGTTTTATCTAAGTCCAGTAGCATTAATACCCTTTATCGCATTTTATCTTAGCAGGAACGGGTGCTTTTGCGGCTTTTTATACATACCTGACATTACGCATCTTTGAAATTTGAGAACGCGTATTGTTCGGGAACTTGATTCTAAGAACGCATTTTCAAGAGACACCGAAGACAGCAATGAACAGGCTCAATTTCCAGCTGCCGTTCCTATCACGTAAGCGTGAGTGGCGGATGAATTGTACTGAGCGAAATGGAATCAAAGGGCCATCAGAGACACGTACCTTAGTTCGGAAGAGGCGTTGATATTTTTGTATTCGAATTCTAGTGCTTCGGCTATCGCAGGTGTCACGACGATGCCTTCCCTGGCGATGCCAATCGTGTAGTTAAAGTGGTCCTTAAAGTCGGCCAGACTACTGAATGACTTCAGGAGGGCCTCGTAACCACGGAGTTCTCCGGGGACGGCCACCGACAGTCCACCTGCGCACGGAAGACAGAACAAGAGAGAAAAAAATGTCCCGTGTTTACAGAGCTGGGACAACAAGGCTCCCCTCTAAATGAACCTAGCAAAGTTCTCGTGTTCTTTTGTTTTTTGTTTTTTCTAATCAGTTCGGTTTCATGTATCAAGCAGCTTGCAACGCACTTATTTTTTGTGATGCCACTGCAACTTTTCAAACCTATTATGCTGCAACCAGGAAATGAGTGAACTTGCTGGAGCCACACTTGCTGTACTTACTGGGACTTGCTGGAACTTAGTGGAACTTACAAGCGCCAGATTACTGCACAGAAGCTTCAAGATGCGGTGCCATAAGGTTGAGCAGACAGCGTCGCTTCTTATATGAAATAATTAGAATATAGGCCCTAATTTATTTGCCACTTGAAAGCGGGCAATATATCTTGCTCAGCTGACAATACTCAGTTATTCATGTAAGTGGAGTGTGCCCTGCGCCTCGCTTATGACCATGCCAAGGTGATGCAAACTGCACTCGATTCTGCATAAAAGCTAGATGGGCTGTTTGAGAGATTGAGCAGAAATACTCGGAGTACCATGGAATTCAGATACCATAATACATAGTCAGGAACTTTAACATAGAGACGCTTAGCTACACTTGTATTTCGCGCCAAAGGGTACTTCAAACATACTTTTCCACAAGACGAATCAAGTACGCCTCAACAGATGAAGCAACAGCAGGTCTATTCCAACTTAGTCTAAAAACTATGGTCTGTTCTGACCGTTCAGAGACCGAATTAACAAAACTTCTTTTTCGTAAGTGCTTTTATCCATTAGTCGGTTGGCTTTTCCAATGATATGCCCAGCATCGGCATTAGCTGTAATTTTCTCTTACGAACTTTAATGTGAGAGAAATGGAAAGAGCAGTAGAGAAAGGTACCAGAATTAAATCGGTGAAAAAGAAACTGCAATTAGGAGTAAACAAAATGCATGTGCTGAAAGATATACAATGTAACGTTATGAACAAGTTCAACGAAATAGTAAAGGCAGCAGAAGATTTCTTGACTGAACTGTACAGCTCTCAGACAGACCACGCAATCTTAGTAGAAATCAAATCAGAGCAGGGCACTGAAGTTCCATGTATAACCACTGACCAACTCAAAAAAGCCGTCAAAGGTATACACCCCGCCGTAAAGCAGCGGTGAAGACGGCAAAACAGCCAACTTGATCAAAGACGGAGGAGACATTATATTTGAAAAACATGCGTCGCTCTTCACGAAATGTATCAAGATATCTAGCATACCGCTCAGCTGGAAGAAGCTAATCTAATCCTAATACACAAGAAAGGTGACATAAAGAAGTTAAAGAATTATAGACCATTCAGTCTACTCCTAGTAATATACAAGCTATTCACGAAAGTAATTTCTGCTCTAGGATAAGAGAAACACTCGACTTCAACCAACCAACAGAACAAGGTGGTTTTAGGAAAGGTTACCCAAAATGAACCACAGCCATGCTATCAACCTAATAATTGAGAAGCTTGCTGAATATAAAAAACATCTTTATACGGCCTTTATAGACTATAGGAAAGCATTTGATTCCATAGAAATGCAAGCAGTCCTAGAAGCCTTGCGTCGACAAGGTGTACCTGACGTATACGTGCAAACCATAAGTAACAACTACAAAGATTGCACAGCCACGCTACTCCTAGATAAGAGAAGCAGAAATATTCCGATCAAGAGAGGAGTCAGACAAGAGATACAATCTCCCCGACGTTATTCACTACGTGTCTAGGACAAGTGTTGCAACGTCTAGACTGGGAAGGGAATCAGAATAAACGGAGAATATCTCAGCAATTCAAGGTTTGCACAAGACATTGTGCTCTTTGACAATGACAGTGACCAACTAAAAACATGGTTGAGGACCTAAACTGGGGGTCTTAAAATAGGACTAAAATAAATAGGCAAAGGACTGAAATTGAGCTCCGCAGTCTAGCTAAGAAACTGGAATTAAAATTAACAATGGATCCTTAGAATGTGTGAAAGAATGCGTATATCTGGGGCAGCTAATAACAAGGACGCCTACCCATGAAAAGGAAATCCTCGGTAGAATAACAATTGGATGGAGCACATTTTTGGATACATTACCAAATCATGACTGATAACTTGCCACTGTCACTAAAGCGACAAGTACTTAATCACTGCATTCTCCCAGTACTAACGTACGGTGCAGAAACATGGAGATTAACTGAAAATCTAGAGATGAAATTAAGGAGCACGCAGCGTGCGATGGAAAGAAAAACTACAGGTGTAATGCTAACAGATAAAAAACGAGCGGAGTGGATCAGAGAATAGACAGGAGTAGCTGATATTCTTACATCAGTTAAAAGAAAAAAGGGCATATCATGCGGAGGACAGATGGACAGTAAGAGCGATGGAATGGATACCAAGAGATTATAAACGCAACAGAGGTATAGGCAAAAGGTTAGATGGAGCGATGAAATTAAGAGGTCCGCTCCAAAACACTTCCCAGAATCAAAACACTTCCCAGAAATTTTCTGAGCGCTACATACTTCGATTCTCTTCCTGGCAAAGATATTTTCACACCACAGACGTGTCCTCGCCCGCTCCCCCTTTGGAAAACATTTCTGGCTACAGACACGCAACGTTACACTCACCTATCAGGGATGAGGTGTCCTTCTTTTCAAACATGTCCTTCGTAGCCGCTGCTGGAGCAGTTTCTCGTGCAATAAGTGTGTGCACAGTCTTATTTTTGCTGTGGATAAACAAAATGGAAGACATATTTTCGAATTCGTGATTTATTTAACGTCTAATACGCACTAGACACGCCAAAAATATATGACATGAAAGCCCTCACGGCTATGTTTTCTGCGCCATGCTTGAGCGAAACCACAGAAGTGCAATAGCAAAATTGTTCCTGTTTTCTGCAGTATCGTAAGGCACGAGTTAAGACAACTGCAACATAATGAGCGCGACTCCAACAAATCTTTATTTCTTGCTGAATGACATTTCCTGAGCACATGTAATGCGAATAAGGACGGTTCTCTGTGCACACATATATACCGCATTATGACTCCTATTGCTTACGGCACATTCTCAGCTAAACTGCATCCTTTGGACAAAATGTGTATGCGCACGCCAAGGAAACTACTCTGTCGACGCAAGAATTTACGATTTTCTAGTTTATCGCGCAAGCACGCGACTTGAACTGGCGCTCCTATGGGCGTTAGCTGCGCATTGAGTGCGCATGCCCGTGTGCAATATTCACAGCCAAGAGGCCATCACAGGCGCAGCTGTCGCGAAGATATTTCTTTCCTTGGCTTCCAGTGTTCTCAGAAACCGAATTACAAAAGGGTTCTAAGAGAAGTGGGACCTGCTTGACAATTATTTAATCACCTATTTGCCGGCAGTATTTCATATACGCATATAAGCTTTTTGTTTTAAACAGATGGCATTGACACCCTGCGGCTCCATCCGGATTTTTGAATTCCATACGTGTTTCTCAGAACTGAAAGTTAGTAGTTGTCGCAAAAAAAGTGGTCCATGGCCCTGGGTTCGGACTCGCTTTTGTGCACGGATGAATGCTAACTTTCCCTTTCCCTGATGTGAGCTACTGTGCATATGATGTTAAATATAGAATGTAAGCTGTAATGCTGGCTATATTAGCAGAGAGAAAGATCGTGGTTCGTTCCCGAAAACGGAGGGCCCTTAATTACATTTGCGCCGGAAGGCTGGACCTTGTAGCGACATACTTACGCCCAGTAGATGGTCGCCACGAAGCCACCTCCGATGCCGTTTGAGTCGGGCAGCGCGAGTGTGTGGCATAGTAGAGTCGCCACGGCTGCGTCTATCGCGTTACCATTCCTCTTGTACATCCACCTGCGTTGTGAAATTTGTGGCAGTTGCACTTCGTCGATGCGTGCTGTAGCAAAACACGCGTTGTCACATTCTGAACAAGTTATGGTGGGAAACAAAGTCGACGGCAACGTGAAGAACGGGTTCTACTTTGTCAGAGATGTGCTGTCATATCCTTCAGTATCCCCGTAGCCATTCCGAAAACAGCCATAGATAACGAGTAGAAAGGAACAATGTAGACATCCGCTGCGCTCTGTACCCTACTACTCCTTGTAGGTTTTCAGCGCTTTTCACCTTCACGATCAACGGCCGAAAATAAGAACACGTGCCCTACGCTCTCAACCCAACACGACGGCAAATAAGAAAAAGAAGAAGAAGAAGAAGCTACGCAACCTGCATGCACATTACATGACCTTGCCGTAGGTGATTTGTGGAGGATGGTGTTGATACCTTGTTAAAGGCCCCCTCAACAGGCCAAGTGGAAAATTTCAGTTATATACTAGAAGCTCCTCAGTTCTCAACAACGAGCGTTCAGCCGAAGAATTTTTCAAACTGGTCCGTTATTAGGAGAGATAAAGATGTTTCAAGCTGCGCGACCCCAGCATTTCAGGAGGCGAGGTTGACTGCTGTACGACACTCAAGCAATAAAGAAAGATGCCGGGTCAATGTCTCCCCCAGAGAAACAACCAGAAATATGTCGGGTTAATGTCCCCCTCCCCATAGCACGGTTCTCACTTCTATGTGACGCCAAACCGGACGTCATTCCTTGTGCTTTCGATGGCTGAGCGCCGTATACGGTCGTCGCAGAGCAGAGACCGCAGACCAGTCGTTTGGGTGCAGCTCTTCATAAACGACCATACTGTGCAGTTAGCACAGCAATAAAACCCCTTCCGCAACTAACATAAGAACACCCTGCGCACTGTTTACTTTATCGCGAACTTGAAAAGTAAAAAAATAAATAAATAAAGAGCCTGTACGCGTGTGTTCCACAAATGACGGCTCCGCAAGATATGTATCATGGAAAACATTCTGGCGCACCATGAAAAAAATAATATAAATAAAGACTTAAAAGAAAGGAAGAGAAAGCAACAGGTCGAGCGCTAAACCTCAAATGGACACCGTTTTTAGTGCAGAGCCGAGAGTAACATACGCGAATGTGTGCAACAGCGTCGTCAAAGGGACATCACCGTTTTTAATAACTGCGTTTCGTTTTCAAACAGAAGAATAGATGCATCACTAATACAAATGGCCTCTCTTTTTTACATGATATTCCTCCAAGAGCTATCTTGCCAACGGATAATCGGCAGGAGTTGTCGCAACCCTTGCCAAGTACTTTGATCCCGTGCAATAGTGGTTCACACCCGCAGGTCATGCAGAGCGCATAGCTGAATGCGCAACGCCTTTGTTTATTGCCGACAACTCATGCTCCCGTGCTCGGATATTGACACATCTGCCAGTTTTGTCCCACCTAAGCGTTCGTATACACGACAGTTGTATTTCCTACGCAAAGCCTTTTGCACTATCCACGTGCGTTATGGTACACTTTTTCAAAATACGTAGCGCGAAAAAAAGAAAAGAAGTCGCGATGTGGCAAATTACCCACCCCCTTCAACGTGGACAGCAGTCACTATTACGTTTTCACACCTTCACAACAGATCCTCATGTATACCCTCTCTATTCCCACGCCACAAGTCTCCTGTCCGTGCGCGCGCACGTTGCAAGCGTACTATAAACCAAAATGGACGAAAAGGGGACATACTGTTTGTCCTTTCGTGGAGTAAGTGGGCTGCCACAGATTTTGAACCATTTTTGGAGTAACTGCTGACTAACAGCAGCGGTCCAAATCTCGAGTCCCGTGCATTTCCCACTCAGTGGTTTAAAAGTTGCCCTCGGCAGAGCATTCCAGGCAGACTAACTGTTCAACCAGCTCCGACCAACAGAAAAAAAGAAAAAAATGGAGGCTGCCTGTTGCGATCACATTTTCACTCGATCAATTAGCATTTATTACCACACATATAGATTTTATCGGTATTTAATATCGCATATAAAGAGTGCCGTGAATTCAAAGGAACATCGCACACGTATGGACGCAAACATATACACAAGCATATCAAAGTAATGCGCCGCATATACAGCTCACCTCACACAACCGTCCACCGACAATCAATCCTGTGTGAGTATATATATATATATATATATATATATATATATATATATATATATATATATATATATATATATATATATATATATATATATATATATATATGGATGGATATTAGGAGCGTCCCCTTTATAACGGGGCGGTGGCCGGGCCACCAAGCTCTAGCTTTATTTCTTTTTCGTTTACAACCATTTCTTTTCCCGAATCACACATATTTTCACAACTAAATTTTTTCCTCGTCTATTTATTTTATCTATTATCGTTCTGCTGTGATGTAACAATCTTACCCGAACTACCTTGCGCTTTTGTTTACTCCATACTTTTGCGCCACCAATGCTCTAAGCGCCTTTTACTTATATCTATCGCCGGCATGTTCAGCTTTCCCCTGTTACTCCTGAAACCCATGGCCTCCTGTAGGGTAGTGTCCACAGCTACACCTGGGTGGACATCTGTACATTCAATCAAAATATGGTCTGTCGTTTCCCTAGCTTTTCCACAGCACGTACATGTGTCCCCTTCTTTATTGAATTTCGCTCTGTAACTTCGGGTTCTCAGGCAACCGGACCTTGCCTCAAACAGTAAAGCGCTTCCCTTTGAATTATCGTAAAATTTTTCTCTCTTGATTTCGTCTTTCCCTTTTCGGTAGTTGTTCAATGCCGGTTTCTTCTCCATTCTTGCTATCCAATCCGAGTTCTCCGCCGCTCTGACCATGCTCTTAACGCTCTTTTTCGTCCCATCCGTTTCGTTACTGGATGTATACTTACTGGTTAGCTTCCTAGTTCTCTTCCTCCATTGTGAATCAATGTTCTTCCTAAACAAATAGCTGAATACTTTCGCTGCCCATCTACTTTCTTTCATATTCCTTAATCTCTGTTCGTACCTAATTTTACTCTGAGCTTCCCTTCCCTCAAAGTCAGACCATCCCATATCCCCCTTAACAGCCTCATTTGTGGTCTTCCCATGGGCGCCCAGTGCGAGACGTCCGACCGTCCTCTGATTCACGTCCAGCCCTGATTGAACCTCTGACCTCATGCACACCACTGAGTTTCCGAATGTAAGTGCTGGCACCATTACACCTTTCCACAAACCTCGAATTACCTCGTACCTGTTGTAACCCCACAGCGCTCTATGCTTCATTATTGCGGAGTTCCTCTTTCCTTTAACTATCATAGCTTTTTCTTGTACTTCTATGTATCTATTCCCATCATTTATCCATATCCCGAGGTATTTGTACTCTCGTACTCTGGGTATCTCCTCGCCCTGTATTGATATGGTCTGATCGTTGCTGTCATTGAATATCATCCAGCCGCATTTTGTCACACTAAATTTTAGCCCTAAATCTTCACTTTCCCGACCACATATACTAACCAGACCCTGCAAATCTGTTCGACTGAATAGCACAATATCGTCTGCATAAAACAACCCGGGGAGCTTTTGTTCTATCACTATACCTGCCTGTCTGTACGACAGCTTAAAACCAATATTGCTCATCTCCAATGCTTTCTCCATTCTCCTCATGTATAGCATGAATAATAGTGGGGACAACGGGCATCCCTGCCTCAACCCTTTACCTATATCGACGGCCTCCATTCCACCATTACTCGCCACACCTTCCCATTCCACACATACTGTATTTCCACTGTATATTTCCTTTAAGAGCTCTATACAGTCATCCCCTATACCAGCCTCTTTCATTATGTCCCATAAAATATTCTGATTCACATTGTCATACGCACCCTTAATATCCAAAAATGCCAAATGTAGAGGTCTGTTCTCTTTTCCGGCTATTTCTATACACTGCGTAAGCGCAAAAAGGTTATCATCTAATCTCCTGTCGACTCGAAATCCATTTTGGAGTTCGCCAAAAGTGCCATTAAGCTCTGTCCATATCTGCATTTTCAATTTAATTGCCTGCATCGCCAACCTGTAGAGTACTGATGTAATGGTCAGTGGTCTATAGGAGTGAATGTTATTTTTCTCTCCCTTGCCCTTATGAATGAACTTCATCCTACTTTGACGCCAACTGTCCGGTATTCGCCTGTCCTTTAACCTTTTTTCAATTGCTTTTAATAGGGCTTCTTTGCTGTTTCTTCCGAGCTCATTTATTACAGTTATGCTAACCCCATCTAATCCTGTGGCTGTTCGTTTGGGAATCATTTCCTCCGCCTTCTTCCAATTGAAATTTTCCAGAACTAGTTCTTCCACTTGGTCTCCCTTGCTACTGTTACACGTCGTAAAGGGAGCCTCGTCATGCTTCTTAAAGGAATCGGCTGTTGCGTTTCGAATATAAGTCAATGCGTCGTACCCCTCCAATTTATTTCCTTCTTCATCCACAATATGCCGTTGCATAGTTACAGTTTTCTTCCCCAGCGATTGCAGGTGGTTCCAGAAAAGCCTAGATGCGTCCTTCTTTTCGCGAATGTCCGATATCCAACGTTCACTTTGGCCTTTAATCTTGGCTTCAACTAAACTCTGTACTAGGGCTTTTTTCTCGAGATATGTTTCCCATTTTTGCTTGACCTCGTCTTGTGGCCTCTGCTCCTTTTTTGCCTGCCTATGTATTCGAGATGCTTCCCGTCGATTCTCAATTGCGTCCTGAATTTCCCTGTTCCACCATCGTTTTGGCTTTCGCTTTCCCCTCCAGCAACTCTTTTGTTTCTCTTTCGTAACTTCAGTCCTTATTAGATTAATAAGCTCATTATAATCCCACGCTTTGCCTTTTGTTCTGCTCACTATGTCCTCGATTGTTGCGACTACGTTCCTAATTTGTTTTTGCACACACAATGACCTGCCACGTTGTGCCGATGGCAAGTTTCTGTTCAGCGTAATTACAAAATAGATATTCATAGAGCAGGCGTGATGTTGGCGTGAGCTCTTAAATAACCCTGCATCACAGAAATCTGTCAAACTAAACGCGATTTGTAGTGAACGCATTTTCATTAGCAAATTCCAATTATTAGCTAGCACCTCGTTGACTGAACCACACGGGCATTCACAATGTCGGTGCTCGAGCTCATATAAAACGCCCCTGAGCACACACGAACACAGTAACGGCAAACACGCCGCCACGGCTGCGAAGAAACGCGATGCATTGTTGGCCCGCCGGTATACCTTCACGCCGAAGGCGTCACTAGGTCTTTTTCGTAGAACACGTTTGTGCAACGCTCGAATAACAGCTCTCATCGTCAGTCAGTAGTGCACCCAGGATCTCTGCCAGGGGGCGTTCTATTTTTCACGAAGGGCCGGGCATGCGATTACACAGTTGTTGCGTGTGTGAAAAAAAATAATAAAATGCCAAATAATAGTAACATCAATGATGATTATTATTTTTATTATTTTTTCGGCGTTTTGCAGAGACAATACGCCACATTCTTCTAGGACATAGGAGCAGTTACGGAGTGGGAGAGGGGTTAGGTCAGCTACGGAGAGGGGGTGTGAGTTACAGCCCCCGAAACCACCTCGTCGGTGCGCCACTGTCGTCAGTGACGCGGCTAAGACGTGATGTCTACAACGGCTACAAGGCACTGGCCTCGATATCGACATGTAGATGGCAGCACTGTCACCGCGCGGGTGTGGATAGGCGTTCCTTGGAGCGCATTGAAATGTGCACAGCGCCGCTCTGTTGTGAGCGGTTTGAGGCAGTTAGGTAAACAAAAATATTAATTGCAGTCAAACGGTAATACATGCGTCCTTCGATCTCACGTCAGTGCAGTAATCATGCAAAACGTTGTTACTGCAGGTGAAGGAAGCATGATATGCTATTCAACGCGCGCACTGACATCAGCCACCCTCACAGTTTGACTTCCTCGGCGGTTTTCCCTCTCTACTTTTCTTTCACCATACTTAAGTTCTCTACTTTCTACAATGTTGACATTGCTGTTAGGCGACTGAGAGAGTTTAGTATTGAGTTCTCGCTCAGTGTTCACTATTGGCTACAACAAAAAAAGGCCTGTTACTGCGCACTGAGTTGAAGTAGCAGCTTGTGTACTTCGCGCTGTAACGCGTGCACGTATCGTTTAAATACTTTGCATATCATGTTACATGAAACGCAAGGCAGTTAACTGGCTCAGTTAGTCAAGCTACGTGACCGTATACGCCGCATGAGTACTATCACGATATTTCACACACGCCTACACTGAGTAAACATTTTAATACTCAAACGCATCGCTTTCTTAGCCTGAATACTTGTATGACCGTGACAAGAAAAGGTTTATGTTTTATGCACATAAAAAAAACTTGTTCTTCAAGCGAAAAACGTCTGCTGTTTTCAGTCATGCTCCCAATCGCATATCGCGAGATGATATCGCTGCAGACGTACTGCATTTACACGTTCATGTTTCCCGCTCGACCTAATCAGAAGCACGTTACGTGCACTTTACCGTATACTTGAAAGGCACAGCAGCATCCAAACTGAAATAACTGTGCCAAACCGTATGTGCGACGATGACATAGCACGCTCACGACACATGCGCTCACTGATTTTAAGAGCAAAGACTGCAGTGCAATGCGAAATAATACTATAAAATTTTATGCTTAATTCATGAAAACATTCAGCACTGCATCGACTCAGGGAACAAACATATTGGAGTGTATGTGTGATGTATGCGCGAATGTAAAAGTGCAGTGGTTAGCAGACGACGCAAGGATCTATTCACACACTGCGCCGACTGTGCTCGATCTCGAGGTCGCAGTGCGCCAGCGGCCGCACGTTGGTTCCGTCTGCCACACAGTGGCGCACCGAGGGGAGGGGGGGGGGGGGGAGGGAGGGAGGGTCGTGGGTCGTAACCCCCCCCCCCCCCCCCTGAGGCCGACCTAAACCCCCTCCCACTCCGTAACTGCTCCTATGTCCTAGAAGAATGTGGAGCTAATGTCTGCAAAACGCCGAAAAAATAAAAATAATCATCATCATGGATGTTAATATTATTTGGCATTTTATTATTTACTTTTTTTAAACACGCAACAACTGTGTAATCGCATGCCCGGCCCTTCGTGAAAAATTGAACCCCCTCTGGCAGAGATACTGGGTGCGCTACTGCTGCCACGTGTCGGTGCTCACCTTCGCGCTAGCTGCTTGACAGTGGTCGCCGCACAATGCGAAACACACAATTTTAACTGCACTTTGTTCCACAATGTAGACAGTCGCCTGCCATAGCTCACACCGGCCGCCGACGGGCTCGATTCCGGCGGCATATAGCGAAGTCTCTTTTCGTGTACAAGTTGCAGCCTGTGACTCTTCGGGCATTCGGCAACCAACTGCTGACGATCAAAACAACTTACTTTTGTTGTCGCTGTAAGTATTCCGTGTAATTCGGAGCGTTTAACGAAGGTATCCACAACATGTAGGCTCGGAAGCTCTCGCTGAGGCGCCCGCACTACCGACAAACTCGCTGTAACGCTACACCAGCATCCGTAGGCTTGGGACGGCAGCCGAGGGAGTGGTGTCCAAATACACGGCCAGGTCAGCCAGTGTCGCGAACCACCTGACGCTATCCAGCCTGGCACAATCGCTGCATGATCGTGTGACGGCGACGGTTCGCGCGCTTTGCGTTTCCGCGCGTAAAAGAAGCGCCTAATTCTTCCTGAACCACTCCAACAACACGGCACGGCCACGCAGTGCGGCAGCAGACGATCTAATTCAGATCAATGGGCGCTTTTTAGTAGTCTCCCCCCATTGGTACTTTTCGTACAGGGCTTTTGCACACGACATGCATTGGCGCGAAACTTGGCCCTCTGTGATGAACCGTTGAACGGTTGCTCTAAAGCTACGCAGTTCGTCCACGTACTTTTCGCAAATTCTGGTTTAAGGTACGTTTAATAAGCCTGGCGCATTGAGTGGGGAAAAACAGCCCTTACTACATACGTACATATCGCTAGTAGCCAGAGGTAAAGATCGAGGCAAGTGATAGTGTTACTATACTAGAGATTACTACTACAGATTACATTTACATGTAAATGCTCCTGTTGCTAGCTTTATACCACTTTCCTTTCTTTTCTTTCTTTCTGTTTTTCTTCTTTTTATTTTGAGTGCGCACGCTGTAATTGAACGTCACCTGACCACTGGAACATGTTGTATTAGCATTGCCGTAGAGGCTGTTTCATGACTGATCACGTATTCTTATCGCTTACTTCAATGTAGTTAAATCGCAGTCGTTTCAAAGGCCAGCATGCCCTAACGCCTTTGCACGCTGTCTCTCATGGAGGCGCGAGCGCGTTGTCCTCACCTAGAAGCACCGGCGCATGCGATCGCGTCGGTAGCGGCCGCCCAGTGGCTGTAGTTGCCCAGCAGAGAACCGGAAGGCACGTAGTTGATGTCGACATCTTCGACGGTGCCTCCCGCGGCGCCTTCATCCCCGGACTGCTTGAGCATTACAATCGCCGTAACCACGCATACGACAGTCGCCACGGCGAGGACAGGCAAGAACGGCCTGTACCTGATAATGCTGTCGGAGGAATCAAATAGAGAATGTGAAAAACAAAAAGGCATGCAACTAGCGTGTGCAACAAGCGCTCAAAGGACGCGCTAGGACACAGTAGAAATAGTGCTATTAAAATAAAATAGCGAGGACCTTTATTTATCTAATCTTACTTGAACAGCATGGCATTACAGTCTGCTGATATATTTAGAGCGACCTTCGACAGAAACCTGTGGCCTTCCCGCAATGACTTGCCTTTGTCACAGCTCGTAACCAAACCTACAAACAAGTTGCCTAATATTGCTGCAATGGTAACGAGCAAAATAAAACGTGATAATGTAACTTACTGCATGCGAAATTAAATCAGTGCGATTAGAGTCCTCCCATTCATATTAAGACTGACTTGGAGGCTACAAAGAATGGAAGAACATCGCGTGCTTTACGGAGAGTTGGGCTACTGTTCGTGACGCATACGCGATCTGGTTAACCTGTGCTATGATTGATCGATTAATTGATTGATTGATTGGTGGAGATTACAACACACGTGCATTCTCGCGCAAGAGTGTCATATATATATATATATATATATATATATATATATGGATGGATGGATGTCATCATTCGCAGGCACTGTGCGTATATGTAAAGAACGATCTCATGGCTCCTTACCTCGGAGGCTGCGTTATCAGGACCGTAGACTTGCTCGGCTCATTTGCCTTCTGGGCTGTAGTCGCCGCCTTTGGCTCACTGTCTTTCTTCGGCATCGTATCCGCTGGCGCTGCCATCCTTCTGCGGGCGGTGTGCTACACAGAAAAAAAAAAGAGAGGATATTCCATAACCGGAGCAAATCGCTCTAGCCTATTTCGTCTCGGGGATTCTATTCGTTCCCATCGATGAAAGCTGCTCATCTCACAGGAAATTTCCAGTACGACGAGGAACTTCACGGCGATTCGCCGATAAGTAGAGTATAGGTGGGTGCGGGGGACGTGGAAGTAGATGGATATTTGATTAGGTGGCGCTTCATGCTCACTTAATAGTTTTGTTTTCTTTCCCTCCTCATTCCCGGTTGCACCCAGCTGACCTTGCATGCAAGGCTGAAAGTGTGCGTGACATTTAAAGGAGTACTGACACGAATTTTTGGACATTCTCGTATTGTTGCTGTAAGTGAAAGCACTGGCGGGGAAAACCCCAAAAGTAGTACCATGGTGCCTCGTAACTCAATGAATACATTTTTAATACGACTCCTTGAAATCCCTACTTTCGGTTTCGGTTTCGAGGTGGCGGTTTCCTAGTTACGTGTCAACAGAATCGGACGTACATTTAAGCCACGTAGGGACAGTAATTTGTGATAGCGTCGCTGCAACTCTGTCGTCTGTGGTCAGTTACACGTGGGACAAGCAAACAACGACAATTTCACGGTCGTCCAGCGGCTCTGACAGCGATTTCAGCGATTTTTAAGAGACTGTGCTCAAACGTTATCGTAGTGTCCATTGCGCTATGGCTGGCTTGCAGGGCTGTTCGACGGGAACTTTAAAACCAAACTAAAATATTTTGTACGTGTTTCCTGGCTTCTGTGTGTGGAGAGCGTTAACAATACATGACAAGAAAACGAAAAATGTATATTTTGCGCCTCCGCAAAATTGTGTCAGTACTCCTTTAACATAAAATATTTCCCTCGCGTTTGTAAAGTATATCGAGAACCTACTGGACACAACGGTGCTAAAATTATTTAAAACGACGTCAAGTCTACGTCTCAACGCCATAAAGCACGGGCGGTGAAAGCGCACGCAAGTACACGTAAGACATTAAACGTCTCCCGTAAGACCCTTTACCCACTTCTCACTCGCTTATAGCTTGTCTTGGTGTTCAAATAAATGCCCCTCTTTCTTGAGTCCTTTCGTATTGGCAAAAAAAAAAAAAACAAAAAAAAACCAGCGAGGTTAAAGGGCAACTCCGGCGGTTTTTTCACCATGTTCTGATATCAATGTTTCCCAATGGTACTGATGGTCCTATAACCGCCAGGGTGGCTTAGTTTGCTCAGAAACGCACCAATAATATTAAATAAGCAACTGAAATCGTCTTCAAACCGAAACCGAAACGAGTAGATGCTCCGTGGAGTACGTGTGGTGACGTCACAACCTTCCCGTCACCAGAAATATGTAACTGACGCCAAAGAAGCGAGGTCATTCAAAGATATATTGAGTTATGCCAGCTTAAATTTTCTGTTCTTGACAGCGACAATTTGAGCGCTGAAGTATCGCCGTTTTGCTTTTGAAGGCCCGCTGGCTCGGGTAGGCAGCGCGGAGGTAATGACGTCAAAAACACAGGGTGGCCTGTGTGAGAATCCGCTAAAGAAATTTAAAATTCATTTACAGGAAAACTAAATGACCTACATCCGCCTTGCTTGGCATATATTATTACACTACCAAGGAGAATATATATTGAAAATTTTATTGAGATCAGTAAACACTGAAAAATCGCCGGAGTTGCCCTTTAACCGCTCGTTAGCATACACCTGGCCCAACTTTTCATCTCATCATGTTTCTTTAAGGGGACGACAGTTGAAGTCGCGGCAAAAGAAACGTGGCGTAACCTGGTGGTGAGGCCTGTGTACTGCGTTACGCAGCCTCTACATTGCTGTACGTCGCTTCCTGTTGTTCATGCGATCGTAACTATAAAATTGCAGTCCGTAAATCAGAAAACGCATCCCCACCCTTCGTTTGCTTTCTTCGCAGCAAAAGGAATCGACGCTTAGAAGCAGAGCTTCCTTCACGGCAACCGGAAACCTGATTTTAACCGCGGCGCTTGCGCGCGGCGTCTCCCAGGCTCTGCGAGCCCGCGCTCTCCTCGCGGCAGAACCTGGCTAGGGTGACCCTAACCTGGCGAAAACACACCCAACGGCTGTCGGCCATTGTTTGCAACATGTTTTGCCTATAAGACTGCCATAGGCAAAATAATTCTGATTAAAAAAAATGTTTCAAGGCGTTTTCCCCGTTGTCATTGCACGATCGGACAATCTGAACGGTAAGCTTTCCGTTGAAATAAAGAAATCAGTCAGCTTAAAAATTGCTTGCCGGTCCCTTTACACCTCATCCTTTAAACACCAACATGTCGCTTATACCTAATGTAAGGCAACTTCCACGTATGCAAGATATCCGTGGATATTATTCTCAGATGTAATAGAAACGAAAACATTTATTTCAGTGTAACGGGCAAACGCTGCCATTTGATTTAATGTAAAATTTACCCTACCACACGCCTGCACTGAGTCGATTTCGCATACCGCTAGCAATCGCTACGGGCAGTAACTGGCCCTTTAGGAAAAGCAAGAATACCGTACATGCGCGTATGCCATTGTAAATTAACCTCTCTGTTGATATGTAATTCCATGGAAAAAAGCATTACGCGTGCTTAATTGCACGTGGCAGGCCACCATTAAGAGCGGAGTACCTTATTTGCATGACTGTGCTCGCTCAGCAAAGCATAGCCTCCGACATGTGAGACAGAACTATCACCGCGAGTATGTACACAAAATGTTCGCTGTAGCAAAACATAGAAGCAACATTCCATATGACTATGTGGCATGTTCTATATGACCGTTTTGTTTACATATATAAAGAAGTTATGTTATAGCACAGCACAAGCAACAGCTTTGTAGAGTGCGCGAACTGCATACACCCCTCTGCGTAGAGGAATTAGCATCCGCTTTGACGTGTACAGCTGTGCTTAGATTGTGCGCGCATAAGGAGTTTAAAACTAAGTAGATATCAGTATATTCTATCATAATTTTGTTATACTCCATAAAACTCTCCTATTAGTGGTCATAATAAGGCCGACACACGCGTGATATATCCCGTCAGTAGTTTAATATTACATTTTATATGTTGCCTCTCATGATCTCAATATTGTCGCTACAAGAGCGGGAAACTGGGAAGTGATGACAGAGACGAGCATCGAGTGACGTTAAACATCACGTGGACTACCGAAGCGGTGACGACACAATTCGATGTGGTGCATCCGTCATGTCGTCCTTGCGTCTACGTGATCACGTTTTATAGCATGTCATCAGTATTACCGCTAACGTTTCCAATGCCAGTGTTCTTGGTGTCTGATGTGTCTTTTTGTTGATGGCTATCAAAGTAAGCCGCATTTTGTTTCTGGACATTGAAGGGTACACTAAACGTTTTTCTCTTATCAATAAATAACCCTTTCAAATTACCAAAAACACCACTCTTTCTGCAAGAAAACGCGCAAAGATAGAATGCATGTGGCGACGCCGCCTTGAAGTTCCTGCACCAACTCGCTGTGACGTCATAGATTTTGAAAGCACCCACGTAATTATTTACCGGCAAAAATGAATTGCATTGTGTTCTTAGGTGGCCAGAGAATTAACGGAACGCATTTCTTTCACGAAACTACATTGAGCCAGTGCGGCCAAAATACGAAAAATGACTTTGAAATCCACGACGTCACGCTTGCGTTGAGGTGCTGAGGTTTCGGCGCGAAATTCAAAAAATAGAAAGTAGAGTCATTTTCTCTTCTAATATTCAACCCACGACAGCGAAAGAAACTACAGTAGAATTTTTTTAAGTAAGCTATCAGTGCAAATTGATAGAGTTTTTGACTTGTGTCCTTTTCGAAGCACGAGTAAATCACATTTGCGCCATCTCTTCTAGGCCGAAATTTCTCACAACGTACGTTGTACACGCGCGAAGCTTCCCTATGTAGTCACTTGATGATCCGGTTTTGGCGTCTGCATTCTTTTAAGGTCAGATAAAACGTACTTTTTCATTAGTTGTGCGCGGTTTTGGGGAAGTGGTTCCGGGAGTTCACGAGTCACCAGGAGAGGAAAATAACGAAACAAACATTTCTCTCAATGCTAGTTTAGGCGCAGCTGAAAATCTTTCAGGACAGTTTGTTAGTATTTGGTGGCCATTTTACTGCTGTTTGACGAAGCATGATTGAAGTTTGTAGGGTATCCAGAAAAAGAAGAACAGATTTCTTGCTGTAATCCTGCGCGGAGCGATGAACAGCTATTGATGAAAGCGCCCGTAACGCCAGCTATCAACACAGCTCCATTCCATCGACGTGCACCATTCGACTACCGCCATAAACGTTCATGGTTCCTGTGATGTCTGGTTTCAGTTTCGTTTTCAGTTGTGTTATTTTCCCCCCAAGGGGTGTCGTGTAGTGCTTTATAATCCCTCGCCCCCCTCAATAAACGGCTTTTCCACTCGGGTCCTCGTTGCGTTTGCATCGTAGGCCGGCCGCTCCGGCGCGCCGGTCCAATTGTTCCTGCCGGCGCTGGCGTCCCTGACGGCCGCGCCGATACAACAGTTCCGTCGTTTCCTCTTTTCTAAGAAAAGCACAAAAATCTCCGAAAGACTTGCCTCGTTCGAGCGACCAGCTCCTCGTTCTTGGATGTTCAAGGTCACGGCGACGTAGATGATGACGACTCTACCTTCACTGAGGCTTATACCCAGTACAGGGTGTCAGCCACATTACAAGTAATGAAAATTGCGAATACTCACGCAAATCGGAAAGATGAAACAATTGCTGGAGGAAACAGCGCCTCGGTTAAGACCCACACGGTTACCTTTGTTACGTCATAGTTTAAATGTTCTGCATATAGGCTTGATTCCTAGGCCTCTATGGCACGTACATTGTATATCAAATGAAGCTGCAGCGTTAGACTCCTCTCTGGTGCTGAAGTAATAATAGGCTTGCTCTCACTAAATTTAGGCCTACAGAATTTAGGGAAGCACAAAACACGTATAAAGTGGAAGCGGCATCACTGACCAATATTGTCCTTTGCGTCCAGCTCATTACAAAATAACAAATATTTACCGTAATACGAAGAAGCAACCGCAGCACTCTCACCGTAGGCAAGGAGTTTTGGTTTCTTATTTTAAGTGCGAAGCATTTCTGACTCTCATAATGAGTGCGTGTATCACAAAACTATCATCATCATTAGTTCAGGTCTTCAAGAGTGCACGTGCACTTCTCCTATGCAATGGCCAATGTGCGGCGTTCGCACGTGCACTTCTTTCTTGCACGTATGACAGTCCACTACTAGAATGCCACCCAAAAAACGAGGGTTCGATCCCGGCCGCGGCGGTCACATTTTCGATGGAAGCGAAGTGCCAGAGGCCCGTGTGCTGCGGACGCGTTGTCAAGGATGATGATGATGATCGATGAGTGTGGTTCGGTTAAGGAAAGGATGATGATGATTGTGGCTCGGTTAGGAAAGGACGCTAATTTCTGCAGCCCATGTAGGGAGCATGGCTAAGCATCCACGGGGGTAGGGGAAAGGGAGTGAAAGAGATAGAAAGAGAGAAAAGCCGAAGTGGAGGGCTCCGGAAATATTGACCACCTGGGGCTCTTTAACATGCTTTAGCCTGCTTGCGGGACTGTTTTGCTTTCAATTGAAACAATGGAACTCGCGTAACAAGTCATAGCGAACCTGAGCGCAGTGATGTCCCGTGCAGGGAATTTTCCCTTTTTCAGGAAATTTTCGACCGTCATTTTGGACGAAAGGGAAATCTTCGCAATATTGCAGGGAATTTTGGAGGTGAAGATATATCCTTATATTGTTCGAAACACTTGTTACGGGGCACTTTCGGTTCGTACTCGGTTGACAGTTTTCGGTTTCTCCAATCGTTCCCGGCGCATGTAGCACAGAAAATCATAGCCTTTAAGATTCGTTCCTGTTACACGGAGCGTCTTTTTGTTTACTCTGGGCGGTAGGCTCGAAATCCACATATGCGCTATGTAATTACAGCACATGAGCTCCGAGATTGTCGATCGCCATCGTAGCATACCCTAGTGGAAGCCATTAATCTTTCACCAAAAGTTGGCAACTATGTGTGCGACAAGCCAGAAGCTTTCAGTAACAAAAGCAATAATAATAGCACACTTTTCATTTTATACAGCTGCCGTGTGTACACAAACGAGTATGTAATGACAATGACGTTTATTTTTCGCATCGCATACCCCTTAAGATGCCTTAAAGTCAGCTCGAAGGTAGCTTCCGCGTAGTATGAAAAGCCAATCTCGGAGGCAATGCTTTGAGTTGCGCAGGAGCACAAGCGCGAAAAGAGAGAACGATAGCAAGGGCCGGAAACACGGCCCTTGCTATCGGGGAAAAGTGCCTGAAATCGGGAATTTTCATGCCTCGGAAAGGGAATTCTTCGGCGCAGGACGGCACATCACTGCCTGAGCGCTGTCATGGACCATCTTGCCTGCGGTCCTGCGATTCATGTGTTGTTCATCGAAACTCTCAGAGTGGGGAATGCGAGATTTTGCGGCTTGTGCCTGTTATTTTGTCTCAATCTCAGAGTTTACATGAAGATGTTCGCTAAGTGGCTCATGTGCCCAACAATAATTAGAAAGGGTTGTCGCATTGATGAATAACATCTGGACTACAGAGAAGACGTAGACTTGTTTCACTACACTTAAAAGCAATGATGGTGCTCAAGAGGAGTGCACACACAATGTGTTAACAGTACCATTGATACATCACAAAAGATGGACTGCTATGGATGACTCATTCAAGCAATATGCATTCAATGTGCATGTTGGCCAGGAAAAAGAAACAAAAACATGGAAGAGCTAGGGAAACCATTCATGTTGCAAATGCATAGAAAGTGCAACTTACTGTTTAAAGTGTATGACTTGTCGTTTCTTACTCTCCTGCTCCCCTCCATTGTCCTGCTTTGGAGTCCGACAGATATGGTAACCTTAGTTATGCCAACAGTGCCAGTGGGCACATCAGGGCAACAGAAAACAGTATTGTAATAGGAAAACGTCATGGGGCCTTCTCATGTTGATATAACACAGCTTATATGGCCCGCCTACAACCATCGTCCCAGCAATTCATTTTTGTCGTGAAATGAAACAGACTTTGAAAATAAACGTAACACCCCAGTCACACAGGCACTTGAAAGCCTTTAGAATATTTCCTCCAAAAGAGAGATTCGCCCCAGATACACAAGAAAGAACGATATCCTTTACAGAGAAGGTCTATTCTGGAAGCGGAGTTCGTCGGTCTTTTGCACAGCTGGAAAAGAGCAGCCTCAAAACCAGTACACACCGGCTTAGTGATGTTAACAGCATTCGTTGTCTATGCCGTGGCACTTGCAACATCACTAAATGTTTATTGCATCATGTAAAAAATATGCCACATTAACTACATAATGATATATAATGTATATATGTCTATGCATGCTTTTATATATGCATATATATTTTCGGTTTGTTTTGAAGGCTAATAATGAAGTCCTTGAATGATATGCTTTGTTTTCCATGAAGTGTCTGTTTGATGTATTTTCTTTTATTTACAGTAAAAATTACGTATGGTGCATATGTAATTTATTTATCTGGTTTTTTGGTTGTATTGTGCTTCTTGTACACAAATGATGTACATGCACGCCGTGTGCGCATAGGACTAAGAGTCCCCGTCAGGCAAAGTGCCTTTAGCTCTTACTCCTTTTTCTGTATAAGACAGAAAATAAACTTCAAACTTCAAATACAGCAGCTTTATTTTGATCAGTATGTAACACAGTTAGTGCAAAATGACTCGTCCTCAGCTGGAGGCTATAGTTATGTGTTTATGCACTTCAATAAAAAATTTAGCAGTTCAGACATGATTACAGCAATTATTGTTTTGAAATAATATGTCACATACTTTGGGAGAAAACAAGAAAAACAAAAATCAACAAAATATCAGCAAAGAATGGTGCTGCAAGCTGCAGGATTTTTAAGCCATTCTGCTAAGTGACACACCAGCAAAACCTTGTCTCGCATCGCTTCAACTATATCTGAAGTAAAATCTAAGCCCTCTCTGATATGATTCTGCAGTAGCCTACATACATGTATCCCATCAACATTTGTTCTACATAACTACACTGAATGCACGTGACCTTCAAGGAGAGGTCACAGGCTGTACCTTTTTGTTTACAGCAGAGCAGTATCATCTACTGAACCCGCTCATTCACGGCCACCTACAGGATGTGTATTGTAGCACTTCTCACCAGAACTGTGCACATTCCACAGCTCACTTTTCTCTGTGACTTGTGAAGGCCTAGGCCAAACATTAGTTGGAAAAGTATAAAAATGCATTTTTCATCATGAAAACATTTTAAATTTGACTATGCAACATTTTTTATATCACATGCACTTCATGATGCTAGAGAGTAAGGCTGTTCTGTATATGCTGTATGGTACCTTACTCTCTTTCAGCCTTACACACATATCATTGCCTTGAAAAGTTCTGTGTGGAGAGATATAAGGGGGTCCAGAGTGTAAAAGGAGCTTATTTCATCGCCTCAAGGCGCATTGGTGATGGTCCAACAGCATACTCAAGGTTCCTAATAAAAAAAACACAAACGTAAAATATTACATTTGTGATTCATGTTAACAACTGTCAGCTATCAGTAACACATCCAAGCATCTTCAGACAAAGTGACGAGTGCTGTCATCCAAGCAGCTTCAGAAAGCAGTGAGAGCGACTTCCCAGAGATTCGCTGGCTTTGGCAAGAGTGCCACTGCAGGTGTGCCTAGAGTCCCCAGATTTTTCCACTTCTTTTAAATAGCAACAACTACTTCCTCCCCCAGCATGCTCAAATGCAGCCCAGATCAGCCACCATGTCCTTCCTAAACTCTTGGAGTAAAGCATGTGTGCACAGAACGTATGAGCATCAATACATTGTCACGAAGGTGATTAACATGGCTTAGCAAAATAGAGCAGCCTGCTTTAATGATGGCCTATACCTCAAACAGAACAATCACACAACTGAGTTCTTCATCTTCAGACTGTAGTAAGGGTGCCCGTAGTGGATAGCTTGCTTCCGGCAAGAGGTAGTGCATTGTGGGCACATCCCCTCGTGTCAAATGCTTTTCTCTCAAATATGATAGTGAAGACGCCAGATACAATAGAAACGTGTACTGAAACACACAACCTTTTTTTTTAAATTCTGCTGCAGCAGCATTCAAGTGGCTTCGGGGAAAGAGCTTTAGAAAGAACGTGGCTGCTGAAAGCGATGATAACCAATGAGATGCACCAATGGCACATTAAAGTTTTTCACTATGAAAAGTGGAGACAAAATATCTATGGACTTCAGGAATGCTTATCTATTTGTTGGCTTTGGTAGTACTCAACAGAATACAGCAAAAATTTGCACTGATACACTGCATGTACGTTGTTACACACCAATACAATGTTCACTTGATACGCAGCACACTGAGTAGAAATGCAAGTACATGCACACACAATTGCACTCACATAGACATCTACACAGACACAAAAGGTGATTAACATGGCTTAGCAAAATAGAGCAGCCTGCTTTAATGATGGCCTATGCCTCAAACAGAACGCTCACACAACTGAGTTCTTCATCTTCAGACTGTAGTAAGGGTGCCCGTAATGGATAGCTTGCTTCCGGCGAGAGGTAGTGCATTGTGGGCACATCCCATCGTGTCAAATGCTTTTCTCTCAAATGCACTTGGCAGCAGCAGCCGTGGCACTCAAGGAACGCCGCTAAGCCATACTTTTCTGGTTTCGCAGATCGGAGTACCGCAATCGGAAAACGCTGATTCTCACCATAGCTGTGGTGACAACCATCCATTATCTTGGCACGTGGACTTCGCGCCCACCGACACCGCCTTTCGACGTCACCGTGGATTCCGGGTGACATCTGACAGCGCCACCGCTGATTTGCACCACTCCGTGGCGCCACCAGCGCTACAAAAGAAAGGACCCTATCTACCTACGCTTCACTTGGCAGCAGCAGCCGTGGCATCAAGGAACGCCGCTAAGCCATACTTGTCTGGTTTCGCAGGTTAGTCTTTCGCTTGATTACGGCATTTGCCGCCTCTGCTCTCAACGCTTGTCACACCTGCTGCTGCCAAAGTTGTTCCCGCGGTTCTAACAATGCCTAGTAACGCAGAACTTGCTCGTGATGTGGAAGCCTTACGGCTAGAAATCGAAGGAATGCATGAAAACTTACGCATGATCAACCAGCTGTATGAAGAATCCAAGGAAAAGTACGACGCCGTGAGTGCGGAAAACAAAACCCTAACCAAGGAAAACGAAAAGCTGTCTAGAAGGATAGCAGACCTCGAGCAGTACTCTCGTACAAATAATGTCGAAATCAGGGGGGTGCCATCCACACAGGGCGAAAGCTGCGTAGCTGTGCTTCAAAAAATCGGAGAGAAGATTGGATGCCCTGTGGCGCCAACTGACGTAGACACTGTCCACCGCGTCCCAGCAAAGAAAGACAAAAATATAATTGCATGCTTCTGTTCCCGCACTAAAAAGGCTGAATTCATAAGCAAAGCTCGAAAAGCACGCCTAAACGCTACGACACTCAGCTTCCCTCCCTCTGCAGAGACTAAAGTTTTTGTCAACGACCACTTGATGCAAGACAACAAACGTCTGTTCGCGCAAGCTCTCGAGCTAAAAAGGCAACACAACTGGAAATTCCTGTGGACGGATAATTGCTGCATTAAAGCCCGCAAGACAGAGGGAAGTTGCGTGTACGTCATTTCTTGCACTAGTGACCTTTCGCTAATCACTCCGTAGCTGTCTAATCTTCCTCGTTTTCATATTCAATCAGACCTACATTCAAGACAATGTATTTCCCTTCAGAAGAACTGAAATGTTCACTTAATAACACCAAACACATCCACAAATCCCTGATACATTTCAACATACGTAGCCTTTCAAAGAACTGATAGCATGGTAGATTTCTTTTCTAATCTAAACAACCCCTTCACTATCATCTGCCTCTCGGAAATATGGCTGTCAAACGCTGATATTGTGTTATTTGGCATTCCCGGATATACAATGGAAGCATGTGTCCGTAAGGACACCCGATATGGCGGTTCAGCCATTCTGGTTCAAGATAATCAGTCGTATCGTCGTCGCCACGATCTGTCTTTCTCGTGTTCTAATGTTGAATCTGTATTTTTGGAATTCGACACGTCATTCCTTTCCGCTAACAGTAGAAACACAATCATTGGATCTATATATCGTTCCCCGTCATCTTGTCCTGCTCTCTTATGCTCTCAGCTGGATGCTATCTTAAACGTCATTGCTAATGAAAACAAGAATGTCATCATTCTCGGTGACATAAACATAGACATTACTAACCCTACTGATAATCATTGCTCTAACTACACCGCATGCTATGAAGGCCATGGCCTAGATTCACTAATAACTGTCCCCACCAGATGTGCCCCTTGTGGTTCTCAATCATTAATAGACCACATATTATCAAATTTACAAATTGAGCAACTTGCTGGTGTAATCAATGTTCCTATTACGGACCACTACCCCGCGTTTGCTCTGTTAAACTCAACCAAGGTCCCAATGCATAGAAACACAAGAAAATCCAACTTTAGCACTTCCAAGTTCATCAAACAAATTGCAGAGATAGACTGGAAATCTATTCTTTCGACAACTGATCCAGTCGTAGCATTCGAGCAATTTAATAACTAAGTTAGAACCGTGTACTCAGAGTGTACAAGCATAACACAGGTTTCACACTGGCTTTCAGCTCCGAGAAACCCATGGATAACAACAGCCCTCTTACAAAGCATTAATAAACGTGAAAAGCTTCACAAAAAGGTCAAGCGTCAGCTTTTCAATGTAACGTTAAAGTCGCGATATGTAACTTATTCTAATACACTCGGTAGACTCTTGAAAGAAGCTAAGCGCGCCTACTTTGAGAATGCAATAATTAAACACAAAATGACACTCGTAATACATGGGATACAATCAGGTCATTTCTTCATTTGTCTTCACCTAGCCGCGATCCTAATAGACTGAATACAGGAACAAGGGTGGTAACGGAAGCCACTGACATCGCAAATGGAGTTCAATGCTTTCTTCTGTCCTACACCTGATCATTCACCCGACAGTATACCACAGTCAACTACTCAATCAGACCCCTTATTCATTTTACCTATATCCCACATCCACCGAAAGAAGTATCCGATGCAATCACTAGTTTACGGACTACTGGACCCGGTCTTGACGATTTACAGCCCTCTAAAATCAAATTAATATCACCTCACATTGTCGACGTGCTCACACATATAATTAACTGCATGTTTAAAACAGGTGTTTTTTCCAATGAGTTAAAGCACGGTAAAATAACTCCCATATTCAAAAAAGGTGACAAAGAATTAATATCGAACTATTGGCCAATCTGTATGCTACCCTTTTTAGCAAGATCATAGAAAAGCTACATGTTAACCGCTTAACAAACTATTTCCAAAAATTTAGTCTCTTATCACCTGAACAACATGGGTTTCGCAGAAACTATTCCACTGAAACAGCTATTTTATCATTCACTGACAAAATAAAGCATGCCCTTGACAACGGCCATATTGTCGGCTCAGTATTTGTAGACTTTAGCAAGGCATTTGACACCATCTCTCATGACATCCTATCTCATAAGCTAGAAGCTGTGGGCAATCGTGGCCCAGCATTTCACTCATACGCAGCTATTTAACTAACAGAATGCGATTGTAAATTTTGAAGG
Source organism: Hyalomma asiaticum (assembly GCA_013339685.2). Taxonomy (NCBI): domain Eukaryota; kingdom Metazoa; phylum Arthropoda; class Arachnida; order Ixodida; family Ixodidae; genus Hyalomma; species Hyalomma asiaticum. The sequence goes on along the minus strand of CM023482.1, from coordinate 67,237,990 downwards.
TCACTATCACATGTTAAATCAGTCATAATGAGTGTCCCACAAGGCTCGATTCTAGGTCCCCTCTTAGTATATTTATGTACCACTATATTTACTTCTAGCGATGCAGAAATACATAATAACCCGGACTCACCTTCGGAACTATGTGGCAAAAAACTCGTATCATGCATCTAAAACCCATTCATGCTTTCTCATACACATAAACCGTGTCCATCCCATCTGCACCCCCACTCATCCTTAATGATCATGTTCTTTCACCTGCAACGAAGTCATCTTTCTTGGGTCAAGCTTGATCATCATCGGAGGTTAACCTGCATGCTGAAATATCTCAAAAAAGATCAGCTTTTGGCATCAGAGTACTAATTGTAACACGCTCGTTTTTCCCACAGCATAATCAGAACTTCCACTTTATTAGCATTTATACATTGCCGCCTTCAATACTGCATTTCCGTCTGGGGAAACACATATACCACGCATTTAACACATCTACAACATTTACAGAATCAGACCTTGCGGATCATAAGTTTTTCTAGCTACATGTCTCATTCGGTACTAAATTACACTTCATTAAGCATACTACCACTACGCTACATGGTTCAGTTCAAACTGGTTTTACTAATATATCGCACACTTAACTATGAAATCGCTATCAACATATTCATGCATCTACTCTAACTAATAGTAACAACACTAGATTTTCATCTAACAGCAACATTTTACTTCCCCGAATAAACACTAATTATGGGAAATTCACAGCTTTATTCACTGCCATTCAATACTGGAATACATTGCCATTAGATATTAAAAGCATGCCACACAACAATAATATTCAAAAAACATAGACACACCTACCAACAACACTGCTCGCTATCGATTCATTGTGATTATATACCTAAACGTAAACCATTTCATTCGTTTCGTTATAATACCACTTCTATAATATGTATCACAGAATTGTGTCGAACTTTTTTCTCCAATTTTTTAGTTTCTTGTTTCTAGAAATTTAAGATTTCATGTCGTTAAAATCAGTTGCAAGCATGTTTCATTTATTTATATATCAATTGTACACCGTGTTCTTTGATAAACCCTTATGTTTATATAAGTTACGTTGATTGCAATTTTTATCGTTTATAATGAGTTCTGTACTGTATTGTTCGTAAATTACAGTTCTTGTAAACACTTACCTTTTGTTGGTTCTTTCCATTATTGTTCTTTTTTCCTGTATGCCCTGCTTATTATTTTCTAATATCTTTTTTTTTCTTTTTTTTTCTTCTACTCATTAACTGCTTTCTGCCATTTTATGCAATTTATTGATATTGACAAATGACTAATAGGAGGTCCCCCTGACAGTTTTGTAACTCCGGGACCTCCTTCTGTACTAATGATGAATAAAGAATTGAATTGAATGATAGTGAAGACGCCAGATATAATAGAAACGTGTACTGAAACACGCAACCTTTTTTTTAAATTCTGCTGCAGCAGCATTCAAGTGGCTTCGGGGAAACAGCTTTAGAAAGAACATGGCTGCTGAAAGCGATGATAACCAATGAGATGCACCAATGGCACATTAAAGTTTTTCACTATGAAAGTGGAGACAAAATATCTATGGACTTCAGGAATGCTTATCTATTTGTTGGCTTTGGTAGTACTCAACAGAATACAGCAAAAATTTGCACTGATACACTGCATGTACATTGTTACACACCAATACAATGTTCACTTGATACGCAGCACACTGAGTAGAAATGCAAGTACATGCACACACAATTGCACTCACATAGACATCTACACAGACACAAAAGGTGATTAACATGGCTTAGCAAAATAGAGCAGCCTGCTTTAATGATGGCCTATGCCTCAAACAGAACGCTCACACAACTGAGTTCTTCATCTTCAGACTGTAGTAAGGGTGCCCGTAATGGATAGCTTGCTTCCGGCGAGAGGTAGTGCATTGTGGGCACATCCCATCGTGTCAAATGCTTTTCTCTCAAATGCACTTGGCAGCAGCAGCCATGGCACCAAGGAACGCCGCTAAGCCATACTTTTCTGGTTTCGCAGATCGGAGTACCGCAATCGGAAAACGCTGATTCTCACCATAGCTGTGGTGACAACCATCCAGCTATCTTGGCACGTGGACTTCGCGCCCACCAACACCGCCTTTCGACGTCACCGTGGATTCCGGGTGACATCTGACAGCGCCACCGCTGATTTGCACCACTCCGTGGTGCCACCAGCGCTACAAAAGAAAGGACCCTATCTACCTACGCTTCACTTGGCAGCAGCAGCCGTGGCATCAAGGAACGCCGCTAAGCCATACTTGTCTGGTTTCGCAGGTTAGTCTTTCGCTTGATTACGGCATTTGCCGCCTCTGCTCTCAACGCTTGTCACACCTGCTGCTGCCAAAGTTGTTCCCGCGGTTCTAACAATGCCTAGTAACGCAGAACTTGCTCGTTATGTGGAAGCCTTACGGCTAGAAATCGAAGGAATGCATGAAAACTTACGCATGATCAACCAGCTGTATGAAGAATCCAAGGAAAAGTACGACGCCGTGAGTGCGGAAAACAAAACCCTAACCAAGGAAAACGAAAAGCTGTCTAGAAGGATAGCAGACCTCGAGCAGTACTCTCGTACAAATAATGTCGAAATCAGGGGGGTGCCATCCACACAGGGCGAAAGCTGCGTAGCTGTGCTTCAAAAAATCGGAGAGAAGATTGGATGCCCTGTGGCGCCAACTGACGTAGACACTGTCCACCGCGTCCCAGCAAAGAAAGACAAAAATATAATTGCATGCTTCTGTTCCCGCACTAAAAAGGCTGAATTCATAAGCAAAGCTCGAAAAGCACGCCTAAACGCTACGACACTCAGCTTCCCTCCCTCTGCAGAGACTAAAGTTTTTGTCAACGACCACTTGATGCAAGACAACAAACGTCTGTTCGCGCAAGCTCTCGAGCTAAAAAGGCAACACAACTGGAAATTACTGTGGACGGATAATTGCTGCATTAAAGCCCGCAAGACAGAGGGAAGTTGCATGTACGTCATTTCTTGCACTAGTGACCTTTCGCTAATCACTCCGTAGCTGTCTAATCTTCCTCGTTTTCATATTCAATCAGACCTACATTCAAGACAATGTATTTCCCTTCAGAAGAACTGAAATGTTCACTTAATAACACCAAACACATCCACAAATCCCTGATACATTTCAACATACGTAGCCTTTCAAAGAACTGATAGCATGGTAGATTTCTTTTCTAATCTAAACAACCCCTTCACTATCATCTGCCTCTCGGAAATATGGCTGTCAAACGCTGATATTGTGTTATTTGGCATTCCCGGATATACAATGGAAGCATGTGTCCGTAAGGACACCCGATATGGCGGTTCAGCCATTCTGGTTCAAGATAATCAGTCGTATCGTCGTCGCCACGATCTGTCTTTCTCGTGTTCTAATGTTGAATCTGTATTTTTGGAATTCGACACGTCATTCCTTTCCGCTAACAGTAGAAACACAATCGTTGGATCTATATATCGTCTCCCGTCATCTTGTCCTGCTCTCTTTTGCTCTCAGCTGGATGCTATCTTAAACGTCATTGCTAATGAAAACAAGAATGTCATCATTCTCGGTGACATAAACATAGACATTACTAACCCTACTGATAATCATTGCTCTAACTACACCGCATGCTATGAAGGCTATGGCCTAGATTCGCTAATAACTGTCCCCACCAGATGTGCCCCTTGTGGTTCTCAATCATTAATAGACCACATATTATCAAATTTACAAATTGAGCAACTTGCTGGTGTAATCAATGTTCCTATTACGGACCACTACCCCGCGTTTGCTCTGTTAAACTCAACCAATGTCCCAATGCATAGAAACACAAGAAAATCCAGCTTTAGCACTTCCAAGTTCATCAAACAAATTGCAGAGATAGACTGGAAATCTATTCTTTCGACAACTGATCCAGTCGTAGCATTCGAGCAATTTAATAACTAAGTTAGAACCGTGTACTCAGAGTGTACGAGCATAACACAGGTTTCACACTGGCTTTCAGCTCCGAGAAACCCATGGATAACAACAGCCCTCTTACAAAGCATTAATAAACGTGAAAAGCTTCACAAAAAGGTCAAGCGTCAGCCTTTCAATGTAACGTTAAAGTCGCGATATGTAACTTATTCTAATACACTCGGTAGACTCTTGAAAGAAGCTAAGCGCGCCTACTTTGAGAATGCAATAATTAAACACAAAAATGACACTCGTAATACATGGGATACAATCAGGTCATTTCTTCATTTGTCTTCACCTAGCCGCAATCCTAATAGACTGAATACAGGAACAAGGGTGGTAACGGAAGCCACTGACATCGCAAATGAGTTCAATGCTTTCTTCTGTCCTACGCCTGATCATTCACCCGACAGTATACCACAGTCAATACTCAATCAGACCCCTTATTCATTTTACCTATATCCCACACCACCGAAAGAAGTATCCGATGCAATCACTAGTTTACGGACTACTGGACCCGGTCTTGACGATTTACAGCCCTCTAAAATCAAATTAATATCACCTCACATTGTCGACGTGCTCACACATATAATTAACTGCATGTTTAAAACAGGTGTTTTTCCCAATGAGTTAAAGCACGGTAAAATAACTCCCATATTCAAAAAAGGTGACAAAGAATTAATATCGAACTATTGGCCAATCTGTATGCTACCCTTTTTTAGCAAGGTCATAGAAAAGCTACATGTTAACCGCTTAACAAACTATTTCCAAAAATTTAATCTCTTATCACCTGAACAACATGGGTTTCGCAGAAACTATTCCACTGAAACAGCTATTTTATCATTCACTGACAAAATAAAGCATGCCCTTGACAACGGCCATATTGTCGGCTCAGTATTTGTAGACTTTAGCAAGGCATTTGACACCATCTCTCATGACATCCTATCTCATAAGCTAGAAGCTGTGGGCAATCGTGGCCCAGCACTTTCACTCATACGCAGCTATTTAACTAACAGAATGCAGATTGTAAATTTTGAAGGTTCACTATCACATGTTAAATCAGTCATAATGAGTGTCCCACAAGGCTCGATTCTAGGTCCCCTCTTATTATCTGTTTGGTGCAAAAAAAACAAACTTCGTATCAATGCATCTAAAACCCAATTCATGCTTTTTCATACAAATAAACGTGTCATCCCATCTGCACCCCCACTCATCCTTAATGATCATGTTCTTTCACCTGCACACGAAGTCATCTTTCTTGGGGTCAAGCTTGATCATCATCTTAAGTTTAACCTGCATGCTGAAATTATCTCAAAAAAGATCACTTTTGGCATCAGAGTACTAATTTTAACACGCTCGTTTTTCCCACAGCATATCAGAACTTCACTTTATTACACATTTATACATTGCCGCCTTCAATACTGCATTTCCGTCTGGGGAAACACATATACCACGCATTTAACACATCTACAACATTTACAGAATCAGACCTTGCGGATCATAAGTTTTTCTAGCTACATGTCTCATTCGGTACTAAATTACACTTCATTAAGCATACTACCACTACGCTACATGGTTCAGTTCAAACTGGTTTTACTAATATATCGCACACTTAACTATGAAATCGCTATCAACATATTTCATGCATCTACTCTAACTAATAGTAACAACACTAGATTTTCATCTAACAGCAACATTTTACTTCCCCGAATAAACACTAATTATGGGAAATTCACAGCTTTATTCACTGCCATTCAATACTGGAATACATTGCCATTAGATATTAAAGCATGCCACACAACAATAATATTCAAAAAACACATGAAGACACACCTACCAACAACACTGCTCGCTATCGATTCATTGTGATTATATACCTAAACGTAAACCATTTCATTCGTTTCGTTATAATACCACTTCTATAATATGTATCACAGAATTGTGTCGAACTTTTTTCTCCAATTTTTTAGTTTCTTGTTTCTAGAAATTTAAGATTTCATGTCGTTAAAATCAGTTGCAAGCATGTTTCATTTATTTATATATCAATTGTACACCGTGTTCTTTGATAAACCCTTATGTTTATATAAGTTACGTTGATTGCAATTTTTATCGTTTATAATGAGTTCTGTACTGTATTGTTCGTAAATTACGTTTCTTGTAAACACTTACCTTTTGTTGGTTCTTTCCATTATTGTTCTTTTTTCCTGTATGCCCTGCTTTATTATTTTCTAATATCTTTTTTTTTCTTTTTTTTTCTTCTACTCATTAACTGCTTTCTGCCATTTTATGCAATTTATTGATATTGACAAATGACTAATAGGAGGTCCCCCTGACAGTTTTGTAACTCCGGGACCTCCTTCTGTACTAATGATGAATAAAGAATTGAATTGAATGATAGTGAAGACGCCAGATATAAGAGAAACGTGTACTGAAACACGCAACCTTTTTTTTAAAATTCTGCTGCAGCAGCATTCAAGTGGCTTCGGGGAAACAGCTTTATAAAGAACGTGGCTGCTGAAAGCGATGATAACCAATGAGATGCACCAATGGCACATTAAAGTTTTTCACTATGAAAAGTGGAGGCAAAATATCTATGGACTTCAGGAATGCTTATCTATTTGTTGGCTTTGGTAGTACTCAACAGAATACAGCAAAAAGTTGCACTGATACACTGCATGTACGTTGTTACACACCAATACAATGTTCACTTGATACACAGCACACTGAGTAGAAATGCAAGTACACGCACACACACACAATTGCACACCCATAGACACCTACACAGACACAAAAAAAGGAGAAAATGTCGCAGCATTGATGTCTATAGGTGCAGATGTTGCTATATTTTCATTAAAACTTATTTAATGTGGATCAGAGTAAAAGCCCTTTAACAATGGCAATGTAATCACCTGACCGCCTAGTGATAATCATAACAGTTCCACATTCTAAGCATCAGCATAATTAGGTGTCACTGGCCAAACTCATTGTGACATGTAAGTCGCAAAAATTGTGACACACATATACAAGAAACATTGTAAAGCCATTGAAGCAAAGTGACACAAAACTTTGAAGGTCAGATGATGAGATAAATTTCCATGGACACACAAATATAATTTTCGAAACATCAACAGCCAGTACAGCCTAGAACTTATTTAAAATCAATTTCAAAAGATGTGCAGTGGAACTGAGTGGCCAACGGAGGACCTCGCAACACTGACGTCTAACAGGGTTTTGTGTACATAAACAACAGCCAACGTTATCACCAGTTTGCCTTGGCCATCACTGCTGCCACTGTCAGTTTGCCGGGCTGTTTGCTCAATGCGTGAATTCTCTTCTGTTGTTTCGTTCTCCATACCAGAGACCTCAATTTTTGGGAGCCGCAAGCACTAGAGGCCCTGCGTTCTCCACAGACTCTTTGGTTCCCCCGGCAGTGGTGCACTATTCTGGGGGTACGTTACTCCATAGACTTCTGCTAACAGCTTCAGGTGCAAGGATGCACAGATGTGGCAGCCATGTGCACATGCTGCCAAGCATGGTGCGTGTGTCACAGTACTGTGTAGTTTCACGGCCAGTTGTGTTTACTCAAAAACTCTATCTTTCTTGGCACTGAAATCAAGGCTTTGACGGACACCCATCTGGTCGGGAAGAATCAATGATTGTGAACAAGGCTCCAGTGCCGAAACATCAATACATTTTTATTCTCTGGTGGTCAGTGTCCTCATCCCTGTTACTCAATTTCTTGGCGCTCCTTGAAACTGAAAGTGTCATTGACCACCGTAAAAACACCTCTAATTAAGTAACCATCGCATAGTTAAGAACAGGAGGTTTTCCCAAGTGAGAAGTGTGCCATAAGCCACTAATTGCAGCCAAAAAAAAAAAACATGTCAAGTTTTTGTGCCACTACTGTTTTCAACCTCAAGGTGAGGAGAACTTAAGAAAGAGATTATTCTTATAAAATGCAAGTTTACTGTAGTAATGGGTGAAATAATTCAAAGTACCCATCATATTCTTCCAGCTAGGCAGCAACTACCAACATTACTAGAATAAACTCAGTTTCGCAGCTCCGTATCTCCGCCAGCGGAGGAGGCTGGCCCGAACGGCGGTCGCGTGAACTTGCGGCGCTGCAGTCACGTCTTGCGCTACTCTCGGCGTGTCGTCTGCTACGGCGGAGCACAGCGACGGTCCGCCGCGCATTTGCGCACGGGGGCTCTCTAGTAGTGCTATTGCGATAGAACATTTATCGTCCTTCCAGTCGACGTTCCCGCATCCCATTCGTGCACATGCATAAGGTCGTCTGTTTGCATCAACCCACATGCACTGCTCATTGGATGGCACGGGTGTTGAATTTTTATGCCTGGTGTCTCAAATGGCCCCACTAACGCCAAACTGCTGCCACATGGACTTGTTATTCCCGGCACCGTCGCTCACCACGGCAAAACGGCCGCACCGTACTTGGGCAGCTGCAAAACGGCTTCGAGCACAAGCTCGGCCAACACACGGCCAGGTTCGGTGCCCTTTGTGCCAAAACTTGCTATAGGCTGTACCCATTACTTCAAACATGGACATGAACATAAACACCAACGCATAGTAGGCTAACTGGAAGCTGTGCCCTCCTTCACGATCCACTCGTGAAAAACAAAGGCATCTATTTTGCAGGCAGATTTGTTAAACTCGTAAGAATGCCTGAGCTTCATTTCATCAACAACAAGCGTCCCCTAGCTGCTTGCTCATTTGACGTTGTATGTCTTCCAGACAGACGGCTTGAAATCCATATTTACATTAAATGCCCTTCAGTATTTGTGCCAGCCGGTTCGTGGTTGGCAGTGGTAGAGGTCTACCAGCAGCCTTTAGGCCCGTGGGCTGCCGCCTTTAGGCCCGTGGGCTGCCGATTCGTACAAGCATGCAGTTAAGCAACCATTCTGATTGTACCGCATTCCACACGGTGCTTTTGCTTTGATTTTGCAAAATTCAGTTGCAACCGCCACCTTTTCGAGCGGTGGGAGGCAGTCCAGCTGCTTGTTCAGGCACTCCTCCAAGGTCGTTTCTGTCACTCCTTTCAGTTCCATGACTTTTTTCTCCTGCTTCTCGCGAGCTGCTGTGGCCCTAAGCAATGTTCTTCTGAGATTCTTCATCTTAACATTCTTAATGGTTGCCTTCGCTGGTGTCTGCAGTAGCACCTTTCTACGGTCCTTTAAACATTTTGGACAGATCAGGCGTGACGTGAGAACCAAGCAGTTTTTGAGCGTACTCTGTTGCTATCGTTCACACACCTTCAGTTCGTCAACTTCCCAGAGTAGATGTTCCGTGCCCACAGCACATCTAAGACTGTTTGCGCTGCGTTCTGTAGCTGTTCACTGTGCAGTTAAACTGCTCATCAACTACAACTGTTTTTTGCACAAGCAAGTCCCCGTTCACGAGCCGGAGAGTATCAAATATTCTGAACCTCTGTTCGTTACCTCGTCGTAAAAACACTCAAAAAGCCATTGCTTTGAGGACAGTGCGACAGTTGACAAGTGATCGAATGTGAATGTGATGCAAGGGCAATTCCGTGTCCCGGCAGTGTTGGTAATCGCTTGTCCTTCGTCTTGCTGTTCTACTTCTGACGGCTCCTCCGCCGACGAGCTGGGCACTGGGCTTTCTCGGGAAGCCATGCGTTTTTCCGGGGATTTGCGCCTTGACCGTGAAAATTTTGGCTTAGATATATGGGGTGGAAGTGCTGAGAACAAGCGTACCAAGCGCTAGCTGCAATCTTCCCCGAGGGATCAGAACTTATTGTCCAGAAAAAACGTGAAGGTAGTGCTTTATAATGTTGCCATGCTCAAAATGAAGGTCGCAGAGTTTGCATTTCGGAGTAAGCTTTCAACTTTGCTACTTTAAGCTTGCTCCCGCCTTCTGAATTCCGTAGGCTCTTTTGGTGGCCCGAAGTGGCGTGAACAGGGGTCATCGTTGTGCTGTCTGCAATGATGCACCCCGGTCTTGCACCTCGGCGCAAAGCAAGTCGGCATAATGCGTGTATGTGTCTTCGTCCAAGGCACTTCGGATGGGCAAAAACAGTTCAAAAATTACGAGTGAACAAATCGTACCAGTTGCTGCAACCTGCGTGCACGTTGACTGCGCCGTCACAACAAGCGCCGGTGGCGGGAGCCAACGGCAGGCGGAAGACGTGACCACAGCGCCACTAGTCCTCGCGACCGCCACGCGGACCGCTTCTCCGGCGGAGCTTTGTAACTGGGTTTATTCTAGTAACGTTGGCAACTACGTCGCTTTCGAGGCAGCTTTCACGGCTACAAAAGCAAAGTAAAAAAAAAATATCAAGGCAGTATGATGATAAATGGCCTATGAAACGTATGCTATATCAAGCCCAGAGGCTTACACCATAAATGCACATTAGCAGCTGCTACGAGTGCCAACAAATGCTTGTTGCCCTTGCAAACATGCAATAACAGGAATACCATGCAAGTACAAACTCCACCAAAATGTGCTGGATAGCATCAGAAGCCACTTCAGCAACAAAAGTAACCTAAAACGGCTGTGAATATTGCTACTTAATGAGGTTAACTACACGCAAGGCTTCACCTTCAAAAAGGCCTCATGCAGAATGGATGGCTGTTTTTAATACTGTGAAGTCAGAGCACAATATGCCAATCACCTTGCTGATTGTGCAATGGTACTAACATTTGTTCCATTGCTCAGTAGCTACAGCCCCATCACAGTCACCTCAGCGCTGCATAGGTGGTTTCGCCAGATTCTACACGCTAGGCTGATAGGTGGACTGAGGAAGCCTGGGCGAGTCGCAGAATGGGTTCACACCCGGCCGCTGTGTTGAGGACAACTTTTTCGTGGTTCTGCAGGCAATAGAAATTGCACATAAGGAAAAATGTTCTATTATGCTTGCTTTAGTTGAAATAAGCCAAGCATATGACAGCATTGACCAAGCCATGCTGTTGCATGTGTTGCGAACACTTGGATTGCTGACAGAGTGGCTGGGTTTGCTGCAAGGCCTCTATGCAGACATGAAGGCGGTGGTTCAATGGGAAACCCTGATCACTAGAGACCGGATTTTAGGCAAATGCCTATTTTATTCTTTGCACTCCTCTCACCCCACTTTGATATATGAGCATGAATTAAAGGTTAAGAAGGGCCTTTATGGTGTTTTCATAGTGCCTACAAACGCCTATTTTTGCATTTGTGCCTAAATACCTATAAATGGCTATATTCGAAATCAGCACCTATGTGAGCTCTATTTAGCCTCAAGTTCTGGTTTTGACTGCAGCTTGAGACCATTATTCATGTTACCAGGCAACACGGACTGTTCGGAACTCCATCATGTTCAACCTAGTCCTCTACTTCAATGAACTCCTGGAAAACAAGTGCTAGCAGCACTGAAATGGGACGCGCCGGCCAGCATATGTCGCCGCACTGACATGGCGTGAATGGTTGAATGCGAAACCACGGAAAGCAGTCAGGTGAAAGGAGAGTGAAGAGTGAAGAAGAAAGACGTGATGTGCATGTAGCTTTTGTTTTGTTTGTAACTTACTGTTTAAGGTAGTCACCGCCAGGGGAGAGAGAGATCAAACTTTATTGTAGAGGTAAAACTTTATTGTCGCCGGGGAGAAATGGGCTCTCTGCGATTTGGCCTGGCTAGGGAGGCTACATGTTTAAAACAGCACTTGCATGTTGGCTGCCTACAACCCGGCCATCCCTGCCTTCTGGTCCCTTAGCAGTCCACCCTTCTCAGCCATGCCGAAAAGAAAGACACCCAGGAGTGTGTTGATACGACAGTGGACACTTGACTCACCCTGCTACAGAGTAAATGGAGAGACCGTGTTCTGCGAACTGTGCGGGAAAAAGTTGAGCCAACGTGTCTTTTATGTGCCACGAGCGTTTCATTTGATTCCAAAACTGTGAAGTCGTCCATTGCGCCGCATTGGTTGACGTCTAGCCACCATGGCCGGAACTACCTCCTGCCCTCATATGAAGAAACATTAAACAGAATCAGAGAAGAGCTTAGCGACTCCTGCATTTGGATTTTCATAAACGAAACAACAGACGTCAAGGGGCGCTTCGTCACTCACTTTCTAGCTAGGAAGCTTGCAGCACACAAGAAAACAAGGGCTTTCCTTGTAAGTTCGAAGCCTTTGGAGAGAACAAACAGGGAGTCCATAGCATACTTTGCAAACGACTCCCTGAAGGTTCTGTACCCCACAGGAGTAGATGACACCAAGGTTCTGTTGATCTACACAGACGCCCCAGCCTACACGCACAAGGCAGGTCATCTTCTGAAGGCCTTCTACTCGCAGATGGCTCCATTGTGTTTGTGAAGAACTGAGGAAGCACTTCATTGACGTCGACGAGCTCACTGCTTCAGCCAAGGCCGCGTTCCTCAAGGCACCATCTCACGTTCGCTCATTCAAAGAGAAGTTGCTGGACATACCCCTTCTGCCAAAGCCCATCGTCACACGTTGGCGAACATGGCGAAAGGCTGTTGAGTAACAACTGCTACTTTTCGGACATCAAGGTTGTGATTCACGTTCCTTGCAAATACTATCAAGAAACTTGAACGTTCGGGAGAAACTCTATATACAAACATAGCGTTAATTTTCTATGCACCGCAAAGAATCGCCACCGTTTGAAGGACCAGCAGCCGAAAAGGCACGTGCGAAGTTACAATCGGTCTTGGACAAGAACGAGGATTTTCTGTACTTAAAGAATTTTCAGGAGTCCTTGCTGGTGGGTACTCTAGGATCGCAGTGTCAGTTAAGCCATCGAATGTTCTCAAGTACAACTATGCTCCAATAACATCTGTCAATGTCGAGCGTTCCTTCTCAGCGTACAAGCTCATTCTCAACGACAGGAGGCACAATTTTGAATAGAAAAATCTGGAGATGGTCGTAGTTTGCTATTGTTTCCACAATTTTCACAGTGATTCTTAGACTACGTTCCGTGTGCTCTCCAAACAGATTTCCTCAAACATGTGCACTTCAAAATGGGCAGAACTGTATTTGGCAGTGTTGGGACGTCTTGCCTGTACAATTCAGAGGGAGTCATTGTATATGTGAAAATTGCCAGAGTTGTACCTAAACAGTGCTCATGTAAAACATGTTAATTGCTCAATAAATTGTCATCTCCCTTGAATTTATTATTTGTCCATTTTGTTTGTTGTGTCTTAATTTAATTGCACCAGGCAGACATGAAGTAGCTCTTTCTTTAAGCAATATTCCCAGCTTTCAATTATTCTTTTTTTTTTTTTTTGTGCTGTGCGATGTCAGTGCACGTTAAAGAACCCCAGGTGGTCGAAATTTCCGGAGCCCCCCACTACGGCGTCTCTCATAATCAGAGCTGGTTTTGGGACGTTAAACCCCACATAACAACAACAACAACAATTATTCTTTTTCATGCCTGTTTCACTATATGCAACGCTCTAGTCAGCAACAGTGGCCATTGAACATGAATATGAACAGTGTGCTTGTTGAATTAAGGCATATGATCATCACTAGTCCAGCAGTTTTATGGTACAATTGCACGGCTACGGCCAATTGTTGGTGCCTTTGTGACATCATAAACAATAACAGTTCTTCTTTTCCTGTTGTAGATACAGGTTGACCACATCTTCTCTTGAAATTGTTTGCATTTATGTAAAAATTTATTGTGCCTATATTTATGACATTGGAGGCCTCAAATGTTGTTTTGCCTGCCTATTTTTGGCGTCTAAAATGCACTTTTTTAATGCCCAAAAATCCGGCCTCTACTGACCACACAGCTAGTTGAAGTGTTTCAGGGATTACAACAGTGCTGTCCTATGCCACCACTCCTTTTTATGCTATACATGACTGGAATGGAGAGACAACTATCAGAGAGTGAACTGGGCTTTGACATTCGCTACATGGAGCAGGCCATCAGGCCCACCAGGAGGCTACCACGGCTCTTCTAAACTGACGACATTGTAATGATGGCTGGGAGGACGTCTGAGCTCCAATCCCTACTGACGTCTGCATAGAAGAGGGCAACAAGCTCAGCCTCAGCTACTGTGCCAAAAAGTCAGCGGCCATGCACTTCCAGCTGGGGCCGAGGCTAGAGACTGTAAACCCTCCCCACCGCAGTTGTGAGGTAGCAATATCCCCCGGGTAGCGACATACAAGTACCTCAGTGTCCCATTGTCTGCAGCAATAAATTCATCTCCAGCACTGGAGCTGGAGACGCCATGCATGCGACAGCTGCCCAAAGCCTCCCATCCCCAATGCCTTCTGCGCTGTAGGGACCGAGCTCAACCAAGCCAGTCTCCCGGTTTGGCTGGATCTCACGCCTCCCGTAGGAGCTGCAACCGTACCTAGTACTTATAGCGATCTGCACCACCGCTCAGGCGCCCACTCTTGGCACGGGCACTAGTTAGATGGATGACCGCTAGAGAGCCGCGCTGTGCTCTGATTTTAAGAGCGCTCACTAGATAGCGTGCTGCCTGAGCGGCGGCGCACACACTCTCGGTACGCATGCTAGACAAATAACACCCGCTACAAACAACTCTACGAAGAGCTCAAGGAACTGATAAACGCTAAACATTGAGAATACAGCCATTTGGAAAATGACGAGTTCGTGGCTCAGCTCATTTGAGACTGTAACGTGAAAATCATGAGCAGCGACTGGCTGGTTCAACACATGATGTCCTGTTACGCTCTCCGATGCATGTCAGCCGACTGCAAACATCCCACCACCATCAGACGGACCTGTAATCCAACTGCAACTTCCAACTGCAGCCTGTAATCCAAGATCCATTGGCCATGTACTTTATGGATCACAAAGCTGTCATCTTCAAATGAAAACGGGCCCCCGAACTCATCCAGGGCCGCCCTTCTTGTAATATGTAAACTTGCGTATATATAGTTCATCAAATTGTAAATTGTGTATATAGTGTATCACAATGTAAACTAATAAGCACTGCGTATATAATGTGTACATAACTGTAACGTGTCACATCTTTATATGATAGTAGAAGACTTGTACGGAGGATTCACGGATTTCCCGATCATTTCTGAGCAAGCTCCTCTCACATCATTCACTTCGTGGATATGGTGGGATTTTTTTTAAGCCTCTTGATCTCCAACAGTCACCCACAGAAGCCCAAACAATGTTACGCGAATGAAGAATGCCAGCTGTGCCTCCTTTGTGGTGTCCCAGAGATCTCACGCAGGGCGCAGCAATGTGGCCACCTTCATCTCTCGCAGTTGGCCACCACAGCTCTACAACGCTCGGGCAACACCATGGCCACCCCTGCCACTGTGCAGCCAGCTGTCACTCTTCTGCAAACCCTACTTCCCCAGCTCATCAGGGAAGAAGTCCTTCAGGGCCCGTCCCAACATGAAGCCATGCGTCCAGTTGTTCCTCTATCATTCCCAGAGGATGTATTGGTTGACTTCAACCTACAGTCCCAGGTTCTCTTTCGTTTGCCGGCGAGGGGGGTAAGGGGGGCAGAATAGGGAGTGCTGGGCACAGCCTCCCTTGTCTCGGACAAGACGACAAAGAATGGCCCAGGAGCACGTAGCTCACACCGGGGTTTGGATCAACAGTCAGTCATGAGCTGGCTTTCGAGAAGTAAAGGTTGACAGGTTTTGTTGTCGGTGCCTCTGTGTCTTCTTCGAGGGCCTCAGCTGGCCAGTAGCTCAGATACCACGGCCCTTACTCACAACATTCACTCGCTGCAGCAAATCATGCACTAAGAAGTGGACGCTAGCCCAATCCACAATGGGGCCATGATGAGGATGGAACTCCGTTCCATCCATCATGGCCCCATTGTGGATTGTTGGAATGTAGTTGGTGGAATGTAGTTGTTGCAGCTACAAACTGCAACAACTACATTTGATGACAGCACATTCAGCACAAAGTGCCTGGGGAAGGTTTTCAAGCCAGGTAACTTAACTGTTATTTTTATTGTTTTAGGGCCGAAGCACCTCAGGGTCTAGGCTTGTCCGTCGATGTTGTGCATGCGTTCGTCCCATCCTGGAGGCAGTCCACTCAGACGGTGTCACCTGCTGTCATAAGAGAGCGAATGGCGCGCATTGACTATGGGAACGCTCTTTCTTCAATGAACCCTGCACCAGTTCGCAAGGAACGGGAATGTGCCTTCGCCCACGAGAGACAACACTGACGCAGGCAGACACATTAAGGATAGCCTGAGCGGTCAATCATTCAAATAGAGCCAGCTTTGGAAATTACGTTGAAGCTAGACTAATGAACATAGAACAGATACGACACAGATACACTGCGTCATGCACAAAATGACCACACACACAGGTTGTGAGCTGTGCCTGCATGATATAACTCAATACAGTCAAACCCACCTATAACAATACCAGCTTTAACAATAAATTGGTTATAACAATGAAAAGTCGCTACACAGTAAACTTCTGCATGCTTTCTAGTATGGTAGAATTCCTGGATATAGCGAAGTTTTTATATTCCCCGCCGTTACTCCATAGAAGCACATGTATTTGAGACCTCTATGTAACGAAGTGCCAGCCGGAAACCCCCTCGAAATAACGAATTTTCTCCGCCAACAGCCCAGAGATTTTGACCCAATTTGTCACTTTTGCGCGAGCAACAACTGGAAGCACCTTTTCCGCCGCGACAGAACGCGAAGCAGCGGCGTCGCGCTTGGCACGCTCAAAGGCATGGCAACTGCGAGGTGAGAGCGAGCGCATGTGTGAGTGCGTGCGAGCGCGTGTAAGATGGGCCTGCATCCCTAGACTTGGCGATCTTGCCGCCGCGGGCATGTCCTTTCCCCCTCACTTCAAACCTGATCCCGCCGCTTGCTGCAGCTGGCCTAGCCCGCCAAGCCGGCGCCCTCCTTTTCCAGTTGATGTTGCCGAACCGCACCGGCTTAAGAGAGAAAGAGAAAAAACGAGTTTTTTTTTTTTTTCAACGTGCTGGCAGGGCCACTCTTTGGTTACTACGCAAGTGTCTGCTCTTCATTTCGCTAACCTGACACTAGGTGACAGCGCTTGTTAGGCCTAGCTCGCGTGGTCGCAGGCGGCGCACCTCATGGGAAGCTTGACCTTGACAACACAGGGATCCGGTGCACAGGAAATCGCATTCGCAGGGTGATTCGAGGGCAGTGCGCGTGAAATGATGTAAAAAAAAGAACTGGAGGGAAACAGCAGTAAACTGGAGGTCATGGGTGTGCATTCCGTGCGTGTGTTCGCAGCTGACAAACGGCCGTAGCAGCATTCTCCGTCGCCTTGAAAATCCTATCCTCAGAGGGCGCGTGCGCGAAGTGCTGCTGCTGCGGCTTTTTTTTTTCTTCTTCCCTCCACTCATTGTTCATTCGTTCCGCGCTCCTTCCTCCTCCACGGCGATTCGCTGCGCTCTTTTCAATCAGCACACTTCCTTTGTGAAGCTTGCTCACTACCTCGATTGTCCACGGGACTTCCTGGCTGCCGCATTATAATCGGTCCTTCATCTCACGGGGGGGAGGGGGGGAGGGAGGGGTCAGAAAAATCTGCAATATAGCTGGTCCTGTAAATGTTTTCTCACCGAAAATAAATGTATTGGGTGAAATCTGCCGTCTGTTATGTTTTTGCTTACTTACGCGTTTCTTTTTCGAATTTTCGGTCTGAACCTGCATATAACGAAATCCTCTTTATAACAAAGTTTTCCGGGAATTTGTCAATTTTCTTATATCCAGGTTTAACTGTAGTACGTTAGTGCAACAGCACAGCTCATGCTGTGCACATGTGGCTCTGTTTCGTTCATTCATGGATGCCTTTGCTTCAGCATTGTTGTCAATATGGTGCTGCCATGCAAAAAGCAGAAATTTTTGTCCTTAGAGGATAAAGCTCGCATCTTGGCCAAAGTGGCAGCTGGTCAAAAGAAAGGCGACATTGCTGCAAAGTTTGGAATTTCACCTAGTTCACTGTCAACCATTATTAAGGCTAAAGGATGGATAGAAAAGTGCTTGCATTGGGCACATCATCCAAGTGAAAGAAGATGGCGCCGTTGGTGCATGAGGAGCTCGACAAAGCTGGCTACACGTGGCTTGTTGACATGAGGGCAACGAACATTCCTATCAGCGAGTACTGTGCAGAAAAGGCTTTGAATTACGCCTACCTGTTGGGGATTGACTTCAGGCTAGCAGTGGCTGGCTCACAGAGTTTAAGGCCCGTCACGATTTCGTCGGCAAGATGCTTTGTGGCGAGTCGACCCCAGCAGATACAGGCAATGCGTCTGCCTGAATTTCAGCGAATGTTCCCATGTTGTAGCAGAATTATGCCATGCGTGACATTTACAGTGCTCACGACACGGGCCCTTTTTACGAAATGCTGCTGTCAAAGACCCTCGGAATGAAAGGTCAGTGTTGCCACAGTGGCAAACACCAACGTGCATGGTTCCTACAAGTGCCCACTGCTTGTTATTGGGAAGTGTGCTAGGCCCCATTTCTTCAAAGGCAATGGAGCCTTCCCGTAATGTATGTGACCAATAGCCGGTTGTGGATAGCACAGGCCATTTATTCTGATTGGGTCGTGGAATTTGACTGCTGCATGAGGAGGCAGGGCCAATGGACGTGTTTGTCGTTAGAAAAATTTCTCTGCCCACCGCATCCCAGACACCAAGCTGACACATGTTGAACTTAAGTAGTTTCTGCCTAATTGGACTGCTGTTCTGCCTAATTGTACTTTTGTTACAGCAACATTTAAGAGGGCTGCTACACTCCATGTCAAAAAAAACCAACTGCATGGTGGGACGTAAGTGTGGAGTTTCTGAACAGGTGGTGTAAAAGCTGTGATTAGAGCAAGACCACATTATCACATGCAACACCAAGCATCTACTCATGGGATGAAGTGAGAATGTCTTCCAGAGCATGTGGCATACATAACCAAACTGTTCAATATGTCTCTACCATTGACACATGAAATGGCCATGCAAAAACAAGCACATGTCATTGCTAAGGCAGACGCAGGCTTCTTAGAAGCAGGGAAGAAATGCCCGCGCATTGAACTTCACAAAGAGGTTTCACTTGACAACAACATTAGCAAAAATTAGCTGCCACCCTAACAATTACATTAAAGGGTCCCTGAAATGTTTTTTTGACATTGTGTCATTTATTAGGCAACACAACTGCGAAATCATTCACACCGTAAATAAAGCGAAGCAGCCTGCGCTAAGGTAACTACGGGCTTATTTCTGTCGCCTTCCTCCTTGCCACTGCTCCTCCTCAACTCGAACAGCTGCGGAGTGCGCGCTAGTGACGACTGCGCCTCCCACGTCAGCTGCTGTGCAGAGCCCTCTGTAGCGACATAGCGCCGCGATGTCTTTACTGAGGTCGCCGGCCGCGGCGGTGCTAGCCTCTGTAATAGTGCACCACCGACTCGTGTGTGCGCCGCCAGATGCCGCGAAGATACCGTTGGCTGCCCTTCAGCGCTCGTGACGTGGCGTGGATAGTGCTTTGTGGGAAGGGGCGGTTGAAAATGCTTCGAATCGCGTCGATCTCTCACGATGTGCGTATTTAAAGCTTTGTAGTAAATTACACACTTAACGTAGAGTGCTGATACTGTTGCGCTAATGATCAGAAAGACTCGGGCTATCGGTGCAACGCATTTGTACAAAATCACCAAAACCGTTTCAGGGTCCCTTTAATAAATTTCCTGTGGAATATATGCAAGTCATCTTTCTTTTCACATAGAATGGCGGCCCAGCTACAACTGCGTAAATATCGCAGTGTTTCAACCAGATTCACTTTTAGTTTTCATGCTTTGAACACAAAGTTGTTGTATACAAGTCAAATTCAAGCAAATATGGCAATACATCAAACTCTTCACACACACTGACCCTGGAACTAGTACTGTAGTGCAACATACTCAGAATGATGATCCTATGTTTCCTGTGCCACCATGCTTGGCAGAGTTGGTGGGCTGTCCAGCAGGCTCACAGGCATGGAGCTCCATGTGGCGAGCGAGATTGCCTTTGCTCTTGAATGGTCGCACACAAATGGTGCACATGAACCCAGCTGTGTGGTTCCTGGCATGAGCGTCCAGTCCCTCCTGGCTGGCAAACACAGCTGAGCAGACGATGCACCTGGTAGGCACAAGAGAAAGCCGTTTACTAATTGAGTGACTATTAGAGGTGCAAAAACAAGAAAGTTAATGTTCCCCTTTGTGTGTCAACTGAGTCAATTTTCATTACAAAAAAAAATAGCAGTATATACAGTATTTGTTCCTAGACCACAACTTTATAACTCTGTGTTCCATATGATAAAATTATTAGGGTGTATGAATATCTTAGATTTAGAATCATTTTGGAACAGTGTTTGCTATTATACTCGATTTCCATTCAAATTTTACTATTCTGAATATTTCAAGTTTGTAATTAAGCGGAAAAACATGCTATGTCTCGTGGCAAGTGGCCCACTCCCGCACGTAATATGCTTCACCACATAACATTTGTGTACTGTGGCGAAGCTAGCTCTCACGTGCAGTGGTAAAGCTATCGTTGATGTGCTGTGGCAAAGCTATTAGTCGTGTGCTGCGAGCAAAGCTAACACTCGATTAGTGCAGCGAAGCTTGCACTGAAATACTGAGGCAAAGCTAACACTCATGTCGTACGACGAAGTTAGCTCATGCATATGCACACTTCTCTGTTGGACTGTTCTTTACGCCTAGCTTGAGTGACCTTTTTTCTAGGGACAACATATAGGGGTGCAGTGGCCTAGCACAATAAATTTGTTTCTTTTACCCATGTTTAGCAGCACACCTCTGTAGTTTAACATGGTATTACCTAATTATATTGAAACATTATTGAAAAATATTGAATTTAATTTGCATTTAAACACTAATACTTGAATTCACTTTGCACTCAAAATTACAAAATTTGCACAACTCTAAAAGTACACAAAATAAAAAATTGAAAAGCTAAAATAAAGTCCTGAAACCTTGTTTCTCCTTCCAGCATTTCCTACATTCCAACTTCCCCAAAATTCCACAAGCCTCTCAAATACCTTTTCAGAACTTCTCTGACAAGCGCACATGCAGACAAGAGATGGTTCTTTTTCTCTGTTGACACTGCTAACAAGGCAATTGGACACTATTAAAAAATACAAGTGTGTCACATGCACTTAGATTCAATGCTAAGTCTTACGCATGAATTTAACAGCCGGACATGATGTCAGTATAAAGAGGATTGGTATGTAGATGAAGATCATATAACAGTAGAACCATGCTATGCACAGGTATGGATGGTGGATTTTGCTGCTTATAGATGTTCGAAAATGAGTATACAGTGCCAAAAAAATAGTATTCACAAGTGAAGAAGCAAATAGGACAAGCACCGCCTTTCCTGAGGACAAACACACAGGACCAGCACATGTTCCGCGTGTTTTTTCACTGGTGAAACATCTCTTTACGTGCCTTTCTTCTTTTCATTTCTAAATCTATGAAAACCACATCAATTTGATGTTAATTGGTTTGTTATGCAGAGCAATTTGGACTCATTATGTGGTCCTAGCAAAATATATATTAGCATTACAGGCGCCCTGCAACACAAACAGTCTGAAAACAGTGCTGATCAGTCGTAGAGGCTCAAGTGAACATGCATGCAGAATATTAGATGCGAAGCAGCTCTTTGACTAGCCTGTGTAACGCTGTCTCTCCGTCCGTACGAACGCGCTGCAACGCGCTCCCCTTGCCGCAGGTGTTGGAGCGGTGCCAAGTAGGTCATGCCGCAGCTGCACGTTGACGTCACGCTCCCCTTGCAGTGCGCGCTGACGTAACTCTCTCCCTCGCCTGCCGCGCGCTCGCCGCAGCGCCCACAGCTGCCGCCTGATGGAAACCTGACGCACGCCTAACGTACGTGTCACCTCTCTCTCGCTTCACCCTCTCCACCGCTCACAACGCTCGAGCGCACATCGAGTGGTAATCTTCGATGAACGCTTTACCAGCTTGCAAGGAACAAGAACGCACCCTCGCCCGCGAGAGACAACGCTGACGCAGGCAGCGTCTGCTAGCGTCAAACTGATGCACACACGGTGTGCACCCCACGTGCTGCTTAGCATCGCCTCATGGTCCCCTTCAGCGGGAGATGGAGTAATTTTATTGTACTTCATAGATTTTAAACTAGTTTCAAATACGGCTGGAAACAGTTTGCTTTCCTTTCAATAAGTGATGTCACAACAGCTGCGAACTGTGTCACTTTTGGTGGAACTAGCATTGGCGATTCCATGATTGCAGAGACATCTGCGCTAATGCCTTATGTACTCATTATCTTTGTTCAAGAACTCAAAGAGTTAAGCAATGGAGGCAACGCTCCCCGTGACGTCATTTGTTGAAAGAGTGGGCAATATCGAGCCGTACAGTGGGATCTTGTCATAAGAGGCACTTGGTTATAAGAGAGATATGAAAGTGGGTTGATTAGTTTTCGTGTGTTTGCTATATTAATTGCCTTAATATAACAGCCATGTTTACAACAGACACCTCTATCAATAACAACAACTTTTTCAGGTCTGTAAAGTAAATTCTTCAATGCTTAGAAGGAACACATCCTGGACGTATTCATCTTGTGCAACAGCTGTGCTCCTGAGAGCTCACAGATCATGCAATCACAGGTAAATTGTGCATGTCCCCTTGAGGACGACCAAAAAAGGCGGAAGCTAACGAGGACATTGCAAGGCAGAAAATGCTAGAGTTGAAGTTGATGAACATCGAACGTGCCGGTGGGAGAGGGGCTGGTCGTGCGTGCTATCTCGACAGACACTGGTAGACGGCATCGGTAGACATCAGTAGTTAACCACGCAGTTAACAGCGGCCGTTTCTGGTAATGCCAAACGCAATCTCGACTTTGTAGACATATTTTTATAATCTGAAATGTGCCAAAATGTTTCGCATTGTGCTTACCGCACAGCAAATAGAATTTTCGAGCCTGGAATCACATCGTAAAATTTGGTTACACGAAATTTGACTGATGCGATTCCAGGCTCAAAACTGACGCATCGATTCCAGGCTCGATGCGACTCCAGGCTTGAAATTTGAAGCATTATCAAACTTCATGTAACCAGATTTGTTGATGCGTTTAAAATATGTTTCGGCGAGCACATTTACTGCATTGACCACCATGGACTACTGATGGGGAGCCAAGAATTTTTCACAGGTACCAGAAATGTCGTTGAAGCGGCATTCGTTGTAGTGGGGTTCAATAGTACTGTATTAGAAACAATTGCAAATTCCCTGGTGCGAGAAGTGGTATATATTTGGCTCACATGTCCACAGGAGCCTCCATGACTGATTGGCACCATTCTATAACAATGTTCAAAAAGTGTTGTGAGGAACCTTTGAAAATGGCTTTGCTTCCAAATTAATGCATTGCTTTTATTTTACACTTGCTTACTGCACGGCTTGGCCATGCCTGTAGCACAATGAAAGAGGCAAAATCAAGGCAGTTGATGTTTGAACTCACTAGGCACTGATTACGGTGTTGCATATCTACAATTTCTGGCAGTGGACATGGTGCGAACATCTTGGTAGGCTTGGTGCAGAGGAAATGTTTCCTGTGGTCACACCTCCTGTGTAGCCAGTACATTTAATACAGTGAAACCCCAATTATACGACGTTCTCGGGACCGTGAAAAATCGTCGTAAAATGCGGGCATCGTAACATCCAAACAGAAAAATTTAGACCCTTGAGTGCGCCGCAATCCACTGGTGTGATTCGCAACAACCGTAGCGAAACATGGCACACACTAAATGGGGAATGTGGCCTTTTAAAGTCGAAAAATCGCGAAAAACACGCTCTTCGGAAACCCGCATATTTGCACTGTACGTGTCATAAACTACCCCTCCTGTAATTTTCAGCGCCTAATTCTTCCTAAAACTACTTCATATCAAATATATTACGAGCAGCAGCAGCTGCTGTGCCGCTCAAACACGCTCCGAAACAGCACGACTTCAAGCGAGCGCCGTTCATGCGCCATTCAACCTACCGGCGCCATTTCTGGTTTTGCTTTACATTTGTGTGCCTTTTTTTTTTCCTACCACCGTCGGCGGGAGCAGCGGTGGCGTGGTGGAAGCATGGTCCGCATATGATTAGGGGGGCTCGCGGGGGCATTCGAGTATCCCACACTTGAATGCGGAGCTGTGATTGCGCCAAGCGCGCGCTCCTTGAGAGAGTGAGGGAACGTGCGGCCGCTACTGGCTGCTGCACGTGATGACGCGGTGGCCTTCTCCGGCGGCTGCTCCGTGCGTCGTTCGCTACGGTTAGGGTTAGCGCCTGCTTCGTGGTTGTCGCTGCGATGTCTGCCTTTGTGTGTGCCGCTTCGCTTTTTGTTATCACAGGAGGGAGATAGCAGGAGAACGGGAGATGAGATGGTTGGTCGGGAAGGGTGAAAAGAACGGGGGAAGAGAGCAACCGCGCCACTCTATGCCGCTACTCGTGGCGCCGGCGGTTGATGGGAGGGCCAGGGGAAGACAAACGAATGGCACCGGAAAACCGAAACGAACCGGTTTCCCGAGCGCTCGGCATGCGTAGGGGTGAAAAAGAGCCGGTGCGATGAAAGGCGCCCGCGGGCGCTTCCTTTTTCTTCGCCGTTTGGTCACCCTGCTTCGCGTGGATCGTCGTGTAACGCAGGTTCGGCGTGAGATCGCATCGTATAATTGAAGTTTTTAAAGCATTGTGTCTGTGGGGCTTTCGCCGGGACCGGACTAACCCGTCGTAAAATGCGGGTCGTCGTAAAATCAGAGGATGTAAAACCGGGGTTCCACTGTATTACAACGTGTTTTGAGCTTTTTAATATTATGTAGTGTACGTCTCAACAGTACATGACATATAAATAGAAATCATTACATTGGTCAGATTAGATTAAATGTCCTTTGCTTTATACATATCTGGCACACATAAATGTCCCAAGTACGAGACCTATTAGTACACATGCCACAGTAGCAGCACGACCACCTCAGGACACTGATAATACAGTAAAACCTCGTTATAACGAAGTTGATGGGGGAGCAGTAATTACTTCGTTATAACCATTAGTTTGTTATAACCAATAATTTCATCTATAGTAATTTCAAGGGGAATTGCGAATGCTTCGTTATATCCGATATTTCGTTATATCCGGTTTCGTTATAACGAGGTTCTACTGTAGTGCAAAAGACATACATCTATGTTTTTACTACTGCGATGGCCTTGAAGGCCATAACCATCATTGTCAGGGTTTAGCGATCGGTGTTTATAATTGTGTCAGCTGATTCTTGGGTCAGAATGACGAGTTTAGTATAGATCCGACCTGCATGAATTACTACTTGTAATCGAGCACATTTTACTGTCATTTCATAATGCTTCAATTGCTTCCTCTAAATGGTAACAATACTGTAATTCAGTTACTTCTTTCCTGCAAATGATAATAATATTACAAATTACAAGTGTCTCAGAGACAACTTAATGAACCAACAAACACTGAAGCCCAGGCATAGCGGTAGAGCATCGGACGCATTAACCAAAGGTCATGGGTTCGGTTCCCACCAAAGGCAGGTTTGTCTTTTCGTCCACTTTAATTCCTTTCTACTTACTCCAAAATTACAATACCACAATTAGTAACATGAATAACTTCCCCTGTGCTTTCGTAGGCTTCTAATGTTTGTTGGTTCATTAAGTTGTGTCTAACGAATAAATGAGCCCTTTACCCCTTCCCTCAAGTGTCTCTGAGGCATGTAATGAAGCACCACACAATCACGATCTGCTTTCCAAAGTGTTTGTACGGTGCAACCAGGGTGTCGAACCAAAAAAGATACTGGATCAGGTTCAATATGCACCATTTTTCTCTGGTTCAGTTCAGAGAAATAAATCGAACAGGTTTGCGAACCAGTTAAGAGCAGTAAACTTTGCAATTGACTTTGACAGCGCAGTTTATGCTAGCCTGAAACACTCCAAGCCGCACTGATCAAGTAATGGCATTCAGAAGTTCACCAGGAATGGCATTCACAATGTCGCGCCAAGGTTGTCCATCATAGAAAATTTCAGAAAATAACCTATAACAGCAATAATTTAAGGCCGCTGGGCATTGACAAGGGCCATTCGCGTACTTGTAGCTTTTATAGGACCTGTCATACAGAAGTTACATTTTTGTAATTTCCCATTTAATTCCATCTTCGTTTCCGATCCCATACTGCCAAACATGCACCGCACAAACACAAGTTTTTCCAGACGGAGAAGGCCCGCTAGCACATCGGAAGCAACTAACGGTATTTTCACATAAATCAGCAGAACATAGTAAAAATAGCTAGAGAAGGCATACTGAGAAACATGGTCCTGCTATGAGCAGTGTGTCCCAAGTCTTTGCAGACCTCCTACACTCCCATCTTTGGGACCTATATCTTACGCATCTTTCTTCCTACTGCTAGTCATACAAGAATCGAATAAAACAGCAGAAATTTGTATGAACATTAGGAGGGCAAAATTTCGAGCCACATCGGAAAACAGTTAAAAGCAAAACATCATTCAATATCAAGTAAATGAAATGAAAATAAACGTTTCATAGTCTGATGGCTGTTAAACAAGCGCCCTACATAATATGATACATGCACACCACAACAGGAGTGCGTCCGGAGATTCACGTTGAAATTAGCGATAAAGAGTGGTCAGTTATACAGCATAAATGCATCTATTGTGAAGTACATCTCGTTGACCACATTTGTACTTATGAGTGAATACAAACATGCAGAGAATGGCGACAACATAATTAGCTTTGTCCAAATTGACACAGATAATTGATCAGTTGCATAAAAAGCAAGACTTGCTCGCTCGCAATTTTCTTAAAGGCTCCGCTCAAATATCGCAGAGTTACACTGCAAGGCCAACACAGATCCCAGACGGTCCTTTGGCCTTTTTCGCTGGTACATATACATACAGCACTCTCTGGTATAAACATAGCTGTTTTCATGAACTGTGTATTTTCAGAAGTTTATTAAAAGATGATTTTCTTAAATACGCAGAAGTTCCAATGTGTGATGAAAATAATGTATGTTTTCGTGCTCCATTCCAGCGCAGCAAATTGCGCTAACTTTCACAAGCGATTCCAAAGAGAAAGGATAAACAGTTGTAATTTTCTTAATGAAAGAACGCTGTTTTCTGTAGCCCTTGTTGCTAGGAATCCTGGCCCAGGGCTGTGCGGGAAAGAAAACGGCGGATTGGAAAGGCAAGGCATGCCGTATTGGGGCTCTGAAGGTGCTGATCACCTGGTTATTTAGCGTGCACTGGCAATGCAAATACACGGTCCATAGCATTCCGCCTCCGTAGAAATGTGACCGCCCGACTGGGTTTGCCCTCGCATCTTTCAGATCCGCATTCAAGCACCACTAGACCACAGCAGCGAAAAAATAAGGCAGAATCATAGGAAGAAAATAAGTCAAATAACTTAACCGATAAATGCCCATAAAGAGAAAGGCCAAAATAAATCGTTGCAATGAGGCGCTGCTGCCAGATCGCAGCACCACCTATTTTGAACAGCATTGTCCGAACCGATAACCCATATTACTTTTTTGGTTCAGGTTCGGTTTCGGGTTCAGTTCCAGCCAAAATTATGGTTTGGGCACAGTTTTCGGTTTGGGTTCGGGTTCTGTTCAACACCCTGAGTACAACACTGCACTTCCCTCCAATATGTCTGTGGAAATGGTCTTCAGCGTGGCAGTGGACATCTTCACAAGGAAACGTATGGAAAATGATCAAAGCAAACTTCAAGAGACAACTGCTGATGAAACTGAACAAGAAAACATAAAATATATAAGTGCAGAACACTTATCTAAAATGTTGTGTGGCATAAATAGCGAAGCCGCCAGTGAAATCAAGTTGAGAAAGACGGTACCTCGATGTACATGCCTCAAATTTTCATGTTAAATTTGAAGCTGTACACTGAAACTTGGAACGGTAGCATGCACCACAAAAATAAACCTTTCCAAAAATTTGAGCTACATATGGGCAGGTAGCGATTTTTCCCAGTTGATTTACCAAAGGTTTCACTATTTAAGCCACGCCATATGGGTGCATATTATGTGCTACCTTAATAAAGCACTGCATGAAAAGTAACATAGGGATGTGATCAATTACTCCAAAGTAATTCTTCTATTGCATTTTTAAGGCGTTAATGGTAATTGCAATCGGTTACTTTTTAGAGTGTATTAATTGTAATTAAAATTGGTTACTTTTTACATTTTCAGCAACATGCACATGTCTAGTACAGACACACCTGCACTTAGTACTTGCATAACTTGCACACTCCTTTCTTTTTTAGGCTCAAAAGTAAGGAGAGAGAAAATGTGCGCTAACTACAGGCCAGTGCATATACTATGTTTGATTAGATGATGTAATGGAAAGTGCCACATGTCGCAGAGCTGCGAAAATCGTGACAGCTCTCTGGCTGTCTGCCTACTACCAATTGCGGAAGCCACACAATTCAATACGGGCACAATTGACAAACCTCAGGAATGCTTTTACAGACATTAATCTGGGAAGCACAGTGTTAGACTAATAAACTAATAGACGTACCAGCCTTAATCGTACAGCCATAGGACTCACAGACACATGTGCCAATACACCAGACCAAGTATATCAACACAATAACCGACTTAAACAGTAAATAAGCCAGAAAAGGAGAACTGACGCAAGAGAGGATGCAAGGACAAGCCCTACACACATAATTGTTGAATACCACGGGAGGGTTCGACATTTTTTGGTAATGCATGCACATATAGCATGTTGGGCAAAGGATCTGTGCTCATATCAAGCAAGCACGAGCACAGCACTTGTCTTTATCTCCTCTACTGCACTAACTTAAACTACTGCGCCAGCAAGGCCTGTTCTGGTGCAAAAGTTCAAGCTCAATGGCCTTCGTAGTTTGGATAGACTAATACAGTCGACTCTTGCTACAACGAAATGGACGGTGCGCGGGAAAAATTTCGTTGAAGCGAAAATTTCGTTGCAGTGAAATCGAAAAAATATAACTGACCTGAGCTGGTAGAACAATGAAAGTTTTATGCTTCAATCTTGCGCGCGGCACGCGGCGTCACGGCGGTAGTCAGAAGGGTTCAGAAACCGCGAGTACTGAAACCATACCTGCCAAGTTTGGAGAAACAGAATCCGGGAGATTTACGTATTTACTCGATTCTACTGCGCCCTCGATAGTAACGCGCACCCGTTTCCCGGGACAAAAAAAAAAGAAAGTGAAACATCGATTGTAATGCGCACCCTCAAAAAAAAAAAAGTTGTTAGTAATCAACCTTCTCACATTCATAAAAACAAATGTCGTACTCGTGTAATGAACGCACTCGCATAATAAACAGACCGTTGACTTTGGACCTCTGCAGTCCCTTGAACGGCCGTGCTTCGGCTTTCCCGCTTCATTTGATCCGCGACGTCGCGAAGACGTTTGGCGCGCCGATTCATAACTCCTGCGTCCCGACAAAACTCCCGCACGTTGCCGGGCCTATCCGCGTGCAAGCGGCGGTAACATCATTTACCCGCAGTGCTGCGTTCCTCCGTGCTGTCGCAGTTCCCTCAGGCTCGCCTCCGTGTGCAGCCATGCGCGCTGTGCAGGCTGGCACAGCTAAGCTTAAGCATGATCGGGGCATGGTCTCAGAGATTGCCGCGATGCAGTCTCGGACGTCATGCAGAGCGCACGACTGAGAGGCTCAGGCTCAGCACAGATATGAGGGATAAATGCGATGATGAGCCGTTGATGATGAGCCGATGATGAGCCGAGAATGTGTTCGTTGTGGCGAGCATATTTATGCACTGACTCCTATGGACTGCTGACGGGGATCCGAGAATTTTTCGTTGTACCGGAAATTTCGTTGAAGCGGCGTTCGTTGTAGTGAGAGTCGACTGTAACTGCAATGCTCCACAGTATCAGGCTCTATTTCAAGGCTGCAAAGTTCAGTGACCTTAAGCCTAATGATAGCCCACTGTGAGGAAAGGACACAATATTTGCGTCTAAACCTTAAGACACCAAGGAAACTGAAAGTGAAGCGGACGAGTGGAGGGAAGGTGGCACGGAGGCAGCAACAAAAAAAAAAAAAAAGAGAAGACAAGGAACGGCCGATGGCGCGTGCGAGAGCTCGCGCAAGGAAGCCAGCAGGCAGGCGAAGCCGTGTTCCGCTCGGGAAGAAGAGCTCCGGTCGTCGTCCCTGAGGTGGGCATTGTACCAGGACGCGCCTGCCAGTTCCGGCTCTGGTCGCCTGTTCCAGGTCCCAGGAGGAGCACTTCGAAGCAGGTTCCTGCCAGGGTGCAGTTTGCCGAGGCAGGTTCAGGAACGAGGCCTAACCGGTGCTGTGGACGTGGCTGGAGACTGGCCCTGGACCCCGAGAGTTGCGGCAAGTCGTTGGCTGCAACGTGTCACTCAACGGCGCCGCACACGGTAGCGCATCCGTGTGCCGACGACCGCTCTACTGTCCGACGACCAACCTGTGCCACCACTGCCCTCGCTTGCTCCGACCAGCGCGTCATGCCGGGAAGACGTTGAACACAAGTGTGAGGCACTGTTTCGTTTTTTATACGGGAACGCTTCGAGTAAAGAACGCGGCATGTTAGTGTAGTCGGATGTTGGACAGTATTTTGTTCAGGGCGGACTTCAGCGTATGTCGCATTAAGGTTGCCGACTAGCTCTGTGTTTATAGTTTTGTTTCTTTTCCCTTGACTCTTTACTCTCCTCTTTAGTGTGAACATAAAGTTTGTTTAGTTTTTCTTCCCCTCTCACACGTTCGCTTGAATCCTTTCTCGTCCAAACGCACCAGTCCTCGTGACGAGCGTCCTTTAATCTTTTACACCCACTATACTCTCTTTCCTACTATAGTCTCTTCCAGGAGTTCCGTGCGGCGCTGTGGAAGCTACAGGCCTCTTTGGCCAATCTAGAGGGGGAACACATGTTGAATGTGTTCTTCCATGGCTTTTGGGCACCGCAGTGAAAGCTGCAGCCATAGGAGGATGAAGCAGGGCTCCTATTGGCAGTAGTGGCTCACAGGCGCGTGTCTGAACAATAGCGTTTTGTCTCAATTCGGAAGCATTCTGCACTCAATAGCCTTGTAGCCTTGGCTCTGCTGCATGGAACTAGTGAAACAGAGTATAGGCTATGAATTAACTCACCTGAACGGCACAGCAGTGTGCTCCTCCCGCATGTGCTTGACGAGCGCTACCTTGAAGCCGAATTGACGGCCGCACACGTCACACGAAAATGGCTTTTCACCCGTGTGCCGACGCATGTGCGTCACCATGTTCGACTTGTGGTTGAAGCGGCGGCCACACAGCGGACAGGCAAATGGCTTCTCTCCCGTATGTGTGCGCTGGTGCCGCTCGTATCCAACGCGGTCAGTGGCCACAAACGGGCAGTAGCCACATGGGAATAAACGGCGCTTGCTGCCAGATGGTAGCCCTGCAGGAAATACGAATTTTTTTCCTTTATTTTTTTTACATAAGAGAGAATTCAGCACCACAGGCAGTTGTACAACAATTTGCCTTAGCTTCACTGAGAAAGCACACTGGCAGCTCCTTGCAGCCAGCCCCATCTGACAGATTAGTTATGTCTTGATAGACAGCACAACAGCAATAGAAAGCATGCTACCAAAGCTGCATGCTACCACAAAGCTGAGTCTTGCATGCTTTCATTTATGTAGTGTACTTGGGAAACATACAGTTAAGGCTATTGTAAATGGACTGGGTTGAGTACAGTGTGTAGTCCCACAACAACGCTAAGGAACTGGTAAGTACTGTATGCTTAATGAGGTAATGATACCAAGCAAATCTTCATGCTGACTTATTTTAACGGTTACTTTGATAAACCACCGTGCAGCAATGTCCCCAGTTAGCACTCAAAGCCAGATTGAGCCTTGTGCCTAGTAAAGCAAAGAAATAATTGAGAAAACTGAACAAATCACGCTCCGGTTTTGAAGGAAATGTACAACGGGAGAAACTGCACCAGAGCAATGCACTCCACTAGTAAGGACATCTAGGAACACAAATACCGAAAATTATTCAAGTGAGGATAGCTGCATCACACGCACACTAATAACACTGCACTAATAATGACTAATGTAAAAAAGTGAAAAATCTACACTTGGCAGTGGTGAACGAAACTTGCTGCACTTGTGAGACTAGCATTCCCTGTAATGGAACAAAAACACACAACACTTAGTAATAACCCAATTTTCATTTGCATCAATTGAGATGATATGAAGACACATCAGCAATATTATTCAAGAAGCTCAATTAAGTTAATAAAATCATCCATGAACATTCGTTTACATGCTGGTCTTTATAGTAAAGAGGTGCTGCTGTTTACTTTTTCATTTTTACTAAAATTAAATGCGACATTTTTGGCAAGGCAGAATGGCGCGCACAACAAATTGCGAAAGTAATTGCAAATATTTGCTCATGAAAACATTTTCAGATTGCAATTTAACCATTCACTCAAGAGTGCACATTCTAGTTACAGAAAACACAGCTTTACAACAATGAAACTGTATCCTTAGGGTACAAATGCTGAGCTATATGCCCACAAAATGTACCTCCCTAGCAAAAATTCTAATAGAGAAACTAATAGCCTATGAGGTTATTGTCACCAATAGAATTTATTAGTATTAGACTAATAGCTTGTACAAGACATATAGGAAAATAAAATACGATTGTTCTAATAACCTAGACGCACGAAGCTTAATACACACTATAAAATTTTAACTCCCTTAAGGGTGTAAATGACCTATCCCATGGGCACGGAGTAAGCTCATGGGCGACACTCTTTTTGTGTGTAGAGCAAAAATGGAGAATGCATGCTTTGCAATTGTACTGTGAGTGACACAGCATTTGATTTTAACTGCATTTATGATCACACATTACACACTAACAAGACACCGCGGGAACATCACACATGCAAATACACACTCGACCATTTCAAACCGATATATAGAACAGAGAACGTTCGTGTTATTTCACATCTGTACACACAGTCCAGATATATACTCCAGATTCCTGACCTGCTATGTAGTGCCAGTGGGGAAATTACTGTTATGCGCAATTACAAAATAAGGATACACAGGACATCTGCCAATCAAGGTACAGTAGAACCCCGCTGATACGTTTTTCACGGGACCGTAGAAAATAAACGTAAGAGCCGGGAAACGTAAGATCCGAGAAACGGGAAAAATGGAAAAATGAGAGAAGTGGTGATCGGCACACAATTTTATTTCAGTGCTAGCGCTTTCAGTGCACGCATCGGCACACTCTGCTATGATTTTGTCGACAGAGAAAACCTCAGAGGTGACAACGGCATCATCGATGGAAACATAATCACTGTACACGATTCCGTCACAAACAGTTTGCACAGCTGTGGCATAATTTTGCTGGCGGAAGCCGGAAACGTAATGGGCGTCGCCCATAGTGCAGCTAATACAGTCAAGCCAAGTCAAGCTGCGTGAAAAGTCAATATTGCCGCCGGCAGTGGCCGCTTGGGGTGTCGATTCGCAACGTAACATACGGGAATGTTCCCACAGTGCGACGTAACAGCGGGGTCCCTAATGCATTGAATCCTATGGGAGCTATGCCGGGACTGGACCAAAACAACGTAACAGCCAGGAAAACGCAGCAGCCGGGAATGTAACAGCGGGGTTCTACTGTATAGGTTAACTGGTAGCTGTGCATCACACATATCTGTTAATCTAAACCCACCAAATATTCACTGACAAATTGCCAAGAAATCATACATCTCTAGGTTCCTCATTTACACCCTTAAGGGTGTAATTTTTTTACTGTGTAGACTAATACAAACTAATAAAGCTATTTAAAGGATTACTGAGTTGCAAATTTTGTGTTTTAATGGTTATATAAAGCCCTAGCTACCTTGCTTGGGAAAAGATCCATTAGACAAATTTCGAAAAGTCTTATAGAGCATATTGATATAAACTAGCAAGGCTAATAGAACGATGTATTAGACTAATACAAACACCTATAAGACAAGTAAAGATTCCTATAAGACTAATACAATACTAATAAGACTAATAGAAAAATCTATTAGACTAATACAAATCTCTATTAGAATTTTTGCTAGGGCTACTATTATATCAGAGTCCAGTTAACATCATACTGAACCATTACTGAGAAAGCTACAGAGCTGGTACAATGAAACACACATACAAAAGAATTCATTCTTTCCCCAACAGTGAGATACCAGCTAGATCAAACAATAAACTCATGTGCTGTTACTATCATTTAGGAAGATCTAAATGAAGTGCCTATGCGTTCTGTATTAGACTTTCACAACATAACTCTAAGGTTATGTTTGGCTTTATATATGTGTCACTGCACATTTCAATATTATCAATGTTTGCTGCACAAGGTCCTAAACAAACCCAACTATTAATTTTATGCATGCAATCTCATTACAACAATCAAGAACACATGAGGAGGTTTCAATATATTTTGGTGCAGCTTGCACTGAACAATAACACATATAAAAGTTGTAACAGGTGAAAAGCAGGATGAAAAAGCAAAAGCAAAGCAAGTATGTACATATATTGATATCACGAAAGATATGAAGGTGCAGATTTTCTTGTCACCTAATCACAGGACAGCAGGTCAATGCATCCTAAATTTAATAACAATCGCATATCTTGTCTCCCATTTGGAATTGGCTCTCCAAAACAGTGGGGATGATTGTCCTTGAAGAGCTTGAGTGCTGCCATGTACGAGTGTTCTGCAACAGGGAGAGCACCTGCCTTGGTGAAATCTTTCCAAACATTTTGAGTGCACACCTTTCATCATTCTCTATACCGAAAAACCGTTCTACAAAATGGCATTCAGATTTATCCGAAAATAAAAATGAACCCAATAATTACCAACAATGCTTGAAACATCATGTATAAAATGAGTGGAAAAACATTTTATGAGCAGAGTATTTTTTTTTTTTAACAAGAAAGGTGTCATCTTGACTTATAATCTCAAACAAGCTACACTGCAGAATGGTCTGTCGCATGGTTAACATGCATATTAACCCTTTCAGCACCAATCCCAACAAAACTCAGTGCAACCATACATGCACAAACCCTGCCAATCTCAAACATACTCAACTTACTTCCCTAAATCACTCCCTGCCACCCACAAAACTATTCTCGCAAAAGGAATTAATGCGGACACGTTCCAGCATCCATGCAGAACACATATAAACATATACAGGCTGTAGTAAATTTTTTGACAGGAGATGGAGCATATGTTTCCGAAACAGTGTCGGTTAATGTCTTTTTGCCGGCGCCTGATCAGCCCAGCCATGGCAAGCAAGCATGCCATGTGTGCATGCTATTTGATGGACCAGAATATTCACAAACCAGAATGCTATGCTAGAAATCGTTTTCAAGTACTTTGATACCCTTATTAATCAATAATTATTTCATTAATTCCATATTTGCTAATTTGCTTATAATAAGCATTTTTTTATTGACGAGATAACCCTTCACTAAAATGTCTACATTTCCCAAACAGCCCCTTACTGCTGTGCTCGCGCTAAATTTCTGCATACATGGCAAAACAAAAAAACCCAGCAGGGAGTGTGGAGTAACTGTGAAAAACACCCGGCAGTAAAAGGGTTAACGATGGTCACTGCACCTTTCAACAAAGTTGGACCCATGTTAACTTTTTGGTGTGAGATGTCTTTCTACAGAGCAGCACATTCAATTTATCTAAGTAACACACTAAAAGGCTCTTAAAGGGCCCCTCACCATGTGTGGACAATTTGAGCCGACAAATGCAGTGCGTACGCACACAGGGCTCTCATGATCCCGCCTGCCAAAAATCACGTCTCCAGACACTGCAAAGGGCGCTCGAATTTGAAACCGAATGCTGCTTGCCCTTTTTTTCACAGGCACCCCGCTCCAAAATCCAGATGACGACATCAAGTGTCAAACATTCCATATGGATGGTTTGTGACATCCGTAGGGACCATGAAATTTGTTGGGAGTGCACAGCTTGAACCAATCAGAGGGCAGCACTCTTGGTGGCCACCTGCTTGGAAGGAATGACCAGCTGCGAGTACAACAGCACACGCAGTGCCATAGGCATGTGGCAAGCGTGTCACATTGGCAGTGAACTCTCAGCTCCAGAAAGCCTGGTTTCATGCCACTTCAAACATGTTTATCACGGCTAATACAGCAAATCAATTTGAAAAATTTCTTTGGTAGAGCATTTCCCTACTTCACAGTTAGGTACCTCCAGTGTATAACTGAAATTTGCCATGCGGCCTGGCGAAGGACCCTTTGAGTAAAATGCTGTTTGCTGAGGATATGCTTCTGAACAATTTACAAATTTACAAAAGCAGAAGTTGGAACAATTAAGACACATTGTTAAGAAATAATTTTGACTCGGACAACTAAAATGGCTCAGGCACCATGGCCACCTCATTGCCATCTCTTGAAGAAACCATGTACTCAATAACCAAGTTTTCAGAATAACAGTTTCAAGGAAGTTTTTAAACACATTGTTCAGAAATGTGCAGCATTTTTTTGCTATGTCTGGAAGCAGGAAATGAAATCTACGCTAACAACCTTTGTATCCCCATTTCTTTCATAAAATATTAGTCTAACCTAACAACATAAAGTTAAACTATCTTCTAAGATAGTAAAGCCAATCTATACTGATGATTCACATTAAGGCATTACTTGGGGCACAGTCAAGGGTGCGCATTGGCAGCCAAACAAGGATTGTTGTAAACAGCACATGAATGATCAAGGGCATCTCACGATCCTTCAAAAGCACAAATTTAAAAGCACAAATCTACCACACCAACACTGCAAATATTAACACCATGGTAAATAGGCACCACAGAATACATGCTACTCCCTAAACGGTTTATAAATTCATAGGAAATCCACAAAATATTAAGCAATAAACATGTGTGGAGCTTTCTCTACATCACATCAGTGGTACACAGCAAGAACACAATGTTAACCTTGGCAGGAATGGCCTTGACTTTGTCAACCTGTAAAGCTTAATGCACTACTCACCATTGGCCCTCACTACAGTCAACCTGTAGAGCTTATTAAACACTACAAAAGTGCAAATATATCAATTTCAATGATCTTTAATTCTCCCAAACAAGACACAAATAATAAGTACTGGTGTAACCATGATGACTAGTAACAAGGAGTTAAAGGCCAACTCCGGCAATTTTTCGTTGTCCACTGATCTCAACGAAATTTTCAGCATATGTTCTCATCGGTACTGCAATAATTTATGCCAAGCCAGGCGGTTGCAAGTCATTTAGTATTCCTGAAAATGAATTTTTTAAATTTTTGGTCGATTACCACGCATGCCACCCCGTGTTTTTGATGTCATTAGCTGCAACTCTGCCTACCCGAGCAGGCAGGCCGCCTAAAACGAAACGACGATACTTCAGCGCTAGAATGTTCCCTGTCAAGTTCAGAAGAGCTCAATAAATCGTTGGATGACATCGCCACTTTCATTTTTTTGGTGCAAGCTTCATATTTCTGATGACGGGAGGCTGTGATCGCATATGCTGCACGAAGTGTCTACCCGTTTCGGTTTCGGCTTGAATGCACCGTTCATTTGGTTATTTAAAATTATGGGTGAGTTTCTGAGGCAACTGACTGATTCTGCTTGCTTTAGCGCTACCGGTACTGTTGGAAAACAGCAATGTCACAATATGGTGGGAAAGCCGCCGGAGTTCCCCTTTAAGGATAGGGCATGTTACAAACAAAATCGTAAAGCTTGACATCTATGCTGTCACAGCACACATACCCTAGGATAAGACAACTCAAGCTTTAAAAAAGGTGTTTTCCTCATGTAAACAAAACTCAAGGTAAATTTAAGAGTCTTAGACTGCCAGGTCACACAAGGAAATAGCTTCTGACATCTCCCCAAGCTGATGATAAATGAGATTATTCTACAACTTCAGCACTGTAGCAATGCCACCACTATCACACCATGCTGCACACGAAACACTGCAACAGTAGGACAGAATTCTTGAAGGAGGAGACAAGGGTTGCATTGAGCTGCTCTCCACACATAGCTTTCCCATGCAGACTTTAGGTGAGCAGTAAGTCTGAAGGCATTTCACTCGAATTGGGGAAGCTTAGAACATTGATGTTTTGAAGGTGTCGCAAGATATACCTACATTTCATTGACATAAACAGATATACACTTTAAAAGGTCCCAGTACAGGCTTTCTGCAGTCACTGCTTGTAAATATTTGCGCTCACAAGACTTTTTCAATGACATCTTCGTAAAAGGAGGTCGTTTTCTTCTTAGCGTGTTTAATATTGCAGAAAGACACAAAGAACAAGAAGCTATGAACACTGCATGTGTGTTTGCGCTTCTATGCTTTTCAACACCCCGGGACGAGCCACCACCAGCTCACCCAGTGGTCAGTTTTGTTGATTTCGCTATTTCCTCCGAGTTTAATTTCATTCCTATCCGAAGAGCACGAGTTCTGAATTGTGACGTTTGATTTCATCTTTCTCTAACTTCTACATGGTATTCATACAGGGCTGAATATCCTCAAGATCCTTCAATAGTTCGCAGAAGTATTGGAATACACTGGCATAATATGGTGCAAACTTATAATGGGAAGGGTGGTAGAACTGAGCCTTGCAGTACTCCACGGAGATGATGTAACTTCCACCTTGTTCTGCACTGACACTGGCAGCCGCGTGGCTTTCCTTTAACCTCTTGTCCCATACTGTATGCAAAACCTCGCGCCTTAAGAGGCAGTGCGGTAGTTCGAACACGCACAGGTGCAATATTCGTGCTTATTTCACATCGAATGCCAGCAGCCGATCTGAGCAAAATAATCTTTCGTTCGTGCTTGCCAAGCGCTGGGGCCGCATTTCCAGGCGTTCACATTCGGCGACACATCCGCTGGACGATCGGGACGTGACGGCGGGCCTCTTCAGTTTCAGTCAACTAGGTAAATTTGCCGGGCGCATAGGCGCACCAACGAACAACGCTTCTGGCACGCCGTCCAGACCGAGCGCCACAAGCGAAACCATAGTGAAACAAATCATGTTGCTGAAAGCGGCCACTCGAAACTCGCCGACGTTTGAAGCGCAGTCGCACCGGCCTTCTCCCAAATGGGGAACTTGAGATGCAACGAAGTTGTTGTTGTACGTGTCAACATTATCCCGCCGTCCTTTCACTTTTTGGTGACACTTGGCCCACTCCTCGCATACTAAATTCTTTCTGTGTCGTGGAAAACGAAGCAACGGCAGTCCAGCTGGCGATCATGTCGACAAAGGCGAGCGCAGCAAAGCGTTCTTTGAAGTCTTCTTTCTTCGTGTGCCTTAGATTCATCGTAGCGTGTCACCCACAGGGTTAATATACTGACTCTGAGTCAGTATATTAACTCTACAGTGTGACCATTTCCACGGTACTTCACCGCCCACATCTTTTTGTTCGCTTCACACCGCGTCCGCGCGTCTACAGCACTGTAGCACTGTTGTTGGTGCCGCACTCTCTGCCCAAGCAGCCCAAGGCCCAAGCAGCTGGTGAAGGAACTATAAAACTTTCGGTTTCGCTTCCAGGCCCGCGCAGTTTGAATGCTGAACCCCCAGCCGACCAGAGGTTAACGAATTTACTGAAAGAACTCATGTGTCATGTTGTTGTTGTTGTTGTTGTTGTTGTTGTTGTTGTTGTTGTTGTTGCTTCTTGGATACCTTGGCGCAAGCCACCTTGGGGGATCGGCCATGAACCGACGTGTCATGTTATCCACATGCGTCGCGATATTCCAAAGGGGATTCGTTGATGGTCGATACCTAAGGCTAGAAGTTTCGTGAAAACAATGCAAATAACTTCTCAACTTCCTTATGCAGAAACGTTGCATGACAGCAAGCCTAATTTTACGTACCGCCATTACTTGCATAACAGGGATGGTAAAATCGATCAACGATTAATCGTTTAAAGGTACACCGTTAATCGATTAATCAGCAGCGATTTTCCCCTTTCAGTTAATCGAATTAATCAAATAAAACTCTGCGATTAATCGATTACCCCCCCCCCCCCCCCCCGAATCCCAACACCGCCTTTCCTTTTGGCCGGAGCGCATGAGTGCGAGGCGCGCGACGCCGAGACGCAATGTCGAGCGCATATTTATACGCAAGTAGAAGCCGCAGGCAGCGATACCCCATAGAGATAGAAATGAACTCGACCCGATCTCCGTCGCCTACACCGTTTAATTTAACCCCCAGATTTTACTTGCTTCTTCTGTAAGTGCCACATTGTAATATGCGCTGCTTATTCCTGGACCGGTTCAGTTCTTATTGCCATTGTATTTTACTCCTTAGCGAATTAAAGATTATTTGTCACCAATGAAAGAAATAGAGATAATGTACTAGAAGGTAGAGAGGGTGGCCAGATCTAGTACGCCCCGGCCTTCTACTCTACTTTAGGGACAACGCAACAGGGGAAAAAGAGTGATGAAGCATGATGATTCGGATAAGAATGAGTGATCCGTATACACATAATAAGACAGGACTGCTTGCGCGAGGGGGACAAGGACACAAGTAATCATATTTCATTATGCTTGATACCAATTAACTAGCCCAACTGTCCGCTTTAAGTCCAACTTATGGCAGCTATTCACTTCTGCAAAACAGCGTGCTGTGACGCGGAAAATATCGACTCAGCTCTCTTGACATAAACATTCATAATAGTCAAACCCCAGCACGTGCAACTGGGACCTCACTTCCACTTGAAACTTGACAGGGGCCGCCATTAGTTGGGCGAATATGCTGTGCGGGGGAACGCACTCGAAAAAAGGTCTATCCGGGCACGGTGTCGCATAATGGAAAGAAGCCACTTTAGCTGCATTTAAGTCTAATAGTCTCTTTTCATAATCCGCAACTTTGCACTGAACGTCCAGCATCCAGTCCATTTCTATTGAAAAAATGACCTTGTATCATTTGGTAATTCTGTATGGTCGCCTATTTTAGGCGAAATACAGCTTTCATCTATTGCTTGTACTCCCATGTCAGCCAGCCTATAGAGGCCGCCGTCTACTGCTGTGGCACGAATGGAGGACAGTCGCGAATTACTATGTGTTCTAATCTCTGATACATTGGACAGCGCTCACAGTTCTAGCTATACGCGCGAATGAAAGGGTGCGCGTAGCGCCGAGTTAAGTCGGCGACCAGGTGTAACCTGTCCGCTGCCGTTTATTCTAGCCGGGAGGAAAAAAATCGCGTCACTCTGTTTCCCGCAGATGCCTTCACTGATGGCCTGTATGGGACTGTATGGCCCTGTATGGGAGTATGTTGCTGTGCAATCTCGCACGAGTGACCTCAAGGAAGAGATGACGTCGTTCGTGGTTATAGTATTACCGAGGGCTTCCACGATATCTAACGGACAAACCGAGAAATGTTGCCGTCCCTACAAAAGCGAGCGTCTAACTTTCCTTTACTCCTCGTCTCTCTCTCTCTCTTTTTTACCTTTCTCGGGATTTCCTCACCCTCGGCCACACTGCATGTTTCCGGTGCGACCTTCCAACCAGTGTGGTCGCCGAAAGCGCCTCCGAAAGCGCCAGTAGGCAGACTTCGAGGAAATACGACCTGCTGCCGAGTCGTCCGTGGACCATGGCCACCCACGGAATTTTGGACCCTTGACAACATCCAAAGACAACGGGCGCCCTGTGTTCAGTGGGCGAAAGTGCGAATTTTCCCGCCGCCGCTAATGCTCACATGTGATCTCCAGCTCGTCGGATAAATACTTGTGTCGATATCAAACACAAGCAACGCCTCTCGAACAAGAAGGCATCATTTTTCAAGCACTTATAAAAAATGTTGCTTAATCGATTAATCGTTTAAAACATCACAGCCAAAGCAATTAATTGATGAAAGGCTAAATTGACGAACTATTAATCGATTAAAAAATTCAATCGACCATCCCTATTGCACGACGTTAATTTACCATCATAACGAACGCTCCGGTTTACTGACTCCAACATGTGTATGGAATAAGGGCAATTTTAATTTTAAAATAATTTTCATCGAAGTCCTCATAAAAGAGACACCACTGGCATTTGCGCAAATAATGCTGGCATAGATGTGCAGGCGCGTCTATGTGCTTCAAGACGGTAGGAATGTCTGTCATATCATCCGCGGTGCGAAAAATTTTCCACTCTCCTTCGCATATGTGATCGATTAAATGTGCTTAACTCAACCAATGCATAACAGTGAATCAACTAATAACCAATCCTTTATTCAATACGTACTTCTCGCGGAAAAGAGTCAGCGGTACTTCGCAAAAGCAATTCAACACTCTTTGAAATATAGTTGAGAATCGATTGATAGAACCATTCCTCAACCGTTTCCCGACAGTAACACAATATTCATTTTTGCAAGCGAATATCTTTACAAAAAGCACTATCGAGAAACGATTAAGACACTGCTCGTCAATGTTAAGAATTGCATTGAAGAGACAACTAATCTGTCCATTGAAATACAATGGAGTTTAACACTGGCACATCTTGGATATTGGCCACCGAAATATCTAAAAACTTGGTCAAGTAGAGGTTGAATTGTAATTGAGTTATGGGAAGTGCGCTGTTCACTACCAACTCATTGTGTTGCTTTTGTTGGATATTTCATCATCATCATCATAAGCCTATTTTAGTTCCACTGCAGGACGAAGGCCTCTCTCAACGATTTCCAATCCACCCTATCCTGCGCGAGTAGGTTCCGCTCTATGCCCGCAAACTATTCAATTTCATCGCTCCATCTAAGCTTTTGCCTGCCTCTGTTGCGTTTTCCCTCTCTTGGAATCCATTCCTTCGCTCTAACTGTCCATCTGTTATATTTCCTCCTCATGACATGTCCTGTCCAGGTCCACTTCTTTTCATTGATATAATAATATCAGCTACTCCTGTATGTGTATTTATTGAGTTAAATTTGAAGCAGAATACCAATTTGCATATTGTCACAGCATAGCCACGACGACGACAAAGACATTGATGTGGGGCAGGGTCTGGAGCTGCACTTACAGCTGGTGTGCTCTGTGCAGTTTTGCCTGGACAACTGTGGGCTGTCCCTCGCACAATGAATACTCCCCGTAACATCTTTATGGCGGAGGGGAGGGGGGGTGCATAAATTCCTGCGCAGAATTTCTCCGATGAAATTGCACACAAATGCGGGTGTTGTCCACTCCCTAAATGACTTCGCCGGATTCGAGCGCACGGCCAAGAGAGTATAGTGAAAAATCAAGGGCTTTTCAATGGAAAGGTTACGGTATCCGGAACAACGGAATTTCGTGTGAGGGCTAGTCGTACAAGCTCAATGGACGTTGAAAATCTAATGCATTATACAAGTCGTTCGCCATTCGCTCGGGTGTGCCGACCAGTCAATTAAAGCTCAACAGTTTCACAATGAAAATTCCACACCCAGTTTTATAAGGCACAATAAAAGGGCCGCATCGTCCGCAATAAGATTCAGCCAGACTGCCAGCATGGCCTCCCGCATCCTTGTACGGCGGTGCGGCATGAAGGAACGCGATCTTCCAGAACTAACTGACGCTTTTGTCATCTCTCGTCTTAATTATGGCCTCCCTTACGTCCGGTTACTCCAAGCAGAACGAGACAAGGTCGACATACTCATTCGCCGGGCATATAACCCTAGGCATTCCCCCAATGCTTCCACGTCACGTCTCCTGCGTCTAGGAGTTTGCATTTCGATTGACGAACTCATAGAGGCTTACCGCATTGCCCACCTTCAGAGTCTACACCGCTCACCTATGGGCAGGCGGACACTCAACTCACTTAGCCACAACATATCCCTGCAGCTTCCGGACCCCGTCCCCGTTCTGCGTTCTATCCGCTCTCTTTATGAAACCGTTCCTCAAAAACATGTTGGTTGGCCATCGCAATGGCAGCCGCCGTGCTCGTGCCGTCGTGCTCACGATGGGCACCATGCCACCCAGCCGTGGCTTACGTGGATGCAGCACAATACCCCTACTCAAGAAACCTTTGCGCTCTGCTCATATAATCACCTCCGCCCCCCCCCCCCCCCCCTCATTTATCGCATCAATCCGCACCACTCAGCCGGTCATGGTGTGTGTCGCCTTCCACACCACCCACCCCGTTTTTTACGCCCCTTCCTGCATCACGACGAACCCCGTGTACTGAAGGCGTATGACACGTGCCCGAATGCCTGGGTGCAGAAGACGACGAAGATCGGTGGTTGTTGTTGACGCTCTTGCGCCCGCTCACCTGGACCCAGATCTGCCTTTCTGCTAGCAGTGTGTAACACAACGCCGCATAGTCATGAGAAGTACATCACGAATTTGTGCGTAGAGTGGTTCGGGTAAATACTGAGCAAATATAATTTGCGGAGTGTGAAACCTGGGGGTGCACATAAAGAAAGAAAGAAATCTGGATGAGAGATGAAAATCATAGAAGGTGCATGTCGAATCAAGATGACTGTCTGGAGGAGGATAGACTATCCGCATATGCGGAGTGTATACGCAGTTCGCTGCGTGTCGTACGGAAGCTTCAACGGGTTTTTCATCATGCCCGGCACACATTCGCTTCCTTTCGCGAAGCCACTTTTATCAGCGACCTTTTTTGGAAGCTTCCGTGAAGGCAGAGCTGTTTACAGCAGCCTCTCCTGACGTGGCGTCCACAAGACAGGGACTGCACAGCACAAAGAAGTCTAAGTGAAATGGCAGAAAATTGTTACCAAGAACTGTAACAGTCGCTTGCGGATACTGAGGGGTGCCATGCCCCTCCCCTTCGCGTGTACCGATAGGACACTCTCTGAATCTATTGAAAGTGTACACAAACTGCATGATGTGGCACGGACGCAGCATGTGACTGTAGTTCGAAGCCAATTGGCTCATATTTTTTAACCCGTTTGTCTGCACAGTGCAGCTAC
This sequence comes from Hyalomma asiaticum, assembly GCA_013339685.2. Classification (NCBI taxonomy): domain Eukaryota; kingdom Metazoa; phylum Arthropoda; class Arachnida; order Ixodida; family Ixodidae; genus Hyalomma; species Hyalomma asiaticum. The sequence goes on along the minus strand of CM023482.1, from coordinate 67,193,120 downwards.
CGAAGTGATATAGTACCACATTTGATAGCGAGCGGGACCGATCAGGGTTGCATTTCTTAATCGCAGTCAACGGTGGTCGCTGCTACACTGTCCAACGTAATCGTGATAGAGTTTAGCGCTGGCGTCGGCCAAATCGAGAGCTTGGAGACAGACTGTGATGCGCATATGGCGATCGGTGAGGTCAGTGTATCACGTTTGACCAAGATCAACAGTGATCGCGTGCCAGCACCTATTCCATATAGAGCCTAATCAAGGTCGGCCCAGATCGAGATCAAAGGCGCCCTTTTGGCAACGTTGTGAATCGATGCCAGCACTGATTGAAATATATACATTCGTGGTTTGCCGACTGTCAAGTTTTGTATAATATCTCAAAAACAATGAGAATGCCACGCCAACAAGCAACTTTGCGGCTTGCAGTGGTTAGCAGACTCTTCTACATTAAACTGGCGCGTCGCCACAGGTAAGCGCCCCTACAAGACAGCCTTCTCACTATGAATGCAAAACCTGATGACTGTGCGGTTTAGTCAAAAAGAGAAAGCGATTTCCACTTACTCGTATTGCTCGAAATCGCCGGGAGTGAAATGTGCGATGGACGCTCTCATCGGCAGCGTCACGGGCTTTCCGATGCGAAGCCTCACTACCCATTGCTCCTTTGGCAGCGCATCTTGCGGGGAGGAATGCCGGCTTAGTTCGTTGTGGGCAGTTCGATTTTGTGCACTGGGGCACGCAGCACACGCGGTTACTGTTGTGCTTATTTGCCATCACGCGCAAATTCGTACACAAAGTGCGGCGGCGATGGACATTACAGTGCCGTCGTCTGCGTATCCTTCTCATGGTGTTTCTGTCATGCGCCGCGGTGCGGCGTGTAGTCTACGGGGCTATGTAAGCAGCGCAGAACGTAACAATATTTTGGGAGAACTTCAGAATGGGTTTCGAGTAGACAGGCGGTTAGACGATAACCTATTTGTTCTTACTCAGTGTATATAAATATCTAAAATATAAAGCAGGCCCTTCTATGTGGCTTTTCTATATAGACATCACTGGGGCGTATGACAATGTTAATCAGAAAATTTTATGGGAAATATTGGGAGGAATGGGCATAGGCGACGATTGTGTACAGCTTTTTAGGGAGATATATCGAGAAAATACAGTTTGCATAGAATGGGAAGGAATCAGTAGCATAGAGAACGTTGGTATTAGTAAAGGGCTGAGGCAGGGATGTCCTTTGTCGCCGCTGTTATTCATGGTGTACATGGTTGTGGAAAAAGCGCTAGGAGATAGCAACATTGGTTTTAATCGGTCACACAAACATGGCGGCGTGATGATTGAGCAGATGCTTCCGGGTTTATTTTATGGTGACGATATTGTCTTATTCACGGACAGTCGAGATGATATACAACGGCTGGTGAATATATGCGGAAAGGAAAGCGAGGCTCTAGGACTAGGATTTAGTGTAACGAAATGTGAATTGATGGTATTCAATGGTCCCAACGACCAGGCGGTATCCGTACAGGGCCAAGAAATACCGACAGTAAGCGAATACAAGTACCTTGGGGTATGGGTAAATGAGGGTGATAGATACATGGAGGTACACGAAAAAGCCTTGGCAGCAAAGAGAAAGAGGAACGCTGCAATAATGAAGCACAGAGCGTTATGGGGATACAATAGGTACGAGGTGCTTAGGTGTCTGTGGAAAGGAGTAACGGTACCGGGGTTTACATTTGGGAACTCAGTGGTGTGCATGAGGCCGGAGATACAATCAGGAATGGATGTGAATCAAAGAACTATGGGACGCCTCGCGTTGGGTGCTCACTGGAAAACGAAAAACGAGGCTGTAAAGGGCGATATTGGATGGGCGAGTTTTGAGGCAAGGGAAGACCAGAGCAAAATAAGGTTTGAAGAGACGCTTAGAAATATGAAAGAAAGTAGGTGGGCAGTGAATGTGTTCCGTTCGTTATATAGAAAGAGCATTGACACGCAGTGGAGAAAAAGAACTAGGAGGCTCACCAGTAAATATACACACTAAGGGAACTGACAACAAAGATCGTAAAGGAAAAGTCAGAGAGGCGGAGAATATTTACTGGATGGAAGCGATGAAAAAAAAAAAAAAAAACGACTCTGAATAACTACCGAAAGGGTAAAAACGAAATAAAGGGGGAGGCATTTTATGATAATTCAAGAGGAGGCGCTTTACTGTTTGAAGCGGGATCGGGCTGCCTTAGAACGCATATTTATAAAGCGAAATTCAGTAAAGAAGAAAAATGCACATGCTGTGAGGAATATAGGGAAACGACAGAGCATGTTCTGATTGAATGCGGAAATATCCACCCAGGTGTACGTTTGGGCACTACCCTACATGAAGCCTTGGGTTTTACGAAGAACAATGGAAGGCTTAACATACCCGCAATTGAAATAAGTAGGAGACGGTTAGAATACTGGTGGCAGAAAACCAGAGAGAATGGACAAAAATAATTATAGGGAAAAATAAGGACTTTCTGCCATAAGGGGCTGAGAACTGGGCTACGAATTTTTTTGCTATAGTACGATCGATTTATTTGAAGTAGGTTTAAAAGGCATGAGGACAACTTAAAGAGAGAGGGGAAGATTCTTAAATTTTTTTATGAGCCTGGTGACGCACATGTCACCGCCCCGTTACAAAGGGGACACTCATAGCATCTATCTATTCATCCATCCATTCCTTGCGAATGAGGCATACGAACATACCGCGCGACGTTTCTTCACAGGTTGTTCAGCTAAACGCGCCGACGTGGAAGCATGGAAGTGGGAATAGGGAACTTTAGGGTGTCCGCTAAACCCCAATACACAAATCAATTTGCGTAGAGCGGAATACTGGATATGAACGCATGCGCAAGCATCGCCGACCACCCGGAGGGTATGCCGTCCGCTTCGAATCTTTCGAATGGCCGTCGCACGCTCTGTAACCCTCGAGATAGGTGACGGTTGTACTTGCTTTAGCTTAGTATCATGAAGCGTCGACACTAAATCACCCGTCACCCGTAACAATTCGACACCGTTTCTCGGCACGACACACAAATTGTCGAATCTACAGGCTTAGCATGCGCTGCCAGATTCTCGAAGGACAGAGATGACGCGGTTTTGCTTGCTCTGTTTATTACCCATAGCTGGCGCTGCTTGCCTGTGATAAACAACGCTTTACTTTATCCGGTAATACAGTACGCCTTCGCGTATACCGGTTTAACGGACACGCTCAAATTTCGTAATATAGCGCTGCCAAAGATACAACACACATTGACGGAACGGCAAAGTTCATCGAGTGATTCAGTGCTTCAGCGAGTAGCGAACGTACACAAGGGAGATGATGCAAAGAAAGATTCCTGTCGTATGGACATACGACTCGTTTGAGTAAAATGCAAGAGGCGAGAAGGGAGTCAGCTCCTCGATCGCTTTTGTAATTGTGGTGGTCTTTCTGCTACGAGTGTGTCTTCTTGGCGATCACTAAAGCCTACGCGAAAGAAAAACAACAACGAATCAGTCCCGTAGCCAGGGACATTTTTTCGGGGAGGGCCTTTTTCGGGGGGGATCCGACCTTAAGCCTTCGAGTCACACCCAAGACTTGCCGAGGAGAAGCCACACTCTTATACCGACTATGGTTGGGCGTCGCTTTCACAAAAGCATATGCGTTCCGCATAGGGATGGCCGACACCGCAGCCTGTGACCACTGCGGTCACGAAGAGACCATTGAGCACATTTTATGTGACTGCCCACGATACAGCGTAGAGAGGCAACCTCTTCGCCTTGCACTCAACAAACTGGACGACCAACCACTGTCGGAAGAAGGCATCCTACGCCATCGACTAGACATCACGTCGCAGAAGAAGGCCATGCAAGCGCTACTGCGCTTCTTGACATCTACCGGCCTTCGTGAACGTCTATAAGTGGAACGTTCTTTGTGTGTGTGTATGTGTGTGCGCGTGTTTTTTGTTGTGCTTGTCTTGAATCTTGTACCCTCTCTCGGCTGTCATCTTTCTAACCCCCTCCCCTTCTCCCCAGTGCAGGGTAGCAAACCGGAATCTAATATCTGGTTAACCTCCCTGCCTTTCTCCTCTTTTCTCTCTCTCTCTCTCTCGGGGAGGGCCCACTTGCTGAAACTTTGAGTAATTGAGTAAAACATCTATTTTCATTATTTATTTTCGGTAAAAATTGTGGTATGTACTATAAGTGCATTTTAAAATGCACCGTTATTAATAGGCTTAAATGTTATGTTATTAGCACTACACGATTAGCAATTCGCCCCCAACCAAAATTTCGGAAGGGGCCCGGGCCCCTACGGCCCTCCCCCTGGCTGCAGGCCTGCAACGAATATTGCTTTGTTTTCTGGTGCAATCCCCTGAGCACTTTTAATGCTACCTTCATCGAATCACAGAATCACGCCCTAAATCACCATGTCCGCCACAAAAAGTTCTGACGAGGGCCACTACGCGCTGATGCGGTCGGCAGCGATGTGTTTTCCTTGAACGATTAAAATATTAAATTAACTGATGCGGTTGTTGGACACAGGCCAAAAATATTCTCAGCCACGTGTCTACGCTACCCGTATATAAAAAAATGGGTGGAAGAAATGTGTCAGGGGGCCCTTTTAAGCGCGTTTGCACCCGTGAGATATTCAATCTATAATGGTCAGATTATTTGTGTAATGGGAGACAATTATATATATATATATATATATATATATATATATATATATATATATATATATATATATATATATATATATATATATATATATATATCCAATGCTCACACTAATTTGCCCCGCATGCAACAGCGACCGGCCCGGCCGTGACTTAGGCGGCAAACGGACGGCGAACGAGTGGCTTCGGACGCGAAGTGTGAACCCCGCGGAACCACGGCAACGCCTGTCAGGAGAAAGCTAGATGGCAGTGCCGCGGCAGTTCACAGGGGAGGTTCGAGCAGTATATATATTCTGAAGGTAGTAACCACAAGGAAATTTTCGCGGGCGCCCCGCCCCGTTTTCGGGCATGATTCCTGCTTCTTTCGGATTACGGTTACCGTTTCAGGAACAGCTTTTTTGATGACGCCTTCTGAAAGTTTTTAGACGGATTCAGAAATCTCGGAAAATGGGCTTACTGGAGTCTCCGCTAAACCGTGTATAAGACCGGGTTTTCACAGATGTTTTGAAGACATTAACGAGATGTCTTGTAAACTGGTCATGAACCGGACATTAGAAGAGATATATGAAGTATTATAGACTAAAACGTCACACGCGTGCCGTCTTTATGACGCCCTTAATGTCTCTGACATCCGTCTACAAGACGTCGTAATTATCATTTGGGTGCTAGCTGGGAAGTGCTCTCGAGGTTAAACGACGAGACCTCAAAGATACGTAAGCGGATGACAAGACCCTGGAGCCTTCCAGGAACAAAGCGGGGCAAGCGTGCTATAGAAGAGGACATCCCCAACAATATGGAGCGTTATATCACCACTGCCAGTTCTCCTCAGGCAAGATGGTACAGCAGATTCCTCGCAAGCTTCGATGTCTAGCAGACTAGTACTATGGCTAGCTAAAGATAGTTTGGTGGCCTGGCATCAAAGAGACCGTTGACCGTGTGCTGGGATCATTGTATTGGCCAGAACTTAATAGAGAAGCTAATATGTCCGCACTGTCCTCTTACACGCGACAAAGAACATCCCATGAGTAAAGTGCCCGAGGCTCCTCTGGGTCAAATACCATTGATGCCACCCCTTCGAACTAGTGGCAGTCGACTTATAGGGCCCTCAAAACCACTGTCGAGAAATTGAAACGTCATATACTGACAACTCGGGCAATTCAGAAAACTTGGAGTTCTTTAACGAGCACCTAAACCTAAATACACGGGCCTCCACCATTTAGCGTCCACTGAAATGCAACTGCCTAGGCGAGGATTGAACTCGCATATTTTCGGTAGCGACAGAGCACCGTAGCGACTGCACCACGGCAGAGCACGCGAAATATGGTTGAAATAATAACCGAGGCACGCCGGGAAAAAAGCTACTTTACAGGCTGATTGATTGATTTGTGGGGTTTAATGGTTTAACGTTCCAAAACCAGCTGTGATTATGAGAGACGCTGTAGTGGAGGTCTCCAGAAATTTCGACCATTTGGAGTTCTTTAGCGTGCACTGACATAGCACAGCACACAGGCCTCAGCATTTCGCCTCATTCGAAATGCAGCCGCCGCGGCCGAAATCCGATCCCGCGACCTTCGGATCTGCAGCCGAGTGTCATAGCCACTAGACCACCATGGCGGGGCCACTTCACAGGCGCTACGGCCGCATAATGCTTTCAAGGCTTTGCGCACGCGATTATACTGAAGTTAACTTCGTAATTTGCTCTAAATAAGCACACGAGAAAGCACATTCCTCTATCTTACAATGCGCGGCGTGTCAGCCTTGACAAAATCCCCTGCACGACATGATACTCGTCAAAAATGTCGAGGACTGCTGGGTTAATGATGCTGCCGAGTAGGCAGTAGATTATTGTGAGTGAGCGACGGTGCACATAACACGGATAGCAGCTGGTTAATTCAGGGCAACTAAGGAAGATATACGTATATGACTCGCGCACTTTTACTGGCCGCCGTAGAGCAGTACTGCAGTAGGCGCATTAGAAATTCCATTCGTCAGCGTTTCCTAGTCTCTCTTGCAGAGCGCGTGCACCATGCCATGAGATGACCTGTAATTGAAAATAAATGAATGCGAGACACTTGCTGACGTGACGTGACTTATCGTGCTGCCTGATTTTTCGTAATGGAAAAATGACGAATAAACAAGATGGTTTCTAGAAATTTTCCTGCCAAGATCTGTTGCTAACTATAAAATCGTTTTCTTTCTGTCACGGGATGGTATCGCCCCTCGTATGCGCACAAACGAATAAACAAGAATAAAACTTGGACAGGGCTGCTTTAAATACTCGCCGTAACGAGCACCTCGCACCGTTCTCTGGCAAAAGCAGCTTCTCTAGGGGAATCTGCCACAATGCGTCTGCCTCGCAGCTTCGTTGGAGCCATGCTGATGGTGACCGCAGTCTTCTGCCTCATACTGATGTCCCCCCTGGCTAAAGTTGAAGCCGCCCGTTCTGGCAATAGTGGTAAGAAGCTCTTCTAAATGTGTCCTCGTGAGATTTGCCATTTGGCTTTTACGTATGCGAGTTTTATATAATGCGGCATACGTATCTTCATATTATTTTTAGTTTGCACTCGACGGCATATATATTAAATAAATTGTGCTTTTGATTCCATCCCAAGAGAAGAGTTTAGCTGCAACTTTCAGTCCCTGAAAGTGTGCTCTCATAAATCTTTGATAGTCCGCTAAGCCGAATTAAAGAAGTACTGACACGATTTTGCGACAGCGGAAGATGTACATTTCTCGTTCTCTAGCCGTGTATTTTTAACGCCCTCCCCACACGGAAGCCGGAAAACACGTACACGATATTTTAGTTTGGTTCTAAAGCTTTTGTCGCCCAGCACAGCGAGCCAGCCGCAGAGCAATGGACACTACGATGACGTATGAACACAGCCTCTTAAAAATCGCCGAAACCACTGTCAGAGTCGCTGGACAACCGTAAATTTGTCGTTGCTTGTGTGTCCCATGTCCAATTCACCGTACACGACAGAGTTGCAGCCAATGATCACGAACTGCTGTCCCTAACGCGACTTAAACGTACGTCCGCCTATGTTGACACGTCACCAGGAAACCGCCCCGTCGAGATCGAACCCGAAAGTCGGCTTTTTAGGGAGCCCCATTAAAAATACTATATTCATTGCGCTGCGAGGCACCATGACACTCTTCTCGGGGTTCGCCACACCAGTGCTTTCATTTACACCAACAATACGTAATTGTCAAGACTTCATGTCATTACTCAAGACTGCAGCATCGGAGGGACATACATGTAAGCCGTGTCCCCAACATGGGAGAGAGAGAAAGGAGCGCGTTCTCACCTCCCGAAGAACCATTCTCTATTATAACCCGGGTTATGCTGGTAGTTAGAGCGTATTATTATTATTATTATTATTGTTGTTGTTGTTGTTGTTGTTGTTGTTGATGTCACAGGACGATATGTGGCGTCAGCTGAAACGCTTACTTGGTTTTAGCGCCGGCTTGGGCGTCATTTTCGCATTCTTCGTCAATTTGTAAGGGGCGCCGGAGATTAATGACGATGATAGATTTTACGTGAGCAGATCCTTAGGAACACTTACCACCAACTACACGTTAAACACTTCGCTCCTGAACAATTTGTTCTATAATTCGCGAAATGCCCTGCCATCAAATAAAAAGCGATGCCCCTGCGGAGACAAGCCCACAAACGAGCATAAACAAAAATCCACGCATATCCACGGAGTGAATGATGATGAGTGGGCTAAGATCCGGGGGTTCATCGTAGATCGTGTCGAGTACCGGATTAATTTAGATAACGCGCACGCTACGAATCCTTATGGATTCGTAGCGTGCGCACAAGTGAAATCTCCCACCGGCACTTCACTGCAAGTCAAGATCCAGTGCATATATATATATATATATATATATATATATATATATATATATATATATATATATATATATATATATATATATATAAGATGAGTAGTAGACCCTCGGAATTGGCAACAAAAATGCGGAAACCGTTTATTCAACGTTTCAGCCGGAGACCGGCCTTCATCAGGAATCATTCCTGATGAAGGCCGGTCTCCGGCTGAAACGTTGAATAAACGCTTTCCGCATTTTTGTTGCCAATTCCGAGGGTCTACTACTCATCTCTGCCTTCACGCCTCCGGCCTATTCACCACCATATATATATATATATATATATATATATATATATATATATATATATATATATATATATATATATATATATATATATAGAGAGAGAGAGAGAGAGAGAGAGAGAGAGAGAGAGAGAGAGCTGGTAGCGCGTTCATCGAAGAAAGAGCGTTTCCATAGTCAACGCGCGCCTTTCGCTCTCTCTCTCACAAGACAGCAGATGGAAGAGTGAGAGAGCCCGCGCGCCGGGAGGCACACGCCGAGGGCAAGCGCGAGCCTCCCGGCGGCGCGAGGTGGCTACATACATACTACTACATACATACTAATACAGTGGAGGGAACGACCCACTAAAGGAGCTTCGCCCCTAAAAGGCAGGTGGAGACGTCACCTTGAGTTTCTCACACCATCCAACATGGCGTCATAAATTTCGCCTGTGTCTTCTAGGACGCACACGTTCCTCTACGGGCAAATCTTAATTATACTGTCGACGAAGAGGCCCAAGGACTTAAAAAGTTTCAGAAAATAATATTGGGTCCATATGGCCCAAACACGAAAGAGCTCACCTGTGACGTAATGCTGACAAATAGTTGCTCAACATTGAATACGCAATTCGGTAATGGAATCCTAATGTTTTTTTTTTCTTCTTCTAATTAGGGGATAGTGACAGCTGGAAAAAATAACGCTGAGCTTAAAATTTTACATGAAGGACAAGTAACACAAGGACATAACAGAACGGACGTCCGTCGTCTAATTTACGCTTAGTTAATTATAGTTATAATGGAGCACAAAATAGTTCGAGCCGTCACGTGGGTATAATTGTGGAATCAACCTAAATAGAGTTCTAGAGCACTAATCTATCAGTGCGATATAATTTTGTTCGTTCCGCCTTAGTGTCCTTTTAACCTCGGTAGAATAATGCGTTTCACAATGTATATAAAGCGATGTAAATTGTCCAGTTCGCACTTCGTCCCAATTATGGACGAGATATTCAAAGTAACTCTGCTTACTCTTTCAGGTAACGCCATCCCGCGGCCTCTGGAGGGGCCTGGAGGACCCAGGAGCTCTGATTCACCTTCGGCTGCAGGAAGACAGGGCGATTCAGAGAATCTCCTTCCTGCCTACGTTCCTCCCGTTCTTCCATCATTGTAGCTCAGATGTCTGAAAGTACGACCTGTAGGGAGGAAAATAATAACCGTCAGCTCCTCGCTGCTTCCCAAATAAACTACAGTCAATTGAGCCATATTATAATGCTCGTTCATTACGCCATTGATTGCCACGTCCTCTTAATTATCGTTCCTATGTGCAGTGGGTTTTCAGGAAACGGACATTTTTCATTGAAGATTGTTTGTGTTTGAGACTTGTGGTGTACAGATATCCTTTCTCTCACTGAGTGCAGAATTTAGAAAAGAATTTTATGTATCTCACGCCAGGAAGCGAGTCCTATTTCGCGAGCTCGCTGCTATTTGAAAAGTATTTTATGCTGCTGATTTGCAAATTCACAAAACGAAAGGGATCAGACGTTTACTTCTCGGAAAATGGGTACAAGAGTGCCGAACGGTCGCTGTCGTAGTCTTGAGAGCAATATGAGTAGCTGAACCTATTGAGCGGAACATATTGCCAGACACTTTCGACAGCATGCACATAGGCATGCACATGGGCGCTTTGCGGCATAACACGAGTACAATACACATAGGCATAATACGCGCGCAAGAAACAAACATGTACTTGCACTTGGAGTTAGGCGTCATATTCGCAGCAGAAACAGAAATCGCGTCTCCGTATAACCACCATAAACATTATATGCACTCTACGGCGCCATTCAAAAACAAGAAGCCTTAATATAGAAATACGTGGGATAGTTGAAGCGGATGGACAAAAGAATTCATCGTGTGAGCCATCATGAACATAATTTACCAGCGAAGAATGCCCTACTATTCCACTTTTTCCTGTGAGTACAGGGTATTGTTAGGCGGGGTTTAACGTCCCAAAACCAGCTCTGATTATGAGAGACGCCGTAGTGGAGAGCTCCGGGAATTTGACCACCTAGGGTTCTTTAACGTGCACTGACATCGCACAGTACACAGGCCTCAACATTTCGCCTCCATTGAAATGCAGCCGCCGCGGCCGGGATTCGATCCCGCGACCCTCGGATCAGCAGCCGCGTACCATAGCCATTAGACCACCGTGGCGGAGCGAGTACACAGCAGCTAAAATGAGTTGTCAAGCGATGGTCGTTCAGTGGCCGCAGTGTTTGATGAATACAAGTAACGGGTCTGATCCCCACGTGGGAGAGTAGAACGAAAAAAATGAGCGAAGCTTGTATACTAGTGGCGCAAGGCTAGAAAAGCAGCGAAGCTGATGAGCACTCGGCCGGTCCGAGTTTGTCTACGGCACCCCCCATTTCGCCGTGGCCCGGGGCTTCGGGAAATGCCTCGGGAAGCACTGAGAGGGCCAGCGAACGTTTCTCAATGTTTCGCACCCAACTCGGCGTCAACACGTTTGCGTCGAATCAGAGACGGTGGCACACGCGGCGCTTGTGGCCTAGGCTTGACGCTGTCCCACCGCTTGCCCGCGGCGGTGGTGTAGTGGTTACGGTACTCGGCTGCCACCCAAAATACCCGGGTTCGATCCCGGCTGCGGCGGTCGCATTTTCGATGGAGGCGAAAATGTCAGAGGCCCGTGTACTGTGCGTTGTCAGTGCACGTTAAAGAACCCAGGTGGTCTAAATTTCCGGAGCCCTCCACTACGGTCTTTCACTCCTCGCTATCTCTTTCACTCCCATTCCCCCACCCCCACGACGCTTAGCCGTGCTCCCTGCATGGGCTGCAGAAATTAGCGTCCTTTCCTAACCGAACCACAATCATCATCATCCACCCCTTTTCTTAAACCACTCTGTGCATGCCCTGGCATGCCCATGCTATTCTAGGAGCGTTGCTAGGAGCTGCTTGGACGCCACGAGAGGACGCTTGTTCTCGTGGCGCGATGCTATCCGCAAATATATAGCTTTGCCAGACGCTGTGCACCGGAAAAGCGACGCACACTGTCTTTGTCTTGTACTTCTGCTTGCCCGTGCAACACGTACAACCACGATCCACAGTTGCTCTTCTTCGGTGCCTAAAAGGCAAATGTCCAAAGGGAACGGGATGTTTTTTAAAGACGATAGTCTTTCTTGGGATACTTCAACGCAGAAATGTTGGTCTGTCTGTGTGTGGGTGCGTCTGTCCTGCTTTTCGATTCAATAGAATGGCGAAAGTTTAACCCCTTCCTCAACGACCACCCATCTTGAACTGCTAGCTGCGTTCATACTTGTGAACACAGTCGACCAAAAAGCAAATATTACGCACATCTGAGGCGCAATATCAATACGTAAGTATTAGAAGGTGTGTTCCTTTAGTAGAAAATACATAGATGCTCAATTCTAAAGACCCTAGTGCTTGTCAGGATGCGCGCGTAGCGTGCGCGTTAACTAAATTAATCCGGAACTCGGCACGATCTACGATGAACATCCCGAGCTTCGCCCACTCATCATCATTCACTCCGTGAATATGCTGTAATTTTTTTTTTCATTTCTCTGTGAGGCACCAGCTTGGTTTCAATGACAGAAGCCCCGCCTGGTGACTGCGATGGTGATACAATGATATTTCGGAACTGCGCTGGCATGCTCACAAAAGCAACCACTTCATTGCAGTGTTAGTCCCTTCTTCAGTCTATAAGGGGCCCTATCTGTACCGTGCCCACCACTCGTTCCTTATCCACAGATGATAAGAACAACAATGGAATGGAACAAACGGGATCCCGTTCCTCTCCACGAGGTTGCACGCACTCTCCTCGCCTAAATAACCGCGCATCCTTGCGGCAACATTCGACATGGCCAGCCTACTCTTTTGCTGCACACTGTAGAAGCTCTGGTGGTCAGAACTTAACTCTAAGCCCTGTATACGAAGTAGCTCATAATAAGTTCCTGGCATCGCCGGCGGAAGACGTTTTAATGTTTAGCTCTTCTCAGATAAAGTGTTATCTGCCATTAAACCACTGTTTTACGTAGACAAGGGTGCTTGTCTAAACACTTACTTCTAGGAAATTCTCTGTTCCATTAAGTTTTCGCACCGATTGAGAAGCCTTCCTCTGAACTACTCTCGTATTGATTGAACCTACATATAATTCATGGGCATCAACATAGAAAGTTTTTGGCTCGTTGTGAATAATGAGCTAATGACGGCACAGAAATTTAACGTAATTTTCTAGCTTTAAGACCTCTTGAGCTGCTCCGGCGTTGTCTGCCTTTTCAGAGTTCTTCCGGATGGAGGCGTTCCGTTGGTCATCTTTCCAACTCAGCACAATCTCTTAAGTATGTACACCTACCTAGGATTGCCTTCATCAAATGAGATAAATGGCCAATTTTCTGGCATGTGCTGATATACCACTTCATACAGTCTCTTGCGGACAAAGGTCGTCATCGTGGCCACTGGCACTTGAGTGTAAAGTGTACTAATGTGGCAGTGGCAAGCGCACCAAATCCTTACGCAGCTCTTTCTCACATAATCGGCAAAATTTAGGACATGATTTGAAGCGTGTGTCAGGCCTCCTTATGTATTTCATATAATCCTAGATTATATAGGCACGGAAATATTACGTGGCGCTTAGCGCAGACGCACAATTATCATATGCTAGAGGCCATGCAGTAGGCTCCAAACTACAAAGTTGGCAATGTGTGCCAAAGTCGTCATATCTGCCGGCTTAATCTGGCCTGGGTCGACAGTGAACTAGAAAGTGGCTTTCGGGATTGGGTCCTTAGCAAGACTGAAAGGTGGGCGATTTAGTAGAACATAAAAGAAAAAAATTTGAAGTGCGCAGATGAACGTCGAAATATTGTGCATGCTTTAATAAATCGCAAGTTGCCAGTCAGCGCTATGTTGTCTTTTTTGTGTGTCTCAATTATTTGCGCTACGGTGATTTTTTTCCTCTAGAACGGGTCACTATAGCTGCAGGCAGATGAAGCAGAAAACAAAGGCCATTTAAGTTAATTATAGAAGTGGATGATGGAAAGACAAGAAAAGGATGCATTATGGACCTCCGCTTAAAGGGACTATCTAGCACTCGGAAAAGTTCTTTAGAATGTCGCAAAATTGGGCAGATCCTGGGTCACATTTGCGGGAACGAGCGCGGTTTTACCCCACAAAAAAAAAATAAAGGAATTACGCTTTTAATTTTGCTTTCAACGTGGAGCTAAAAGCGCTGCTAGTCACCTTGTCAATTCCCAAGTGCACAAGAACAGACCCACGCAGGTATGCATGTTCTGCTAAAAAACAATTATGTATGTCTTACAAGCGTACTGCACCCTATGTGATGTCGTTTTATAGCGTGCAAGAGCAATTCGTTCTTCGCTGCTTTTGGGGTGGCGCAAGTAGCGCTGCCTTCGAATTCGTCTGCCCATACAGGCGCGTATACTGCGCTTGTCATGCATGCGGCGCTGCATGTCAGCCCAGCGCGCCGACTTTCCCTCCCTTCTCCTCCTCATCATCGCTGCAATGTCGTCCTTGGAATTGGTTCCTGTTGAGAAGAAGCTTCTCGCACTCGAAAGGGTTGCCAATGAGACGACGACGCATCGAGCGCAGCAACCGTAGTTGCCGGCGTCTGTACACGCAGGAAAGGGGTGACTTCGTACATAAAAGTTTGTTTTAATAAGTTCTACTCAGAAGCCACTGCATACAGAGACACTTCGAAAGGTAAGCTTTCTATTGAGCCATAAAACGAGAGAGCGACGAAGGGCGGTAGAGTCCCTTTAACGTTCAAACGACGGACAAAATGTGATGGAGCGCTTTCGCCATCGAATGGTAGACGTTTTCTCGTCGGTCATCGCCCGTTACGTTCCGCACTATGGCATTACAGTCATCGACGGTAATGGAAGGCGGTATTTTATCCAGAACAGAAATTTTGGAAAGATGAAGCCTTCTTTTTGCCCACATCCAGTTCCTTTCAACCTCCTGAGGTTAGTGACCAGTGACATTAATATTCTATGGGACCTCTCGACGCCTGAGGGAGCGTGTGGCGCTGAGCCTTCGTTGTGCAAGGGCTCGCTTGGAACGTGCTGCAATAGTAATGAAACCGCTTTTTTCGGGCGACGCCATAGCAAAGCAGACGATCGTTGTAGCCACCGCGGCCGCAGATGGCGAGTATAGGCTCACCACATATGCCGTACTTGGCAGTCATTTTGAGGAGCAACACCAGAAGCTATGGTTTTGTTTGTGTTTTCATGGCTGCCAGGAACACCACTCAACTGACAATTGCACCATCGCCTGCTTCCCTTGCTTACCCAGGCTCTTGCCACCATTCAGGGTGGGTGGTTGCACAAATCCAGGATTGTGCAACGAGCCCACCAGGATGCATGAACCTGAAGCAGCCCTCAAGGGTTCGAAGCGAGGCAGTGCACCAGGAGCTGATACAATCACCTTCCAGATGCTCCGCAACCTGGAGGAAGGCGGCTGTCAACAACTCCTGCAGCTCTGCAACGATGTCTGTAGCACCAGCCAGCTGCCGGAGACCTGGCGTACATCAGCGGTTGCTCCGCTGCTGAAACCTCGGAAGCCCTCCTCGGCCCTCTCCTCGTACAGGCCGGTCTCCCTCACATGTGCTGCCTGCAAAGTGCTGGAGAAGGTGGCTCCGGCAAGTTTAGAATGGGTGGCCGACGAGCTGCACTACTTCCCGGAGCAGAAAACTGCCTTCCGACGGCATCGTTACACGGCGGACTCCATTGCCGACGCCGTTGCCACCCGGGAGGACGCCAGGAGCTGTGGGGACGTGGCCATGCTGCTGCTGCTAAACGTGGAGAGCGCCTTCGATGGACTACCTGACGCGACCATCCAGGCGGCCTTGGATCATCTCGGCATCAGCAGTTGCCTCCGTGGCTTTGTGACCGCCTTGCTGTCCGGGAGAACCTTCTGCGTCCGTGTTGGAAAGGAGACGAGTAAACCAAGGATCATCACCGCTGGTGTTCCACAGGACTCTGTGCTCGGCCCCTTCCTTTTCAACGTGGTACTCGCGGGACTTCCTGTTTCCCTCCCGGCAGATACCAGGATCCCCGCCCATTGCTCCCTCTACGCCGATGACGTGGCACTTTGGGTTCGGGGACCCAGGCGGTCCATTTCGGGAATCAGAAGATCTCTGCAAGCTGCCTTGGACGCAGCGATCTCCTACATCGGAAGCATCGGCCTCAAGGTCTCTGCCACCAGGACTGAGGCCCTGCTGATCTACACGGTTGCCTCGTCCCGGCTCTACGTCAAGCGTCTGAGGGTTGGCAACAACAGCCTTCCATGGAAGCCGGTGGTGAAGTAACTAGGTTTAACCATCGACCACCGGCTCACCTGGATCCCGGCTGCTAAGGCCGCTGCAGCCAAGGTGCGACGAGTCCAGGGGGCCATCGGAAAACTGCAGCAACGTGGCCGCGGCTGCTCTGCCAAATGGGCGCTGCGGCTGATCCAGGCCACTGCGTCGTCAATCCTGCGGTACGCCTTCCCGCTGGTCAAACTGACACCGGCTAGGAGGTGACTGCTGGAGAACCAACCTCTGTCGGAACATGGACTTCTGCGATACAGACAGGACTCAATGTCGCAAAAAGAGGGGTGTGCAAGCACTAGAGCTCTTCCTGCGAGCGATCGGCGTGTCTGGAAGACGGTAGCCAGAACGCTCTTCCTAGGTGTGTGTTGTGCGTTCTCATTTCTTTTTCGTGTTTCTTTTTCTGTGTGTGTACAGTTTGTCATTTTTTTCCTCGCTGTAATTCTCTGTCCACTTTCTCATCACCCTCTTTCCCTACCCCAGCGCAGGCTAGCAAACCGGATGCCAAATTCTGGTTAACCTCACTGCCATCCGTCTCACCTAGCTCTCGCTGAACCTGAGTGCATGGGACTCTACCATTTAGCGTCCATTGAAGTGCTACTGCATCGACCGGGGCTGATCTCTGGTATTTTCGGTAGTGATAGAGCACCGTAACAACCGTACCACCGCAGAGCCCGGGAGATATGATTTAAATAATAAGAGAGGCGAGCAGGGAAAAAAAAGCAGTTTTGCAGGCATTGATCTGCCTCCACGGATAGACATATGCAAGTTTACAGGAGCACTAATATATATATATATATATATATATATATATATATATATATATATATATATATATATATATATATATATATATATATATATATATATATATATATATATATATATATATCACCGTTACAGCCAAAGAAGGACGACTATGCACAAAGCTTTACTGCAAACCAACCGATAGGCACCAACTCTTGCATTTCAAAAGTAGTCACGTCCGACACTGCAAGACGGGCATACCCTATGGCCAGGCAAATGAGGCCTCGCTTCTTTGTCGACTTTGGCTGGGAGTTGCCTTCACAAAGGCATACTCCGCATTAATTGGAGCGATCGACAGTGCAACGTGCGAGATGTGCAACACCGACGAAACCCTGGACCATCTGCTGTGCCACTGTCCGCGATTCGTCGAGGAAAGGAAAACCCTTGCTGAGACGCTACGCCACCTTGACGATCGGCCACTTTCCTTACAGATGATACTGGAACACCGCCCTCATCGCTCGTCGGCCCACAAGGCACTAAAAGCACTTTTGCGGTATTTGAAGATGACTTGTCTGCGCGAACGCCTTTGACAGTTGGACTTGTCCCACAACGTCTTTTTCATTATTCCCCTTCCTTCTCTCTCTCCCATCTTTCTATTCCCCCTTCCCATTCCCCCAGTGTAGGGTAGCCAACCGGACTCGCTTCTGGTTAACCTCCCTGCCTTTCTGTTTTCCCCTTCCTTCCTTCCTTCCTGCTCCAAGCGCAATGATTTCCTCTCAAACTGTGAAGAATTAAAGCGTTCTCTTGTTCAACGCAAGTACCCGCCGGCTATGGTAGATGATGCCTTAAAGCGCGCAGACCAGCTAAACCGTGTCGATCTCCTTAATACCGGTCCGAAACCTTCCAGCACATCTCAGGCTAATCTCGTTCTGACTCACTCTGCGTCAGCCCCGAACGTAACGGCAATATTGAAACGACACTACAACATACTAACAGAAAGCCAACGCCTGAAAAATATCTTTGTAGAACCGCCTAAGGTCGTTTACAGACGGTCCAGAAACCTCCGCGATATTCTCTCATCTTCGAAGCTTTCTGTCAATAAACCAAATGGGTGCGCTCCATGTGGGAAGTCGCGGTGCAAGGTGTGTGCGCACATGGTAACCACGCAAACAGTCACCAGTTCTTCCACTGGGTTTCAGGTAACAATAAAAGGTAATCTAAATTGTGATAGTTCCAACGTAGTGTACTTGCTTGAATGCGATACTTGTAACATGCAGTATATAGGCCAGACCGAAACGTCATTCCGAACGCGATTCAATAATCATAAGTCCCATGTCAAAACACTTCCCAATCTGCCCCTATCAAAACATGTCGCAATGCCTGGTCACACTTTCGACAAAATTAAAGCAACAGTAATGGAATCCGGCTTTTCCACGCACCACGAACGTGAAATCCGTGAGTCTTTCCTCATCTATAAGTTTCGCACTACAAAGTCCGGAATAAATGAACACACAGGCGTACTTACCAGTCTGCCTCATACTACCTAAAGTGCTCTTTATTGTGCCAATTGCAGCGCTTTTAATATATATATTTTTTCGGGATGGTTTCGTTCGTTTTTGCCTTTCCCGTTTCTTTCTTACGAATTGCTGCTTTGCTTTGTTACATAGCTACGTTATGTGCATTTTTTTAATGTATGGTTGCTGGAACGCGTATCTTACGTCTTTCATAAATGCTGTTTCACACACGCTGACGTCCTCACTCTGATAAAAAGTGGATGTCGTGGACACTGTTACCACGCGCACTGTGCAGATTCCTGTGCCTGGTGGATCTATATTGCATGAATAATGATATCGCTTGTCTACCGATTAATGTGACGCATGTGCACTAACAATTCAGAAATGTATTTAAAGGCCACGATAATCATGTTACTCGTCACACTGACGAAGGCTGGCCCACCAGCCGAAACGTTTGACGACCATTAAAAAGTTTCAACGTACGTCGTGCTTCGCTTACTCTGTGTATCAACGGATCCTGTGCACTTTTTTTCACTGCCTCGTCTCTCTCTCTCTCTCTCTCTCTCTCTCTCTCTATATCTATATATATATATATATATATATATATATATATATATATATATATATATATATATATATATATATATATATATACAGTCGAGCCCGACTACATCGAACCTGTTTATATCAAATTATCCCGTATATCGAACAATTTCTAAACACGGTAAGTTTACATTGAGAACATATAGCAAAAGTTGCGGTTACATCGAACGAAAATAGCAACGACAACCGATATATCAAACTCCACATGCCTCAAAAGTGCCCGTGAGTTGGCTCTCCCTCGCGATGGCGGAGAAGAGTGCCGGTACCACCCTAGAAAAAGTGGTTCAGACAGAAGTAAGGCTGAAACAGAAGAACATCCAGGATTATTTCATGCGAAAATATGGCACGGATTATATTAATAAAGCCCTTTTAGTAATATGGTGGCTTTACGTCAACAAATCCTATAGCGAGCCGATATCGAATTATGCCATATATCGAACTTATAAACGTTTTCTGGCGAGTTCGATATATCCGGGTTCTACTGTGTATATATATATATATATATATATATATATATATATATATATATATATATATATATATATATATATATATATATATATATATATATATATATATATATATATATATATATATATATATATATATAGAACGCGCACACAGACTCGGTACCTTTTCGCCGAATAAAACTAGACCAGTTCTGGTAAAATTCACTCATTTCAAAGATAAGGAAAAGGTACTAACCGCTAGTAAAGATAACAAGCACCCCAAAGTTAATGTTGCGCAAGATTTTTCACCAGCTACACGCCTAGCCCGTAAAAAACTGGTAGAGTTCAAAAAAACACAAAATTTTCCAAGCAGCCTTCGTCACAACAAACTTGTAGCAGGGAAGAACACCTACGTGTATGACCCGGTTAGCCAACAGGTCATTGTTCGCGCGTCGTAGCAGTTAGCTAGTGGGTGCCCCTACGGTCCGATGGACTATTTCTCGTTTCTTTTTACTAACATCAGGAGCGTTTTACCAAAGCGAGATATCTTGTCCAGTTTAATTGACTCTTCTGATTCTGACGTTATAGTGCTAACCGAAACGTGGCTAAACTCTTCTATCAGCGACGGTGAGATATTCCCTTCCTATCCAGATTTCAATATTTTTCGTACCGACCGAGATAGCCGGCGTGGTGGTGGTGTGCTCATTGCTACTCATCGTGACCTTAGCTGCTACCGTATCAATATACCTACCTCACTCGAAATAGTGTTTGTGTGCTGTAAAGCCGTTCAACCCCACTTAGTCTTAGGTGCATGCTATCGTCCACCTGATTCCGACAGCACATTTGTACCTATGTTTCATGACGCACTACAATCGCTACAAACTCAGTTTCCTAATGCCCCAGTTGTCCTATTCGGTGATTTTAATTTTCCAAACATAGATTGGTATGACCTCGTCCTCGTCACATCGAAACAAAACGCTGAAAGTAACTTCGTCGATACATGTTTTACGTTCGCTTTAACTCAAGTTGTTAACGCAGCAACGAGGCAATCTAAGCATTCAGCCAACATACTTGATCTAGTATTAACAACCCATCCTGATAGAATCGCTTCGCTTTCATACCTCGACGAAATCAGCGACCATAAGGTCATTCATGGTACGTTCCAATGTAGACTGAACCGCCCAGATAAAACACGCAGAAAACTTACCCTATACGATAAAGGTGATTATAATAACTTCAATAAAGAACTAACCGAATTCTGGCAGTTTATAAATAAAGATTTTAACAAGCGATCTGTCACAGAAAATTGGCTAATGTTTAAATCTAAGATGCATGAGCTAATCAGCACTTACATTCCAACAATTACGATTAGTGAACGTAGCACCTCCCGCTGGTTCAGCCCGGAACTAAAGAGGCTCAAAAATAAAAAGAAACGGCAATTTCGCTCCGCAAAAAACAGCAACAATCCTGTGATGTGGCGAGAATACCAGGCCACCTCGAAACTATTCTGCTCTGCCGTCGATAAAGCGAAGCGGCTGTTTAATAATACCACCTTGCCCGACTTACTCCGCACCAACCCAAAACAATTTTGGAGAGTTATTAACCCTCAGAACGAAAGCAAACGCATATCAATAATGGATCATACGGGGCAACCTATCGCAAATAATGCAGTCGCAGAAGCGCTAAACCGTACCTTTTCTTCAGTTTTTACCAGAGAACCCATTGGAAACCTCCCTGATGTCACCCCCCGCAACTACCCTACCATGCCAGACATCATTTTTTCACCCCAGGGCATCCAGAAAATTATCGAGTCCTTAAAACTTACGTCATCCTGCGGCATCGATGGCATCAATGCCAAGGTGCTCAAAAACACCAAAGAAATCACCAGTGTTATTCTTTCCCATATTTTTCAGCAATCACTCTCATCTGGCATCGTTCCTCACGACTGGAAAGTGGGTAAGATCGTTCCGGTTCCAAAACCAGGTTCATCTAGTTACCGGCCCATTTCCCTAACCAGCATCTGTTCAAAAATAATGGAACATATAATTCATTCACAAGTTGCTAATTTCCTTACCTCAGTTAAATTTTTTCACCCTAACCAACATGGATTCCAAAGGGGACTCTCATGCGACACTCAACTTGCATTATTCATTCATGACTTAAGCGCTAGTGTAGACCTTAATATATCAGTTGACGCCCTTTTTATTGACTTTGAGAAAGCTTTTGACAAAGTTCCCCACAACCGCCTACTACTAAAGCTCTCTCAATTAAGCCTCAATCAACTTGTCTACAATTGGATTCAGGACTTCCTAACTAACCGTCAGCAATTTGTAGAAGCTAATGATACGACCTCATCCCTTTCTAACGTAATCTCCGGTGTACCACAAGGTACAGTTCTAGGACCCCTCCTCTTTTTAATTTACATCAATGACTTACCCGATAATATTTCATCTAACATCCGCCTCTTTGCTGACGACTGCGTAATATACCGGCCTATTACTAACAGTTCAGATACTATTACTCTCCAGCATGACCTACTAAAACTCGACGAATGGTGTCGCAAATGGCTCATGGTTTTAAATACTAATAAAACTGCACTTGTTTCATTTCACAGACGCCAAAACTTACCCACCGCTAACTATAATATTAATGGCTCTATAGTTTCTTCCTAAGTTCCATTAAATATCTCGGTGTTAACATCTCACAGAATCTAAACTGGTCTTCTCACGTAAGTAAAATAGTTAACAATGCTAACAGATCTCTCGGTTATTTGCGTCGTAACTTACATCTTGCCCCTCCATCAGTCAAATTACTAGCCTACAAAACACTAATTCGCCCAAAACTAGAGTACGCATCCGCCATTTGGGACCCACCCCAAATTAACCTAAGTAAATCCATCGAACTAATTCAAAACCGAGCAGTTAGATTCATCTACTCAGATTATTCATATCATACTAGTGTTACTACCCTTAAAAGAATAGCAGATCTACCTAACCTCGACCTACGCCGTAAGATTTCCAGACTATCATTGTATCACAAAATGTATCATACGTTTCATTATAACTCTCCTATTCAACCAGCCCATCGTACTTCAGCCCGCACAAGTCACCACAAGGCCGTATATCCACCTCCTGCTTGCACCTCAGCCCACCATCACTCCTTTTTCGCTCAAGCAGCCAGGGACTGGAACGATCTTCCCCCAAATGTCATCCATCACTGCGACACACACAAATTTAGAAGTACCATAGAATCATTGTTTTATTAATCTTGTATTGTTCGCCCACACCCTCATGTAAAGCCCTCTGTCGGGGGGCCTTTGAGGTATGTTCAATAAATAAAATAAATAAATAAATAAATATATATATATATATATATATATATATATATATATATATATATATATATATATATATATGTACACTCAAACAACCGGTAATTGCCACGGAACTTGTGACCAGCTTTTGTATAACCGAAATGACTGCCATATTATTGCCGCATAATATATATATATATATATACGTTGCTTAGATTCATTAACATTGGTCAGAGCTCTCGAGGCTTTGCGCACGCGATTATACTGATCGTAATTTGCTCCAAATAAGCAAGGGAGAAAGCGCATTCCTCTAGTTTACATACAGTACGCGGCGTGTCAGACTTGACAAAAGCCCCAGCATGACATGATACTAGGCAAATATATCAAGGACTGCTGGGTTAATGATGCTGCCGAGTAGGCTGTATATTATTGTGAGTGAGCGACGGTGCACATAACACGGATAGCAGCTGGGTAGCTCAGAGCAATTAAAGGAGATATACGTATAAGATCCGCGCACTTTTGCTCCCACCATACAGCAGTACTGTATGTAGTACGTGTATTAGGGATTCCATTCGTCAGCGTTTCATAGTCTTTCTGTAGAGCACGTATGCCATGCTACAAGATTACCTGTAAATTAAAATAAATGAATGCGAGACACTACCTGTCGCGACATGAATTATCGTGCTGCCTGATTTCTGTAATAGAGAAAAAACGAATAAACAAGGTGGTTGCCAGAAATTTTCTTGCCAAGATCTGTTGCTAACTACACAACCGTTTTCTTTCTGTCACGGGATGGTATCGCTATTCGTGTGCGCACAAACGAACAAACAAGAATAAAGGTTGGACAAGGCTGGCTTAAATGCTCGCCCTAATGAGCACCTAGCACCGTTCTCTTGCAGAAGCAGCTTCACTACAGGCATCTGCCACAATGCGTCTGCCTCGCAGCTTCGTTGGAGCCATGCTGATGGCGACCGCGGTGTTCTGCCTCGTTCTGGTGTCCTCTCTTGCTAAAGTTGAAGGCACCCGTTCTGGCAATAGTGGTAAGAAGCTCTTCTAAATGTGTCCTCGTGAGATTTGCTACTTTGCTTTTACGTACGTGTTTTCATAATGCTGCATACGTATGTTCATATTATTTTTAGCTTGCAGTCGAGTGCACATATTAAATAAATAAATTTCTTTTCTGACGAATGGCACAATGCACACCCCTTTTCCTGTGCGATGTCTGAAATTAAATCTCTAATTGTAACAGGTGTCACGCTTTTTTCTTGTTGAGATCTCCTGAAAGTGTGTTCTGATAAAACTTTGGTAGTCCGCTAAGCGTGAAACTGCAGCATTGGTGGGACATGCGTGTAAACCGTGTCCCCAATATGGGAGAAAGGAGCGCGTTTTCACCTCCCGAAGAACCATTCTCTATTATATCCCGGGTTTTGCCGGTAGCTAGAGCGTATTATTATTATTTTATTTATTCATACTGTTGGCCTGTCGGCCGTTACAGGGTGGGTCAAAAGCAACACGGCTCCAAGTCGTACATTGCATGAAAAGAAAAGAAACACTTGAAAGAGAACAACATACTGCATAAGCAAATATATGAATTTAACAAAAGATAACGAGACACATACGCATACATGAGCCATACATTAATCACATTATACAGCACCACTAATGCAAGTTAATCAAATACTACGAAACATGGGCGAGCGTTACCGTACAAAAACAGAAGGTTGTATACATGAGCTAAATATTCAGTACATATATATACAAATCAACAAATACAAACTACCAATGCAAACGAATATCAGACACCCACAAAATAGAAAAAAAAAGCGTATACGTGCGTGCATCTTTAAAGTCGTGTGAGATTGTCTTCAAATTGATTCGCATTGCCGCTTTGTCGCGTTAGTAGCGGTATTTCATTCCATTCTTTTATGGTTCTTGGGATGAAGGAAAACGCATAATTATTGCGCATCTGAGGTACTTCGAAAGTGCCATCTTTGCTTCTTCGTAATATTCTGCCTTGCCGTGCCACCAAGTACTGGTCGCTATTGATGTTAAATTTGTTTTTAGTGAGAAGGTAAAAGGACTTTAACCTTGCGATGCGCCTGCGTTCAGCGAGCGTGGGCAAATTCAGTAAACTAAGCATTTCGGAGACAGAATCTGTACGAGAGTATCGCGATAAAATAAATCTTGCTGCTCGACGTTGAACTCTTATTATTATTATTATTGTTGTTGTTGTTGTTGTTGTTGTTGTCACGGACGATATGTGGCGTCAACTGACACGCTTACTTGGTTTGAGCGCTGGCTTGGGCGTCATTGTCGCATTCCTCTTCCATCTTTAGGGCGGCCGGTGATTCATAATGATGATAGATTTTATGTGAGCAAATCCTTGGGAACAATTACGACCAACTAGACGTTAAACACTTCGATGCTGAACAATTTCTTCCATAACTGGCGAACCTCCCTGCCATCAAATAAAAAGCGATGCCCTTTCTTAGAAAAGCTAGATAACGAGCACAAATAAAAGACAAATAGAGACCTCACCTTGAGTTTCTCGCAGCATACACCATGACGTCATAAATTCCGGCATTGTATTCTAGGGCCTACATGTTTCTCCACAGGCAAATGTTCATTACACTATCTGCGAATAGTCGAGTCAGCGAGAAGAAGCGAGAAGACGTGAATCAACGTTGTTCCACGAGCCAGCCGACGAGCCCTGCCTGCAAGCGTCAAGTTGAGAAGACACCTCGAGTGACTTGGGCGAATCGGACTCTTTTGTGTTTTATTCTTTGTTGCAGTGCATATGGTTTAGTGTAATTTCTTAACCCATCTGTGTTCATATTGTGAAGAGCCGCGTTTGTGCACGTTTTTGTGTAACTGCCTGTTGAGAGTATATTTTTGTATCATCACCCTTGGCTCTGACTCGGTCTATATGAACCACTGTTGGCATTTTGCTAGTACGCCGAAGGGCACCAAAAACAAATCGTCCCAGCTTTCGTTGGATCATTTCCGGGGGATTGTTACGTCGGTTCTTGGGATCTTTTCTGGCGATTACGCCCCGTGCCTCACAGCTGGTATCGGTGACAAAATTGTGCTTTTGATTCCATCCCAAGACAAGAGTTTCGCTACAACTTTACAAATAGTATGCGAAACCTTAACGGCACTAAAGTTAAAATTTTATCTTACATTCCCACCTCAATAGGTTCATGTACAGTGACGCGATTGCCCAAGCGCCACCTCCACTACTGATGTTGGATAACCGCTGACGCAATCCTTTTACGTAAATTGCCTACCATGTCTTTGCTTCGTGAATTGAGAGTTATTACTGCGCGAAAGTCAAAATTTCTTTTCTGACGAACGGCACAATGCACTCCCATTTTCTTGTGCGATGTCTGAAATTAAATCGCTAATTGTAACAGGTGTCGCTCTTTTTTTCTTGTTGAGATCTCCTGAAAGTGTGTTCTGATAAAACTTTGGTAGTCCGCTAAGCATAAAACTGCAGCATTGGTGGGACATGCGTGTAAACCGTGTCCCCAATATGGGAGAAAGGAGCGCGTTTTCACCTCCCGAAGAACCATTCTCTATTATAGCCCGGGTTTTGCCGGTAGCTAGAGCGTATTATTATTATTTTATTTATTCATACTGTTGGCCTGTTGGCCGTTACAGGGTGGGTCAAAAGCAACACGGCTGCAAGTCGTACATTGCATGAAAAGAAAAGAAACACTTGAAAGAGAACAACATACTGCATAAGCAAATATAAGAATTTAACAAAAGATAACGAGACACATAAGCATACATAAGCCATACATTAATCACATTATACAGCACCATTAATGCAAGTTAATGAAATACTACGAAACATGGGCGAGCGTTACCGTACAAAAACAGAAGGTTGTATACATGAGCGAAATATTCCGTACATATATATATATACAAATCAACTAATACAAACTACCAATGCAAACGAATGTCAAAGACACCCACAAAATAGAAAAAAAAGCGTATACGTGCGTGTATCTTTAAAGTGGTGTGAGATTGTCTTCAAATTGATTCGCATTGCTGCTTTGTCGCGTTAGTAGCGGTAATTCATTCCTTTCTTTAATGGTTCTTGGGATAAAGGAAAACGCAGAACTATTATTGTGCATCTGAGGTACTTCGAAAGTGCCATCTTTGCTTATTCGTAATATTCTGCCTCGCCATGCCATCAAGTACTGGTCCCTATTGATGTTAAATTTGTTTTTAGTGAGAAGGTAAAAGAACTTTAACATTGCGATGCGCCTGCGTTCAGCGAGCGTGGGCAAGTTCAGTAAACTAAGCATTTCGGAGACAGAATCTGTGCGAGAGTATCGCGATAAAATAAATCTTGCTGCTCGACGTTGAACTATTATTATTATTATTATTATTATTATTATTATTATTATTATTATTATTATTATTATTGTCACGGACGATATGTCGCGTCAACTGACACGCTTACTTGGTTTGAGCGCTGCCTTTGGCGTCATTGTCGCATTCTTCTTCCATTTTTAGGGCGGTCGGTGATTCATGATGATGATAGATTTTATGTGAGCAGATCCTTGGGAACAATTAGGACCAACTAGACGTTAAACACTTCGATGCTGAACAATTTCTTCCATAACTGGCGAACCTCCCTGCCATCAAATAAAAAGCGATGCGCTTGCTTAGAAATGCTAGATAACGAGCACAAATAAAAGACAAATAGAGAACTCGCCTTGAGTTTCTCGCACCATATACCATGACGTCATTAATTCCGGCTTTGTCTTCTAGGGCCTACATGTTTCTCCACGGGCAAATCTTCATTACACTATCTGCGAAGAGTCCCATGGACTTAAGAAGATCTGTAAAATAAAATTGAGCCCTTGTGGCCCAAACACAAAAGAACTTACCTGTGACGCGATACCACCAACCAGGTGCTCAACATTGGATGCGCGATTCGGTAGTGGAATTCTGATGCTTCTTTTTTTTTTCAATTAGGGGAATGTGATAGCTGAAGGAAATGATGCTGAGCACAAAATTCTAGATGAAGGACAAGTTACTCAAGGATATAACAGAACAGACGTCCATCGTCACACTTACGCTTAGTTAATTTGTTAATTATGGAGTACGAAATGGTTCGAACGGTCACGTAATGGTCGAACGGTCACGATTGTGGCATTAATCTGAATAGAGTTTTAGAACACTAATGTATCAGTCCCATATAATTTTCTTCTTTCCGCCTCAGTGTCCATTTAACCTCGGTAGAATAATGCGTTTCGCAATGTATATAAAGCTATGTAAATTGTCAAGTTAGCACTTCGTCCCAATTACGGATGAGATGTTCAAGGTAACTCTGCTTATTCTTTCAGGCAACGCCATTGTGCGGTCTATAGATGGGCCTGGGGGATCCAGGAGCTTTGATTCACCTTCGGCTGCGGGAAGACAAGCCCGTTCAGTGCAGCTAGATCCTTCCTACCCTCCTTTCACTCATCTATCATGGATGTAGCTCAGCTGTCTGACAGCGCCGGTGGGAAAAGGGTCGCACTCGATGCCACTATCTTGGTTTCCAACCTGAAATGGCCGAAGGGAAACTACCGGTCAGTTCACTGCTTCTGCCCAAATAAAGTGCGCTCGACTGAACCATAATGCTCGTTCATTGCTGCACCGAGTACCATGTCCCTTACTATCGTTCCTTATGGAGCTATTAGGTGTTTGCGACATGTCACGCTCTGCCTTTCTTTCAGTGAGTGTCAGAATTTCTATATGAATTTTACTTATCTCAAGCCAGGAAGCAAGTCCTTCTGTTTCGCGAGCTCGCTGCTAATTTGAAGAGTATTTTGTGCTGCTCGTTTCAAAATTCACAAAACGAAGCGGAGCAGACGTTTACTGCTCGGAACATGGCTACAACAGAGCTGAACGGTCGCTGCCGAAGTCTTGAGAGCAAGCTGATTAACTGAACCTACAGAACGGTACATTATTAATTCCCCAGACATTTTCGACAGCATGCACATAGGCATGCACATAGGCATGCATATAGGCGCATTGCGGTATAAAACGCGTACAATACACATAGGCATAATACGCGGGCAAAAAAGCAAACATGTTCTTGCACTTAGAATTAGGCGTCATATTCCCGCAGAAAAAGAAATAGCGTCTACATATAACCACCATAAACATTATATGCGCTTGACGGAGCCATTCAAAAACCAGACGTCTTATTACAGAAATGCGTGGGATAGTTCAAGTTGATGGAAAAAGGATTCATCTTGTTAGCCATCATGAGCATAATCTACCTGCCAGAAGCGTTTTACTATTCCACTTTTTCCTGTACATTGCGTACACATTAGCTAAATGAGTTGTCAAGTCATGGTGTTTCAGTGGTAGAACTGTTGCAAGAAACGGGTCTGATTCCTACGAGGGAGACTAGAATGAAAAAAAATTACAGCATATCCACGGAGTGAATGATGATCAGTGGGCGAAGCTCAGAATGTTCATCGTAGATCGTGCCGAGTTCCGGATTAATTTAGTTAACGCGCACGCTACGAATCCTCATGGTTCAACTATGCACAAGTGAAATCTCCCACCGGCACTTCATTGCAAGTCAAGATCCAGTGCCTACACACACACACACATATATATATATATATATATATATATATATATATATATATATATAATATATATATATATATATATATATATAGAGAGAGAGAGAGAGAGAGAGAGAGAGAGAGAGAGAGAGAGAGAGAGAGAAGCGTTCACCGGCAACCCATATATATATATATATATATATATATATATATATGGGTTGCCGGTGAACGCTTCTCCAACGCGAGCAGTCGGTATTCCTCAATCAAGAAACTCGCTAGGAGACGCTGCCTGCGCGAACGTTGTCTCTCGCGGGTGAGAGCGCGTTCTCCTTCTTTGCGAGCTGGTAC